>JASAOG010000175.1:1505000-1538219 GCA_030265305.1 Biomphalaria pfeifferi | reverse complement strand
TTTTTTTTAAAATAGATGTTTCTTGATTCAAAGGTACATAGGGAATGTCTGGAGAGTTTAAACATTTAATAAAAATTAAATAAATGATAAAAAAAATTCAATGATAATTGCTAATCAATACAAAAATAAATGAAACCCGTAAAAAAAATCTTTCTTTATAAAAATTTCGACTGTCTTACAAGTATATATCTACAATATATCTGCAAGTATATATCTACAAGTATACATCTACAAGTATACATCTTTTTTTTTTTATCCAGTAAAAAGTAAAAGAACTAACTTAGCATCGATAATATGGTTGATGAAATCATGTCTGAACATTAGGTGTCAGCGTTTTTTTACTCTAGGATTAAAATAACTTGTTACCTTTCAAAGCTTCGTTTTTTTCTCTTCGATATCTATTTTTCGATAACTTTTGTTGTTTAGAATATAAATATTTAAATATTGCTATTGCCCAATGATGTCTCTTACAAAAAAATATATCACTTTTTAGTTAAAAACCGGTGATGTAGCTGGAAGGGCTTTGTCCTGTTGAAATCGGAAGATTTCTAGCTCTCGTGGATACGTCCGTTAATGGAAATGAATAGGTGAACCATAGGTTAAGAAATTTGTTCCTAAGGGGTTACTTAGGAACCAATGCATTCAAGACCCGTCTCTGAGTCCAGTCAACTCTAATAAGTAAAATACATTATTGAAGAAAGTAAAGGCGGTTTGTCAATGTGCTGACCATACGAAATCCTCATTAACCGTCGGCCTTAAAAAACGCTATGACCTTTACATCATCTGTCTTATAAACCACAAGGTCTGAAAGGGGAACTTTACTTTATTTTTTTTAGTCCAAAGCGCTAATCACATCGTTCCACACACGAGTCTGTATGAACAAGCGAGCTCTGGAGAGGGTGGTCCCTCACGGTAAGAGACGGGTCAAACAAGAGGAATATAAAATAATTCCACTTGATAGTACAACGTTTGGTAATTTAGACGCTGGAGATAAAGTGGCCAGATGTCAGGGTGAAAATCGGTGTGACCAGCATGCCAGAAATGATCTCTTCAGACAGAAGTGAGAGTCAAGAGTTTCTGGTTCAGGGCCGCCGACCAATGAGAGAAACTCCTTCTGGGAGGCCATAGAACGGTTAGTCGCTCCAACCCTTAATGAGATTTTCTATTTAAAAAATGTATTAACAGCGTTATATACGAACTAACCTTTTCTTTGTGAAGCCTTTACTTTGGTACTTAAACTGAGATAGGTTCTGTCTATTTTTTGATCTTGTAGACGTTGGACAATGGAATGTAGAGCATCAATTGTGTCAGCTTTCAATATCTTAAAAAAAAAAAATATATTTTTTATTATAATTAAAAAAAACAAAACAACTTTTTTATTTAATTATTTACAATGTTCAATTTGATATAAAATGCAAGACAAAATATAGTTTCAATCGGGGATTAATCATAGTTGATGACAATACATCAATCAATAAAAAAATAAACCAGATCTGTTTATCTGTTTTTGTGGCATACGGTTAACGATGGGGTCATGTAGCCAGCACAACGAACAACCGCCTTTACTTTCCCCCAACTAATATCAGGTACCCATTGGAGCTTGGTGGACTCAGAGGCGCCTAAGGATTCCGAAGTTGAAAATCCAGTCTTCACCAGGATTCGAAGGCCGGAGCCCCCGGTTCGGAAGGCAAGCGCTGTACCGCGGGCTCTCCTGGCCTAACTGAAGTCTTATAATTGATGTAATTGTTTTGAAAAGGCTCAATCTCTTACGAAAAATAAATCCTAAAAAAAAAAAAAAAAAAAAAAAAAAAAAAAAAAAGCTAATCGACCGCCATAACTAATAAACAGTATTGAAATTTACAAGATTTACTATTCGTTTTAATTTAGGTCTAACTTATAATGCATACTAATTAGCTTTTTCTCTTTTAAAAAACTGCTTGCATAACTGATTTTTAAAATTAGATTTTTCGCTTTCAGAAAAAAAGAAAGTAGCCGTTTAATCAGAACTTTAAATTTTCTAAAATATTGTTATGTCGGATTTTCAATATCTTTTCTAGTTTACGAGATCTAAAAGGGACAGACGGACAGACATTTCGCACAAAACTAATAGAGTCTTTTCCCCGTTTGGGGGCCGCTAAAAACTATTAATTAATCAAGTTGTCGTAATTATTAAATAGATAGATTTTGAGGTTCTTTCCCCTAGATATGTTATGGTTAAAAAAAATAGTTTTTAATATTTTGCTTGTTTAAAGATAATTTCAATATATATATAAAAAAAAATACAATTAAATAATAAAAAGCCATTAAATATAACTGCTTAAATAGTCGTTTTAAATTATTCTCATACTTTTCAGTTATTTGAAAGGTACAACTTTATTTACCTTGTCCTTCAAATTTTTCTAATGTTGCCACTGTGCCAATCCTTCAATGTAGGCAAAGACTTCGAGTTTCATCCTTACTGCTTGGAATGCTATACTTCGCATAGCTTCTCAAGTTCAAAAGCAAGTCTTCGAATGCTTTTTCTGGACTTAAATCGTTAGCTAAAGAAAACAAAAATAGACACAGACATAGAGACAAACAATGTCCGAAATTTTATTTTCTCGTCTAAATATTTAACAAGATTTATTTTCGTTGTAATTTGAACTTTATTTCATATCTGTCAAAGTCTGAAATTAATTGTCATCATTGTTTTACAAACTGGAAAAGCTTTTGAACGTAAAAAAAATGAGACCTTATTCAGTGAAAATATAATTCTAAAAATAGGATCAGTTTGACACTTCATAATAGAATAATTAAAACAATTCTTAGATTAGGGATCATCCTTATTTTTTACTTTAAACAAATATTATAAGACAATACAAATGATATGAAAGTAGAGATTCGCAATTCCACTGAACTAGCGCTTTCTTTTAGTTTTAAGAAAGAATGGTGGGACTAGTAAAGTGTATCTATAACCCCGTAAATTGACAAGATTTCTGAGAGTCTTAAATTAATTGGTTTACTGAAGGTGCTGGAGTTATATTTCCGCCTTAAACTAGAAATTATATTTCAAGCCGAAATGCAGCACTCAGTGTTTGAAAATCCTATAACATGAGGGACAAGGACTTATTGACAGAATAACAGATCTCTTCTCTGTTGAAAAACTTCTATAGTTCCCGTGAAAAGAGAACAAGGAATGATTGTAAAGCTTCCTGAAATGCGCAACTTGGCAGATTGCAACAACTGGAGGGGCATTACCCTCCTCTCTGTTTTCGGCATTGTTCTGTACAGACGGCTTCAACAGTCTGTAGAAGAGTCTGTAGAAAAAGAAGACTTCCAAAGAGGCAGATCATGTGCAGAGCAGATCTTCGTTCTACGAAATATCAAAGTCTGGAATACACACACAAAGAAAACGACTGATGATCAGTTTCGTAGAGACTTTAAGAAAGTGTTTGACAATCACCATTTGAGAATCGCGATGGAGAATAGACAATATGGCATCCCTTGAAAATATTCACACAATCTAGCTGCTGCATTAAAACAGAAGAAGCATCGAGACAGGTGTGAGACGGGAGTACCTTTGCTCCCTGCCTCTTCCTCCTAGCCATCAATTACGTAATGAGGAGAGCAATGAATCAGACTGCCTTCGCTATTCTATGGTGTGAGTTAAATCAAATGACGAATTTGGACTTCGCGACACTTCTCCAAGATAGGCCTAACAAGGCCCCGACAGTTACAACAGAAAAATTTTGTGGTCGAGAGGCTAAGTATGCTTGAACTTGGCTTGGCTTTGCTACCTATGAAGGGGGCTCAATGTTCGACACCCGACTTGGGCAGAGTTGTGTTTACTAAGCGCCTCAAACCTTCTCCCAGATACCCCCTCCACCCACTGGTTCACAAATGAGATTGGACCATAGCGCTCTGAGCATGCTATAAGCATGAAAGTAGCGCTATATAAAAGCTATAATTATAATTATTATTTATGAGTATGCTAGAAATAATATCAGACGATATTTATATATATATATATATAAGAAGAAGAGTGATAATAGCTCAAAAGATGTGGAGAATCCTGTAACTAAGAAAACAAAATGTTTATTAAACAACATGATACCTGCTAGTATTTTGATCATCTGAAGTCCTTCGAAAATGTAGGACATGACGATCAAGGACATGTCCGCTACGAAGTGGTCCTCATCAGAGAATAGCGTCTCGATTATCTGTCGAAACACGAGATGAAATGGTTTATAAGATGTGACATTTACTACAGCTATAAATATCTGTTATCAAACGTGTACTTGAATACACTTAGTACATTGAGATGAACCTACAAATCTTCGACATTCGTTTAATACGACTAACAGCATTTACTTTCCCCAACTAAAGTCAGGTACCCATTAAAGTTGGGCGCCATAAAAATTCTTAAATTCAAGTCTTCACCGAGATTCAAACCCAGGACAATAGGTTTGGAAATCAAGCGCTTAAAAACTCAGCCACCACGGCCCCTTCATTATATTGATCCTTTATTTTGTTAAAACTTTTTTACTGTAGACTAACAATTATTTTAAAACTGTCGTGTTGTTATAACGACTTCAGACTATCCTATGTTTGTAAAGTATATTAGTCGACCCACGACGTATCATACGCCGCTATTTTGTTGTAGGGCCAGCTTTAGGCCACTGCAGCATATGCAACCACAATGGGTCCCGCACTTACATAGGACCGCGCTAATTCTAGGTGTATAAACTAGTAAATTAAAACATTTTTTTATCTTATAATAGATTTCCCGCGGCCTCCTGATTTACCAGGAGCTCCTAGAAATCCGTTTCGCATAGGGCCCCATAATGGTTATGTCCGGCCCTGCTTTTTAGTAACGGGTGAATTCAGAGTAGATTACTTGTTTTCCCCCTCTCCTCTTTTTTTTTTCGCCGCTTAAGGTACGTAGGGTAACTCTAGTCCATCTTGCAGAAATAAAAGTGTGATCTTAACTTCTTGGTGTCCAAACTGTTGAGCCATGAAGATAATTTTATATATAGATAGGAGTGACATGATGTAAATAGTTTAAACTTATCCTTTCAACAGTAGATTTATGTATCAGAAATGATAAAACCAACATAGGTTCTTGGCGGCTGAGTAGTCAAGTGTTTGGCTTCCGAGCCGAGGGTGTATCTTCAAATTGCGCTGAATGCTAGGATTTTAAATTTCAGGACTTTTTGGATTCCCCTTTGTCAACCCAACCCTACGGATAATAAAGATTTTAATTTATTATAATGAAATACTTTAGGAACGTAAAGGCCATTAGTGGTTGTTGCAGGCCAGATGACTCCCACTTAATCAGTCGGCTAGAAATGATCTTAATGTTATCTGCCCAATAATTCGCAAAATCTAAAATATGTACTTTCCTCTATTATTGTAAATGAAAAAAACATTGATATCAATCTTGAAATGTGTCAGCTACGAAGGGGAACACATTCTATCCTAAATAAATAAATATAACATAAAATTAAATGCAACTAGACCTCTTTACCTTTCTCCAGTTTTCCCTCAAAAATCTTTTTTTCTCGCATGTCTTATGTCTGATTACTGCCAACAGTAGATGCATCATATTTCTTTTGATTTCCACCAATGCAGCTCTTAAATCTTCATCTGAATCCTAAATGAAATATATCAGCTATGTTTATAGTTAAAATATCATAAATACATAATTTAATTTATTAAAAAATTTGTTATTAATTAGTTTTTACAAACATCAAGAATGCAATTATATATATATATATATATATATATTGTGATGTGCTTGTTCAGACTGTCTTGAGGTCAACTAATGATGACTGTTGAATTTCAACCAATTACTCTGCAAGCGTTTGAGTTTTATTGTTCGGGTGTATTCAGTTGATCAACAATACAGAATAAACAAGACGATGGATGTAACGAGTCAAGAGATGTGGTCAACACTGAGGAACAGTTCATACTAGAGTTATTCTAAGAAAAGGCCACGGTAAAAGTCCCTGTCAAAATAAACACGTCTTTACCCTAGAGGATTCTATCGCTAACTGATGTTCCGGTCTCTAACCCAACATATCCCAAACGTCACTAGTCCCGTTCAATATACGTCTTCTATGGTGCGTCGCTAAAACTAATACTATAAATAAAGTGTCTAACAATATATATATATATATATATATATATATATATATATATATGAAACAAACAGATAAATTATAAAGTAAACTTTCTACAATTAACACTTACATCTTCCAATGTCAAATGTATCAGCAAGCCATCCATTTCCGTTTCGATTCGGTCCAAGAATTCGTCTGTCTCTAATAATTTCTGAGAGTACGATAACCATAAAAAATATTATCATTCTCTCTCTCTCTTTCTCTATCTGTATATATATATAAATATATATCCTAAATAAACATAAATTTTAATGAAGTATAACGACTTAAAAAATAACAGACTTCCATTTAAATATAAAACACAATCGAAGACACAGAGTTTTTCAGCAACTACATTGTATTTTATGTACTTCCTACCTGACAGATTAGATTGCTGGAAGTAATGAAATAAACAAATATTTCTGAAGTTGTTTGTTTAATTTGAACGCCAAAAGACATATTCATTTGCAGAAAGACATTCATTGTACAAACACTTGAAAATAAACCTGAAAGAAAAGATATAAATACTGTATTTAATTTTTATAAAACATACCGTGGATAACTTAAAATTACACTGGTAATGAACATTTAATACACAACAAAACCAAAGAATCATACACAACACTTAAAAAGCTGTTACATGAAAGTCTAGTGAATAGGATTAAGTGGGGGAGAGTTCTTGGGGTGACAGAATTCAAGGACACATTCGTAAACCTACACAGCAAACATATCCCACCAAAAGCTAGAGAGATAAGTTATAGACTTATCTTTGGGATGACCCCTATGGTTAGAAGAAGAGCAAATGACCGTGCATGTATATTATGCCATCTTGAAAATGCTGACAATGAGAAAAATATGTATTTAGAATGTCTATTATTCCTTCAAGTTAGAAGTACTGTAAGGGACTTATTAGAAGCAAACTGTGGCAGCTATGTAAATGTTAACTTGTCAATTGTATTAAACAAGCTGCCAAAAATAAAAAATAAAATGATACATAACTTTAACTTAATTATTGTTTCCGAATACAGGAACCTTGTTTGGGCTAGCTGGCTCAAAGCTCTACATAATAATAAGGTTTTTCATCCTAATCAATTAGAATTGACATTTAGAAAAATAATGGATTTTAGGGTAGAGAATTATCTAGTTTGATTTTCATATACTTGTACAATGCTCAGGTAGTTTTCCAGAAATGGGGTGATTGGGGTCAGGGATATTTGATATTGTGTTGATTGTTCTGGGGTAGAGGATACTTGTATGGTTAGGATGGTTAGGTAGTATGTCTTTGATATTAACTAATATTTCTATTACTGTTATTATAATTTTAGGTTAATCAATTTTCAATTGTTTATGATTTAATACTTGTGAATTATGAGAACTTCCAAATAAAAACATATTTATAAAAATTTATAAAAAAATAATAAAAAAAATAAAAATATAAAAAAAATATAAAAAAAATATTTTAAAAAGCCCACAAAAGAGGCAAGATGGCCCATAAAAGAGGCACATTAACCCAAAAAAAAAGGGGCAAAGAAAAGAGGCCTAAGGCCCAAGGATTCCTATGATGATAAAGCTAACATTGAATAGCGCAAATTCTGAGGTTTCCTTTAAAAAAAAAAAAAAAAAAAGAACATAACAGGGAAAAGATTTAAATTTAATTATCACTAAATCGTTCTGGCTATAATAAAGATCCAAACATACCTGATAAATCATATTTCAGAACTTTGGTTTCCAACATTTTAAAACAATATCTGTAAGGCTTTATTAAGCCGAGAAGCAGATTCAATTGGTTACAAATATGAACAGGGTTCATTTTTCTCGAAGGATCCAAAAGTGAATTTAAATCTTTTAGAATGAACTCTACTTGACATGGGCAGTTATCAGGTAAAGGCTCGTCCTTTTGCATCTCCAAGGTCTCTAAGGTCTTGGATGTCTGTAGAATATATTTATGTACAGTTATCTTGAGAATATAACAAACACAATCGATATCACTCTATAAATTTGTTTAATATTTCAAACAATGAAATAAAGAAGTTTTATTTTAACCCTACTATATCGTAGTAAACATTTAGGCATACGATAACCAAACAGTATTTCAACAAATAATATAGTTAAATACCACATATATTATAAATATTAATCTGTGTATAACATAAGGAACAATAACATTATATACACTTGTAAAGGGGGAGTGCTGGCTGAGTGTTTAAGCGCTTGGCTTCCAAACCTGGGGTGCTGGGTTCGAAACTCTGTAAAGACTGGGATTCTGAAAATCTACTAACATATTTTCTCTATCTTTTATTTTTTTTATCTCGATGGTAGAAATGAATACGAGCATTTTTAATGTTGGCTCTATTAAAGATGTGCCACAACTGACACCACTTATGTAGATTGATTTATTAGGGAAGAGAATAATGAAAAAAAAATTACCAAGGTCTGTTTAAAGCTATTGTGTTTTGCATGATTTATAAATTGTTTAAATTTTAATTGCAGAGAGCCGTATATGTGGCTTTTAGTTTGGCGACTAGGTTAATAGAGCCTGCAATAAGATGGTACGCAAATATTTAATTTAGGGGCTTTTGATTCATCCATAGTTGTTCTTGTATGCAAAGAAATGTTTTAGTGTACTACTGTAAGCCAGTGACGCAAGCGGTGTCAAGTTGTTTTTTTTTCCTTGATGTCACTCAAAGCTCTTTCATTAACAAAATGTGTAGAGCCAAAATTAATTTTACGATAACGCTTAAACCAATATAAAGGTCGACCTCAATTTTTCACAAAGTGGCCAACGAGTTCTGAATTTTTTGTGTCATTAATATTCATAAACTGTGAATTTTTCCAAGAAAATCATTATAGTGGTATTCAAAATAAAATGCATATATATATATATTTATAATATAATATAAATGTATTTGACATTGCATATTTTGTTGGTACTTGTTAATAAAAACCTTATATTTTACTATATAGATCTTAATTTGGTATCGATAGACTTTTAGTTTTATCTATAAAATATTAGTACAAAGGAATTGTTTAATGCTATCCATTGATAGCACTCCAATGTACTCTGTAGCGTAATATTTGCCACTTTAGGAAACAATACACGTCACTGCTGAGCAAATGTTTTCAACTGATGATTAAACAATTACCTGTGCATCGTCATGTTCCAAACTTGTTTTCAAGTACGTGACCATCTCGTCCTCAGTTGGTGGTATTTCTTATAAGATTAGAGTAAACAAAAATATTCTTTGTATAAACACATTTACAATTTTCAGTCTAGACATGGAGTTTTCCATCATGGACTTAAAGTGAGAGGAACTGCTACAGTTTCCATATTGTTATCGTTCGTTGTGAAGAAATATACGCTATTTCTCATCAAATATTCGGCATTTTTAAAAATAAGCTTAAGACGTTTCGCCAGATATAACGATTGTTCACGTCTGAACCTGGGGTCTCGGTGGCTGAGTGGTTAAGTGCTTGGCTTCCTAACCTGGGGTCCTGGGTTCGTGTCTTGGTCAAGGCTGGAATTTTTATTTTCGGATTTTTTAGGGCGTCCCTGAATCCACCCAACTCTAATGGGTACCTGACTTTAGTTGGGGACAGTTTAGGCGTTCGTCGTTGTGCTGGCCACACGACACCCTGCACGTTAACCGTTGGCCATAGAAACAGATGACCTTAACATAATCTGCTCCATAAAGGAGATTGCAAGCTCTGAAAGGGAAAACTTTACTTGTACTTTTAACGTCTGAACCTCCTGCAAGACGTCAGAGGACGAAAATGGGTAGGGCCCAACCTGGAGACCATCGTCACCACATTTCCAAAGGAATATAGCATACCACCCCATTGAAGTTATTTTAAACTACCAAGTAAGTCCTATGTAAAAGTAAATTAGGCCAATCTAAAGGTTATGAACAATAAGACCTGTGTAAAGCTTATGAAGGCTACAATTAAGCCTATGTAAATGTATATACAATTAGACCTTTGTAATGTTTATGGACAATTTAATCTATGTAAATTTATGTACAATTAGACTAATGTAAAGCTTATGTACAAAGCTATGTAAACCTATGTAAATGTATGTACAATTAGACCAATGTAAAGCTTGTGTACAAACCTAAGTAAACCTTTGAAAGTGTATGTACAATTAGACCACTGTAACGTTTCTGTACAAATAGGTATATGTTAAAGCTTAAATACAATAGTAGAGTACAATACGGTACAGCTATTTAAAGTTAGAATAAACTTATCATTAGCAATACTTATCAAAAATGATGATTGATACTTTAGTTTTGCATGTTTAAAATGTGACTTTGATAACCTAAATTACGTAGGATTTATTGAAGACTAGTACAAACATGTATATTTACCTGGCTTGTGTATACACAGTAGCCTTTTCATGCAGCGTTTTTTTCCTTTTGCTTAAAAAATATATTAAAAAAATTAAAGCATTGAAATAAATAGTGAATATTTTAAAATCAGCATCCTTTTTATTACATAAATTAGATAGCAATCATTTGTTAAAAGTGCATTGCATTAACATTATGGGTTTCCCCCCCCCCCTCACCCGAAATGTAATCCCCCCCCCCCCCCCCCCCCCCCGCGGTGGTGGGGATTGGAATTTAGTGATTGTTGATTTTTTGCTTTGATTTTGACGTTCCCCAGCGCAGCAAGATTTAAACTCGAAACCCAGTTAATTCCCACTCTTGTATAAAACAAAAACAAAACTAATCATGCTATCGACCATCCTCAAATTCCAAGAGCAAAGCTAAGAAAGAAGAGGTCAGTCATTGGCAAAACGTAGGATACTGGTATGATATTGGAGTTCGGTGGAGAGGTGTGGTTGTGGCAGTATGCTCCCGTGGGGGCTGACGTAAGTAAGTAATGGAATAAAAAGAATTTGTTGTAGACAATCTAAATATTCGGAGGCGCGGTGGCTGAGCGGTAAAGCGCTTGGCTTCTGAACCGGGGTCCCGGGTTTAAATCCTGGTTTTGAATGGGATTTTCAATTTTGGGATCTTTGGGTGCCTCTGAGTCCATCCAGCTCTAATGGGTACCTGAAATTAGTTGGGGAAAAGTAAAGACGGTTGGTATTGGTAATTGTGCTGGCCTCATGACACCCTCGTTAACAGGTGACCTTTACATCATCTTCTTAAAAAGTGCTTGACTTAATCTACATGTGTGTTTATCGAGACGTTTAATATCTAGTCAACTTTGGCGATCATCTTATGTCCCAACTGCCAAGGAGTCTACAAATACATATCTTACATGTACATATGTGTCCCAAAAGTCAGCAATTTTCTCTGGTGGCGAAATTAAATGTAAGGTCGCAAAGCATAAAAGGGTTCTCGTTAAACCCCCTAGACTACATTCTGTGGTGTAGAATATACCTGAAGAAATATATTTTCTTTCAACTCTTCAAAGGGTTACCGATATATCAGTTTGTGCGATCCACTCCCAAACGAGAGATAAGAAATATTTGTGCTTACCACTCACTGAAGAGCTGTTAGGTTTGTCCTGTAAAGTGAAACATTTCTTGTGCATATAAATGTAGATTAAAGCCATAATACGTGGATGTGCTAGAATTGTGACATTTTAACTCTTTCTCTACTAATTAACTATATCATCGTTGATTTGGCCTCATTAAAGTAAATTAATGTTCGGTCTAATAAACTTTAATTTGTGTGTTATAAGATGAGCATGTGTTCGCCTATAATTCTATACGAAAAGTAACGTTTTCTGATTACAAACAAAGATGTTATCGAAGTTTAATCATAACAGGGTAGAATGTACACATGTGAAAAATGAACAATTCTGTCAGAAAGTGCAAAAATAATTATAAAGAGGTAAACAGGAGCTTAAAATTTTAATTTTTATAATTTAATAGTCTCAAAATGTGTTTTTCCACCTCCAGTTTTTTTTTTTAATTTTAGATTAAAGAGAGATAACTCAAAATAGAAATGCGTTTAAAATATAACCGGTTGCTTACCTTTGTGCTATTCTTCTCTGAATAAACTTTAGTTTGGACATCATCTATAAATAAATATTGTATTTAATGCACACGTTGAATATAGAAAGCAGTTTTTGTGAAATTGTATTGTTTTACTTGAATGGATGCGAACGTTATCAACATTAACCAAGAAATAAGTAGTTATATTTAAATCTGATGGTGTGTGGTGTTTTTGAGACACTCTGCTCATCATATATAGACAGAAATTTGTGTATATTTCAGAATCTTCGAGCTTCTACATATAAGTGTTAACAATAAGTAAGTCAAATGTAAAATATTCTTATTTAAACTTTCCATCTATAGAGCACATTATGAATTTTTTTATTTTTTTTTTTTAGATTAGATTATGAATATATTATTTGTTTCTGTTTGTGGTATGTGCTGGGTGAAGGTGAAATCACAGTCATTCTCTTACAGTGCCGGGATTTAAGCTTCATAAAGTGGTATACAACTTTTTGAATAAATTATGATACAAATGTATAACTAATTTAATGGTAATATTCATTTAGTTTACCGTTAATTTTTTGGAAGTGTTCAATCAAAAATGTCAGATTCAAATCTCTGTTTTTCAAACATTTGAGTAAAGTTTGAAACCAGTTCTTATATTTCGGTAACAGCTCCAGCAGCTCCTTGGCCGCTTCTAATTTCCCATTCACTCTATAAGTCTGTTTTATTCTATCCTTTAAAAATGACATTTTTAAAAAATGTGAGTACACTTTTTTTTTACTTGTGGATGTCAATACAAATAATACACAAAATGAACATTACTAAAAAGGTTTTTAATAATACGTATGAAGAATGTCTTTGGTTTTGTGTGTCAAATTTTGTGCCAAAAAATGAGAAATATGAGCCAACAGGACAGTGGCCGATCCTGCACTGTGCTATAATAGCTTGCTCAGGCCTGGACAGCCTCCACGACAGGGAATTGCGATCAGGGCTCCCAGACTCCACAGGCTATTTGTAACTTGTTCCAGCACTCAAACCACTTTTTCTATTTCTATTTTTTTTTTTTTTTTGGTTTACAGCCTGAGCTTGATGAAAACTCACAGCCTGCTCGGTGGATGGTGTTAGCCCTCCTTGGTGGGACAATGAGTCTGCAATGGCGTTGCCAGTTCTGCTGATAGCGTACAAGATTCACATAAAAGAATTTATAACAATACAAAAAAGTACAAGACTAAAAACATTAAACATATATTAATTCCTCACTAGTATAAAAATTGTGTATCCTCTTAAAAAATCAACTTTGTTTGACCTATAAATGGTAAATCACTCACAAATCCTCCATTCACAATAAATAGTATTTTGTTTACTTATTAAAAACTTACGATTTCAGAAGCAGTCAAAACACTTTTGCTTTGTTTTTTAATGACCTGAACCAAGATGGAGGCATCAATGTGTGCTATGAACAAATCTTCAATGTTCAGTTTCAGGGAGTTGTTGTACTCTATCAGCTTCTTTGCTTCTATGCTATGCTGAGACTTGAACACGGCTCTTTCAAAGTCATTCTCTCCTGATGACGATGTAGACGTAGATCTAGATGAGATATTGTCCGTTGATGAGTCCTGCATTTCTAGACAAAAAAAAATGTTGTCAATACATTATGATTAAATTTATATCTCGTTTTTTTTTATCTCTTTACTTTAAGTTGTTTTGTAAAAATAAAAAAAATATAAAGTTTCCCTTTCAGATCTTCCGATCTATGGGGCAGATGATGTTAAGGTCATCTGTTTCTATGGCCAACGGTTAACGAGGGTGTTATGTAGCCAGCACAACGACCAACCACCTTTACTTTCCCCAACTAAAGTCAGGTACCCATTCGAGTTGGCTGGACTCAGGGGCGCCCTAAAAATCCCAAAATTCAAAACCCCAGTCTTTACCGAGATTGGAAACCAGGGCCCCAGGTTTGGAAGCCAAGCGCTTTTCAAATCAGCCACCGTGAATAATTGGTCAATTAATATTTGGTCATAAAATTTGATGTAAATGAAACATTTTATCTTCAAAATTATTTTAAGTTATCAAATGAGATTCACTAGTTATCAGAAGGTCGTATATATTGCTGTATATATTGAATATAGATCAGTAATTAATTTATATATATTTATATTAATTCCATTTTTTTCCATATATAATCGATTTATCGTTTGCTCAATCTAATAGAATTTGCTTCTAAAATCTTCCCTAAACGTCAACATTACACAAATTAATTAATAAGTAATTAACATTGACTGTTAATGTAAGCCTGTTTACTTAAGAGTTCTGTTTAGCACATTTAAAGAAATCCTGTCAAGTTGAACCAATTTATACAATTCTAATCATTGTTTATATTTCCATTCGCGAATGTGGACTAAGTAGTGATTTCTTTCAATAAAAAAAATATATTCGCGTTCTTATATGTGTGTGTGTGTTTGTACTGTGAGTTGGTTTTCGGGCTTTGGGCAATCAGTGACAATCGAGGATTCAAGCTACAGCCCTTTTGACAGATAGCCAAGCAGTTTGTGCACTCAGCCACACTTCCTACACATATCATTTAAGGTAGTAAGTGAGGCCAATAGTTTTTAGACTTTTCTTCAGTTACAATTAACTTTTTTCTGCGGACTATTAAATATAGCTTTAAATTATAATTTGAACTAGCCAAGTCTTTAAAAGTTCCAAAAAATGTACATACGTTTTGGTTTATAATTCAAATGGACTCTGTAGTCATGCTTCAATAGTACATGTCTAATTATAAATACATTCTTTAACAGTCAAATTAAATAACATAATTAAAAATATAGCTACATTAAATACTACATAGTTATAAGAAACGGTATATTCATATAATAAAAACGGATATTTATAGTTTTAAATGATCTCATAAATTTTAATATTCCCGAAATCAATTTCACTGCCATAAATAGATAATAGGTTTTACTTACATATAAGGTGACTATACTAAAGTATATTGTTCAAAATGTAATTACCTAAACTGTTAGAAGAATTTTCGCCATAACATCAATGAGATTCTGTATTACACTTCTACCCCTTCCAAAAGTACACACAAATTTCAACGTAATGTAGTCATATAAGTCTCCAATATATAAGTAATTTAGTCATGTGAGAATCCATTTTTATCTCTCTTAGACATCCAGGATTTTTCCGTTTTTAGATAATCATTTTTACTAGGGTTCATCAAGCTCCAAGTTACAGCTTCTGAAATAACAAATATAGATAGTTGGACATGGAACAATGTCTGCAGCTAGATAAAGCTAGAAACCAAAAACAATGTACAAATATCAGTTTCAGACTTGTGCCTGTTATGCAGCCAAGATAATAGCAGTCAGCCTACTATGTACATACAGTTTATCTGGGTTACATTTATGAATGTTAATTATAAAGGTAGTTGTCTGGAGTTAAAACATTTCAGAAAGTTAACGCAAAATTTAAATATAAATTTTTCATTTAAACTAAATTTTTCTTTCCGAAAAGTAAACATTTTATTTTTTTGTGCTAACCTGGTCATCAGAATCTATACGAGTCATTACAATCTCTAGAATCAAGTCAGGCTAATTGAACCAGAGAGCAATATCGACCCATTGTTGTGAAACCAAAATTATGACAAGCCAAAAGAAATAAACGCACACGAAAGAAAAAGTTTTGAGAGACCTACCGTTTCGTCCAATATACATTCAAGGCGATTTAAAATATGTGTAGACAATTTTTTTTCCACGAAGCACAAGAACATCCTACACACGGATGCGTGTCTGTGTCTGAGTCTGTGTCTGAGTGTGTTTAGCTTCCGAATGTGTCATGGAAGAAGGAACGGGAATATCTTTTTTTTTTCAATAAGAATGTTTTTGAAACCATAGGCGAATCCAGAAATATGTACAGTATATTTATTTCCGTTTTAAATTTAAACCATTTAAAGATTTCTAAAAGGTGTATATTTCATTTGTTTTTCTAGTTGGCCTAATTGTACTACACAATATTTTCAAAATATGTTTGAAGCTTTTAAAGTTATGCAAATTTATGGCATTCTTCAAAACAAAAAAAACAATGAAAATCTAACGAGAAGAACTCCACATTTACAGCCATATTTCTTAAAACTTTAAAATTTCCCCTTTTCGCTATCAAAGAGAAGTAACTAATTTCCACTAATTAATTATTTAACTGATTTGTTTTATTTATTCATTGTTTATTAGGAACAGTGAACCATTGTTTCAATCTGATGCAAAAATGGGAGAAATAACGTGATCAAAATTTGTGACAGACAAACGGAGTGAGTTGTTAGACGCTTTGTAAGAAGTATGTGACATTTAAACGATGGACAAGAAGGGAGGGAAGACTGATACTTCAACTGGAACTGTCTAATACGTTGTGGCGTGAACCTTACGTTACTGTGACATACTTATTGATTATGATTTACATTTAATGGCTAATGGCTACCATCTAAAATTGTCTCGTAGTGTTGTGCGTCGCACTTGGAACACTAAAGCCAGTGAAAGCGAACTCAAGCTCACTTTCACCAGCCTGAATTGGATCGCAAGTGCCTCCTTCTCGCCACCTTGACCTACGGAGATGACACTCTGGGTTAAACTTGATTTTTGTGTTCACATCCTTGGACACGGACACTTCGGGCTCGGGGACTATAAACCTGTCGTGTTTGTTTACTGTACTAGACTAACCGTGCGGGACACGCCATTTATGTAACGGCCCCTAGAGGGCCGGCGCCTGGATGTTGACAGATCGCTGCGGGAGCTTTTTTACATCCCCGCACAGTGCAATGAGGATGCTTTCGCACCCTCTTAGGCACTCCCGAGGGAGCCTTGTTTCGCTACCATTTGACCTAGTCGTCACCTCTCACGACCGTTTCCACCCGGGCGCCACGATGAGACTGGGCAGCAAGCCCGGGTTAATGGCTACCTGACATTACTTTGGAATATGTAAAGGCGATTTATCGTTGTGTTGGCCACATGACACCCTCTCTAACTGTAGGCCATAAAAACAGATAACCCTATTTATCTGTGTTTTAGATTGCAAGGTTTGAAAGAGGCACTTAAGTTTTCATTAGATAATAAAAAAGTAGACTCAGTATTTGATTTAAAAAAAAAAAACATATTTAAAACAGATATTTAAAGTGTTTTGATGCGGAGACCATGGCAGTCTGCGAAGTCTTAAAAGTCATTGACTCTCAACTCGGCGAGGGATATTTGAGGGCCATACAGATTGTTGTGGTCACTGACTCAAAATCTGTACTACAGGCTTTGCAAAGCCCCGGACCATGGCCCCCCAATATCAACACTGTCATCATGGCTTCACATAACATTAAACAACGCTATGGCACCCCTGTAATAATGCAGTGGGTACCTAGTCACATAGGTGTGACTGGAACACAACTGCAGACTCTTTGGCCCACCAGGGAGGGCAAATTCCACCCACTGAAGCTTTCATCAAGCCCTGGCTATAATAAAAAAAAAAAAAAAATGGAAAAGTGGTTTGAGTGCTGGACAAGTCCCAAAAAGCCCGTGGAGTCTGGGAGCGCATGAGGCGCCCTGTCCGTACTTCCTCGTGGTGGAGGCTGTCCAGGCCTGAGCAAGCTATTATAGCACAGTGCAGGACAGGCCAGTGTTCTGTTGGCTCATATTTCTCGCGGCTATGGTCAAATTTTGATTCACGGTGCCCCCGCTGCGGGAAGAAGAGGAAACCGTGATTCAAATTTTGTTTGACTGCCCCAGACTTGCTGATCTCCGTCTCGACAGGTCTGGGAAACCCAAAATTCTCGACCTGTATGGCGACATTTATGCACTACGCAAGACAGCAGGGTTTCTTTCCAGGGCTTTTGCAAGAGAGGATTTGAGCCTCTCAAGTCCTCACTTTAATGGAGTTTGATGATGATGATGATGATGAGTGTCACATTCGCGTTATACAAACCGTTTAAATCTCAGCGAAGGAGAGAAGTAATGGATCCCTACCATCCACTAATACTAATTTGTTTTAGTATGTAGACCGTCATCTTTGTGCCTTACTGAGTATTTTATTAAATTTGTTTATGCAGTTCTAAATTATGGTTCAGTGTTTTATGAAAAATTGCTACTATACTTTTGAGTCTTTTCTCCTGAAGGCTTTCTAAGTTTAGTGATTTTACTAAAGGTGATACTCTAGTGAAATGTGAATATTTGTTTGTTGTGAATCTCACTGCTCTATTTTGTGTCTGTTCCAGTTTATTAATGTTTTCTTGAGTTGAGGGGTCGGAAACATAGCATGTATATTCTAATAGTGTTTTAACCAAGGTTAAATAGCATTTTAACTTTATGGTATAGTTAGTAAATATTACTTTTAATAAAACCTAATGCTTTTTTATTAGTAAAAATGTATTTATAGTGTCATTAATGTACTGACTTTTATTTATTATAAACACCTATTCCGTTGAATTTTATTTTTTTTTGGATCTTTGTAACTGGTTTACTAGGAATTACATAAGAAGTCTTTATTTCGCATTGAGAATTCAGTCTAAATGTTACGTTTTTTAATGCAAATCTTATATCAGCTCACTCTGTCTGTCTGTCTAACTAATAAGTGAACTTAAATAGATATTACAGCATTGAGACATAAAACTATAAATATGGATTTATTCCCTTGTTTAACACACGCACACACACACTCGCACACACAATATATATATATATATATATATATATATATATATATATATATATATATATATATATATATATATATATATATATATATAGAGAGAGAGAGAGAGAGAGAGAGAGAGAGTGAGATGGATGGATAGATAGATAGATAGATAGATAGATAGATAGATAGATAGATAGATAGATAGATAGATAGATAGATAGATAGATAGATAGATAGATAGATAGATAGATAGATAGATAGATAGATAGATAGATACAGTGCTTTTTTTGTATAATAGGTTCCGGTATACTCAGTGATTAGGTGCCTGTACTCAGTGATGAATTGCTTAACTTTTAACTACTAATATATTAGTAGTTAATGAGACATGAGGAGAGAGGTGGGGTTAGGGTTAGATGTTAAAAGTATGGATGGGGTGCGCAACGTAGTAGATGAATTGGAAGTGTCGATACATTCTATTTACATCACACAATTCGTTGGTCAAGGAAGAACAGCTCCCTCCAACTGGATCCGCCAGTGTCTTAGCCGTGTATAAGCGTGGGTGGACCATATCGACTTCAAGGCCGAGATGATTAACTCAACTACCGCACGTATCTTGCATGTCGCCGAACACAGCCAGTCCTAGTTTTCATAATGCACCAACCAGAACATTGTGCTTGTGCGCTTGAAACGTATGCACGAGAATGTAGACCAAAGCATGTCCATAAGTAACTGTGTTTTATACTTTGAACGCCTTATGATAAATGATAGAAACATACACACCTTATACCGTTAGAAGTAAAAAAATAAAGTAAAATTTCCCTTTCAGACCTTGCGATGTATAGAGCAGATCTTTTCCATCCTTTTCTGTACCGCATTTACTTTTCTCCAACTAATGTCAGGTACCCATTGGAGCTGGGTTCCCGAAATTAAAAACCCTAGTCTTCTCTAGGATTCGACCCCGGGACCGTCGTTCCGAAGCCAAGCGCTTTACCGTTCATCCGCCGCGCCTCCATACTATCGCAATGCCTGCATGTATTTCCTTTACAAACAGAATAAGTGTAAGGCCTAAAAACACTATAGATTGACATTGTATAAGCCTCTGATCACATTGTGTGTACATTTTAGGAAAGACAGAAAAACTTGTTCCTCCTCTACGTCTTTTTCTCGCTGTCTTTGCCTCTCTAAAAATATTTTGTGCTCCTTTCCATGGCATAAAATGTTAAAGTGTATTTATTTATGATAATTTCGAGTAATGAACTTTTGAGTTAAGGCAAAGCATCTTGTTGTAAGCCTACTCAAAATATTTTTATCCAGTTCCTAGAAGATGAGATACACTATTAGAATGGGATATTATTTAAGCCTTAATTTAAAGCAAGGGCTCTCAACCTGTGGATCGCGACCCCTTTGGGGGTCGAATGACCATCTGTTGGGGGTCGCCTAAGACCATCGGAAAATTGGGGTGGGGAAGTGAAATTTTTTATACGAATTTTTTTGTTTTGTTTCTATAGTGGATATAGATTTACATAAGTGGTGGTAATGATACGGGACTTTACTCTAAGTACATTATTGCTATACAAATTATGAAACGATCGTCAATTTTAATCTTCAATAAAAAAAAATAGATAAATGTGTGGGTGACGAACGTAAACATGGGCACTTTTAGTTGTTTTTTTTTAATTGGTTTTTCTTTGTTGTTGTTTTTTTTTTAATAATGGTCGTTCAAAACTAGATGTTGCAGACCATATCTCTGTTGTTGCAGAATAAATTTTTCAACAAAATAATTTACTGTCCATCAATGTGTCGAAACACCATTGCGGGATCAAACATTTCTATGGTGAAGATCTAATCACGTCAATAATACGCCATCGTCAATGGAAATAAATTCATTACGGAACAACTCGTGAACACGGATTTTGAACAAAACAAAGTGAATGAAAGAAAAGAGAATGACGATCATCATGCAGTATAGTTTTACTTCAATAGTTCAAGCAGGAATTCAGAGACCCCGATGCAACATTTGTAATGAAGCTCTTTCTGCCGTATGTATTAAGGCCGAACATACGTCCGAGCTTTGCGGATAACGTCATCCAGTAATTTAATTTTGAATCCTGATGAAACTCAGACTTGACTCAGATGGAAAATACCATAATTAAAACAAATCATCCTATGAAGCATCTTATTTTGGTGGTTCTCGGAATCGCCAGAGTTCTGAAATCTCACACCATGACCAAGGAGTTATTGTCAGCGGCCAAAGACATTGCTCGCTATGATTGGAGCAAATTTTAAAAATAATTTTTTTGCAATTTGCATATCTAATGACACTATTTACAAGAGATTAGTTGACATGTCTTCTGATACTAAGGGAATGATATTTGCTTCTTTTACAAGCCTAAGGAATCCACAGGTTTTGTAGATTGTTCACAATTACTAGTTCCGGTATACTTACTTACGATGTATACATAAAGGCGATTTTAAAGATTAGTTCCTATGCAAACATCTATAAAAGGCCTCTACAGTGAGTGATGTAACTGACAGAGTTGGTTACATTTGAAAAAGTAAAAGACTTCTTGGAAAAAATATCTGTAGTGTCTGCACAGATAGTGCTCTAAGTATGCTTTAATGTCGGTCTGGATGTCAATGTTTGGTACAGAATAAGACACCATTAGAATCCATTGTACCACATTGTATGATTGATTCATCGATATATGTTAGCAACGCCAATAGCAATGCATCTAAATATTTCTCTTCAATGTTAGTGACACAAACCTGGATCCGCTGTTTGCAGTCATTCTGTTCTATGAGATATTTTCTAGACGTCCTCTTCCATTTTCAACACCGTATCTTTGTAAAACATGTTTTGTTGTTTTCTGTCTGTCAGTTATCAAGTTTTAATACAAACATAAACTCGATGAGAATTCCTAATCTAGTGAAATAAAAACAAGCTCAACCTTGGCACTAACTTTGGCGAGTTTGAAAATACTGTCGAAACGTTTTCCATGATAAGTAATACTTTCTAAATTGTAAACTATTTATTTACCGTATTATAAACACGCAATAAATAAGTAAATAAAAATCATAAAATCTACTTTTTAGAGTAAATTAAAGCACACATTTTGTTTACACTAAATAAATATGATACGTTTCTAACAATTCAGTTAACGTCATGTATATTAGTTTTATACATGTTTATGTGGTCTATAGGGCAGATAATGTAAAGGTCAACTGTTTCTGAGGGTTTTAGAGGATGTTATGTGGCCAGTACAACGATCAGCCGCATTACTTTACTTTTCCCTAACTAATGTCAGGTACCCATTGAGCTGGGTGGACTCAAAGGAGCCCAAAGATCCCGAAATTGAAAATCCCAGTCTTCACCAGAATTTGAACCCGGGACTCCCGGTTCAGAAGCTAAGCGCTTTACCGCTCAGCCACTGCGGCTTCACATTTACTTAGACCTATGACAAAAAAATATGGTTGGGAGTCGCCTCTTAGTAAAAAATTGTATTAGGGGGTCGCGGAGCAAAAGAGGTTGAGGACCGTTGATTTAAAGGGACACTCCATTGAGTTTTCAAATTTGAGTTGTGGACATTTAAATTCTGCACTATATTCTTGACATCTCAAAACAAAAAACAAAAAAAAAAACGGGGTTCTTTGAGATTTTGTCTTTAGCTTTGGAAAATGTCACTTCCCTCAACAATACTGAAAAGGAACCTAAATTTAACCAATCGTATCGCTTCATTTTTACAGTAGCTGTTAGGCTGTTAGGCTTAGTGACGGCCTAGTTCAGAGCTATGTTATAGTTATATATATATATATACAGATATAGATCTAAAAGCATTAGGATAACCAACTCGATACAAAAAAGTAACATTTTTATCTAAGCCTCTCTCTGTCCCAAGAAGGAAATAGATCGTGTGTCTGACTGATTTTAACAATAATGTCAGTGTAAAGCTAGTCTAGACTATCTGTAGTCGGTCATGACAAGATGACCAAGCGATAGTGTTTGTTGTGTGTAGAGTGGTCAGGCGAGAAAATACACACGGCCGTGGTTAGTCAAGCATGTAAATCTAATTTTAACACGCTTTTTTTTTATTTGCATCTAATCTAACTGCATAGGTGAAGATATTTCTTTTACGAGAATGTAAACTTTACTGTATAGTTTCCCGTTATACAGTAAGTCAATAGATTAAATTAATAGCTTTGTGTGACGTCATATAGAAACCCGACGAAAATCTGACCGATCTATTGCCTTTAGCTCTGGACAACTAATGTCAGGTGCCCATTAGAGCTGGGTGTACTGAGAGGCACCCAAAGATACCGAAATAAATTTAAAATCCTAGTCTTCACCAGGATTCGAATCCGGGGCTCCTGGTTCGAAAGCAACGTTCTTTACCACTCTGACACCACGCTTCCTAAAGAAAGATATGCCAGTTGTTAATTTTGTTCACTTACACTGCACATTTTTATTCTGAAAACTTGTATTATTTATAATCAATAGGTGGCTTAGTAGTTAAGCGCTTGGCTTCCTAACCAGGGGTCCTCGGTTCGAATCTCGGTGAAAAACTGGGATTCTGAATTTTGACATTTTTAAGGCATCCTGAGTCCACCCAACTCTAATTGATGCCTGACTTTAGTTGGTAAAGCAAAGGCTTGGCCGCTGTGCTGACCACATGACACCCTGCTCGTTAACCGTTGGCCAAATAAATAGATGGCCGTAACATCATCTGCCCTATAGATCGCAAGGTCTGAAAGAGAAATATTTACTTTTTTTTTTAGTTTAAAAGGAAGTGAAAATATTTAATATTTCCAAGTGTAACATAAAGTATATGGACCACAATATTTGGCTAAATAAGTTGAAATTCTAAATGTACCAAATCAAATAATTAGCTATTAGAAGCCTCGTCTTTAGTTAACATTAATAAAACTGGTCCTTTAACTCTTTCTCTCCTAGCTGACGATACCAACGTTGATTCCACTAGAATGTGGTAAATAATTACGGAGAGAAAGAGTTAAGGCAGATTACCACGGGCGTTGAGACAGACGAAAGGTTGGAGGACATTTGAATGAAAATGGACGTATCTTTAGATTCAATTTTAGCCTTTGAGATACATTATCTATTCTTAAAGAATAAGGGAAAGCGTTACAGAAACAAAAAGCAAGGCCAATGACACTTGCTCCAGCTGAAACAACCTTCCCAGTGAGCAGCCGAAAATTCCAGGCTCACATGGGTCTCACGAGCCACATAAGGAGTCACAAAGCCCCAGTAAAGAGAGTGACATAATCTCCATATGGAATCACGATAGCCGTACTATATATATAAAAGAAATGATGTTTTTTTTCTTATGGTATATTCATCATTATGTAACAAAGAATATAATTAAAATACACATGAAGCTTATGTACAGGAGATTCATGGAAGTTCATCCTTATTTCGACTCTGCTTTGGTTGAATTAAAGTCTTGTGATTCAAAAGGGTGTTAGCAATCAAAAAAGTTTTACTCGTATTTAAGAAAACAAAACTGGAAATGAGAAAATTTTTTGGATTTGATAGAGGTTTCAGAAACTGTCCGTTTTTCCATGTAAGTGTGATTGTACTCTAACGTTTCATGGCCCATGCTTTGAGGAAGGCAATCGCTGCGGGCGCTACTGCTGACAACAGAGTAGAGCCACATAGTTTTATGAATTCCCACGCTGAGTTTTCTTTTGCCTTGAGAAATTCTTCTTGGACTTTCTCCGTATCTGCCTGTAGCTTTCTTTCCATCTGTTTAATCTTAGCCTTATTTTCTTCATCTTCCTTCTCAAGGGCTTGAATTTTCATGTCTGTTTCATGTCGCAGTTCCTCCTCGGCTTCAAGTCTCATTTTTTCTCTTTCGGCTCTTAGCTCTTCCAGACGTGTCCTGTGCACTTCTCTGAGAGCTTGAATCTTCAAGGCATTTTTGGTACTTTCTAACTGTTCTTCAACGCGCTCGACTATGTGCTGTGTGTTTTGTATGATTTCTGTGAGAACCCCTGTTTGTCTGTCTTGAGCTCTAATGCTTGATATCAGATTTTTAGCTCTTATGTCCAAACTTTTTAAAAGTTCCATCTGTATCTCTGGTTGGTCAAGTTGAACTTGGCTCAACTGTTGCAGAATGAGACTGGCCTCTCTCATACTCTCTTCTTTTATCATCGGAATCTTGGCTTCCACTAAAATTGAATTTCTCTGAAGCTCAGCTGCTTGGAAGTGACTGTCGGTGTATCTCTTGCGGTTTAAATTATCAACAAGCTTGATCAGCTGATAGAGTTGAAGCTTGATCTTCTTGGGATCTGTAGTTTTGTTGTCAAACAAGATAAATCTTTGTTTGCACTCTTCCAGAAGATATTTGAATTCCCCTTGTTGCGTACTGCACCAGTCTACGAAAGAATCCATACCAGTTTCTTCCGGGCTGTAGCTGTCTCCCCCTGTCATCACCAAGATGCAGTGATCAGCAACAAATGTCGGACCAAAAATATGTTTTAAGAAATGAATCGTTTGTTTATCTTCTTCTGTAAATCGAACTCCAAATCTGACAACTAGAAGAAAGGCGTGATATCCATGTGGGTTGGCGGCTATGGCATGTTTCATTGCGTCGATGACAAGATTCATAGCATCTTCCTTGCTCATGTCAGTGTCTCCGATGCCAGGACCGTCCACCACTTTGATAATTCGTCCATTGTAGTCGCTATAATCAAACTGAACATGCTTGGTGACAGATGTGAAACTCGGCGAACTTTTGAAACATCTTCTGCCAAGTATTGTATTTCCAGTAGAGCTTTTTCCATTGCCAGTTTTTCCAATCAGAAGAAGGTCTAAATCATTATCAGACATGATCCAAATCTGTAAGAAGAAAAAAAATATGTATATAAAAAAACAACAACAAAAACCCAAACAAACAAGGTTACAAAGATAAATTTCAAAATCAGCCTCGAAGTGGCCCACCCAGGCAGGTAAAAAGGCAGGTTTCAATATTTTCAGAAAGAATATTAGAATGAAATGACAAAGGAGAATGGAGAAAAAAGGTTGAAAGATCTTGTGTGGTGCCCCAAATTTCCAGCAGACTAAGGGATAGGTGAAAGCGAAGGGGATGTTAGACGTGTACCTGGCCTCACTGATGTCATCTAATGATTATCTTATGATCTAATTGTTTGTAAAAATCTCTTATTCAGGGCCTAAATGAAAAAAAAACAAAAAAAAAACATTTCCGTAAAAAAAAAATCCTGTAGTAACCAGCGGTTCCCAACCTTTTAAGCTCGGCGACCCCTTTTTACAATCCCCCACTCTGCCGCTTCTCCCCCCCCCCCCCCGCACGTAGACACAGCATTAGAAGAATAGATAAAACAATCCATTTTTCAATGGTCTTTGGTGACCCCAGGCAAATCGTCAATCGACCTCCAGGTTGAGAACCCCTGCTTTAGTTCAATGTTTTATGTCTGCGGTGTGCAGTTCACGTGATAATACGAAAAGCTACTTATTAATTGTTGTTTTAAATTATGTTCCACTAATTTGCAACGTTAACAGATCTTTCGAAGCATAGCGTGTTAATAAATAAGAACATATTTAATTATAAAATTGCTTTCCTTTAACAAAACAAACAGACAATAGTTTTACTAATTATAGTAATCGAAAACAAAAATTATTTAAGCTAAAAAATTACACCATTATCAATGTCTCCACTAATTATGAAAAGAGAGCAATAAATTTGTGACCCCTTACTCACAAAATAAAATGTAAAAGTCTCTGAATTACACTATAGGTGTATAATTATATTACCTATTTTGATGTCAGCAGAAGTAAAGTAAGGCTTTTTACTTTAGACATTATTCTCTATGATAAATAGCACCTCATTGCTTTTAATTTGTATCATAGAGTGACTTCATGGACACGCTGAACGAAACGTAGGTAGCTTATGATGGAATCTAACATTATCTACGCTCTCTATCTGCTTTTTCTGAAGAGGCCGGGTAGACCCACGACCTGATAGTTAAAGTTATAAAATTAGAAAAAAAATATAACATCAAGCGCCATTAGAAACTAGTAGGGCGTCTTAACACGAATATGTTTCGCTTCTACAGTAGAAAATTATAACAATAAAAAAAACATTTACTTACCTGTTTAAAAAGTGTAAGTTATATGCATCAAGATATCATTTGACAAATCTACGTGTACAATGCTAACTTTGCTATCATTAAAGACAGCATTCATCAACACTTAAGACCTAGGCTTCAATACATAGATCTACATAATTCTACAAGTATCTTGGTTAATGTGAAATAATTGGTAAACTCAGGAAATAATACTTTCTCGCCAACGGGAATTCCAAATGTTTTATAAATATTTTCAAGAAAATCGACAACTGGCTAACATCGTGCAGATAAACAAAGAGAAATAATTGCAATAACTATTTTAAAAAAAGACGTTAACAACTAATTAAATAAGACGTTTGCAGTGTGAACATGTTCAGGTCCTGACTTAGGCCACTATAACCAATGCGGTGGCAGTGAGCCCCATACTTTTGTATGCTCCGCGCTAATTCTAAGTATAAAATTAAATCATTATAACTTAAATATAATAACGTAACGTGGCTCTTGATTTTCAAGGGCCTACTGGAAATCTCTAGTGAATGCAATATATATATTGATATATATGTAATATAATTTCATCATGAGATGTACAAGGAATATATACATATATATATGTATATATATATATATATATATATATATATATATAAATTTTTAAAATCTCCTGAAAATGCAAACATATCTCCTAAAAAATAGACGAAATAGTCATATTGCTGTGCCACTTTTATGCGCGATAGAAAAAAAAAACGGCGTTGTCAACTTTTATTTGATACAAATATAGAGCATAACGAATGTATTTTATAGTACTAAATCTTAATGGTAACATTATGCTTACCCTACCCAGGCTGGGCCTGCGCCATCCATTTTGCATAGGACCCGCTATTGTTAGGGCGCCCTGAACATGTTAAACATATAATGCTGTTGTACATTAGTACTCAAATTAGATTACTCTGTTAGGTAAAAAAAATGTTCTACAATAACAGCCTTTGACTTACGGATTTTTCTTTTGCCCAAAGTGCAAACGCAGTATGTATTCCAGTTAGTCACTGCAGGTTTGGGCGTGTCAGAAATAATCACTTACTAATAGATGCAAGCAGGGCCGGATTTAACTATAGGCAGCATCAGCCCATAGCATAGGTCCTACAAGAATTATTTAACTTAGACGCTACAAAATTTAATATATTCAATGTATAGCGTACCACATGTGACAGATTGTTTGTTCTTTTTGAAAAAAAAAACAATTTTTTACAAATGTTAAAAAAAAAACTAATTATAAATGTATTCATTACATATAGGAAAGCCTTTGTGAACGATCAAAAGTATAGATTTTATTTCGTCTGACTTAGTTAACATTTTTTTTTCTCCCAAGCGTTATAAACATATCGGTGCGAATTCGAAAAGGGTACTTACTTAAGATAAAGGTAATCAATCCATCGTGTTTGTTCGAAGTTTCAGTTCTTGCTTGTCTCCCATAACATCTGACCCATAGGTGATAAGTTTGACCTATTAATAGATACAAGCCTGTGTGCATACTGTTGACTTCAAGTTCACCCAACGACTTTCACAAAACTAGGTCATAGGTCGAGCTTTTCTCGGAAATTCCACATATTAGTTTTCTCGAAAAATCGGGAAAATCCAAACTATTACAACATAACTGACATCGTGAAGGACACCTTGCCGGTAAGTAAAGAATGTAGATCCAGTTCTACTTTGATTTTTTTTTTAAAGTTCTAAGTCTTGAGAATAAAGTTGTGTTTTGCAATGTTAATATGTTTCACTGTTGACACAGTTTTGAATGGGTAAAAATTGTTTGATGATGATGAATTATACACTCACTTTAATCTAGATTTAGCTCTGTAGAATGGGCGGATTGGCTATAAGGGCATTCTGGCTAATGGCCGGTGGGCGGTAAACATTTCTCCTGCAGGGCCACCGAAAGGACCGCATAAATGCCAAGGAAATTGTATTAAGATTTTATAATATTTTTCTTAAAAGCAACACTTTGAGCGACGTGAATTATAAAGAAAACACATCATATACACTTTAAAGTCTAATACTTATCTAAAGCATTGGCGTAAATGCCCTTCATCCGTATATAGTTCTTCTAGTAGACGTCAATTCCGTATGCATAGAAAAAGATAAACAAGAAACTGAAGTCCTTTATTTCTTATAATGATCGCTTTTAGTGTATATATAGTTAATATATTCAGATGAATCTATACAATAACCAACAACAACACTCCAAGTCCTATAAAAGAAGTCCAGTTACATACGAATTCTTATGTGTTTATTGGAGTTGTTGCATGATCCCGAGTGGGCCCATCTACGACTTACTTACTTAGACTTAGGTCCTCCCGCGCCGTTCGGCGCATTTGGGTGACAAGCTGTCTCCATAAAGATCTGTCACTGGCAATGTCTGAAGCCTCCTCCCACCTGGTGTCCACTGTTCTGAGGTCCTCCATGAAGGTGTGTCGCCAAGTAATACGAGGATGTCCCTGTTCGCGCTTTCATCGTACTGGCTTCCATGTTATCGCAACTCTTGGTGTGCGTAATTCATTTTGACGTAGAACATGTCCCGCAAACCTCATGCGACGCTCTGTCACAAGCTCACTAAGTGTGCGACTCCCAGTTCGGCATAGGATTTCCTTGTTTGAGACCCGATCTGTGTAACTGACTCCCAAAATCCGTCTCAGACATCTCTGTTGAGCCACATTTAGTCCTATAGTCATCTGTCAAAATTGAGAAAAGACCAAATGTGGCCCTCTACGAAGTCCGTCATAAATTATTATCTTAAAAAGTGTAGCAATGGAATCAAAATGGAAAAGAATTAAAAAAGAAGGAGCAAAAAATAAGTAAGATAAAAAGGAACTTTTGCTGGAATCCTGTGCACTAGAGATTCACCAACCTTATCATGACAGCATGAATAAATGAACAGACCCAACATCATAAGAAACACTAATATCAAAACTACAAAGCTATAGTTGATATACAAACTGGCTTTCCTATAATATGAAGAAGAGACAGTTTAACTAGGTTTCCAAATTATTGAGAAAGCAGTATATTACCTTTTGACAAGTTATGAGTAAAGTTTCCTTTTCAGACCTTTCAATCTATTGGGCAGGGGATGTAAGGTCATCTGTTTCTTTGGCCAATGGTAAATGAGCAGAATGTCATGTGGCCAGCACTACAACCAATCGACTCTACTTTCCACAACTACAGTCAGGTACCCGTTATAGTCTTCACCGAGATTCGAACCCAGGACCACATGTTTGGAAGCCGAGCGCTTAACCACTTTGCCCCCCATGACCTTGTGAGAACTGCAGTTAAATAATGGAGGATGAATAGTTGTTTTTGAAAATTTAAATCCATATGCCTCGAGAATAAAGCAAGGAGTGGAACTTAATCATAAACAGATTCTTTGATGGAGGATCTTCAGATGCTTTGAATGTGAATGACATGTATATGTTAATGTATATGATAGCAGCAATTTTTTTTAACATTGATTAAGAATTTCCCTTTTCTAATTGTTCTATTTTACTCATTTAGTAATAGAACGTATAATTTAATAACTTATTCATATAGCTTACTACTTTCGATCTGATGCCCATCATATGGCAAACAATGTGTATGCCTGATTGTATGGAAATCCCCGGGGACGATTTTGACACCCAGTCCGCCCCAGCTCTGCAGTGAAAATATCTAAAATATAGGCAGATTTTTTAAAATTCACTGTATATGTGTAGTTACTCATGTGTTGGTGTGAATGTGAACGTGTGCGGTAACTGGGGGGGGGGGGGGAGGGCAAAGACGTTTTCCAATTTTTTTTTTATACATACGTTCAATCAGTTCAAGTTTATTAGTTAAAAAATAATACGCCTACAGCGGTTTAGTTGTCTGTCAGCAGATTGGTTCTACAAGTCAACGACCGCCCACAACAGGGTCTCGGTTTAAATCCCTGTTAACTGTTTCCATCCTAATCAACGATACCATCGCTGATTTGACCTTATTAAATTAAATTAATATTTAATTTTATAAAATTGACTTTGTGTTATATAAAAAGAGCATGCATTTCTCTTTAATTCTTTACCTGATACAACATTTTCTGATAACAAGCGAAAAAGTTATTAAAGCTTAATCATAACAGGGTAGTGAAATAGTAATGAGCAAAAGGAAGAATTCCTTCGAAATGTGGAAAAATAATAACGGAGAGAAAGAGTTAATAATATGATTTTAAATTTCGGGATTTTACGGATGCCTCCAATATATTTAAATACAGATCAAACGCTAAAACATTAATTATTCCACGTCTAAGTAGAACTTCTTAAATTAACCTACATTTGTATTTGTGTGATGGAAGTTGTGTAACCCTGTAGTTATGCGTATCATTTGAACTTTATATTTCAGAATTAATACAAATCTTCATTTTTGTTTTCTTTTCATACAGGAGGATAGTTTGAAACGGAGGAAATCAAACGGAAAATGAACATTCTTTTCATCGGCAGAGGTGGAAACGGGAAAAGCTTCAGCATTAACTCTATCGAAAAACAGCAAAGTGCTGACAATGCTTCATCTCTGACGTTAAGTGAATTTCAGGACTATGCTAATGATACATCCGTGACGGAAAACGAATTCCAAGAGTTGATCAAAATAAAGGCTGTGAAATGCTCGGGAATTGGTGACAGAGGTGAAGACTTAAATGATTACATTACAGACGTTGTATGTAGGCTGGAGGAGCTTCTGATGGAAACTGGTGGTTTTAACGCCATTGTGATAGTATTAAAGTACGGCGTTAGATTTACAAAACAAGAACAAGACGCGGTCAAGGTTTATGATTCAGTATTTGGTCCAGGCATGATTCCGAAATGGGGCATCATCCTATTTACATATGGGGATCTGTTCTACCAGGATGTTAAAGAAGACAACGGTCCATCTTTTAAAGACTGGTGCCGCGAACAGACTGGAGATGTACAGAAATTGTTCGAAAAAGCAAATTTCAGGATCATTTTGTTTGACAATAAAGCTAAAGATCCAGATCAACAGAAAAAACAATTTTACACGCTGCTAGAAACTGTTCGAAACCTGAAGGCCGAAAGTAGGTACACACTACAAGAATTTCAAAGTGTCTCACAAAGTCGTGAAATTTTTGTAGAGGAAGAAGATGTGAATAAACAGAAAAGAGATAAAGAAGAAAACAATAAGGAGGAAAAAGATCCTGAAGGTTTTTGGTTATGTCACGTGATTTGGAAACACAAGCAAACAGTTGGCATTATTTCGGCATTAGCTATCATAGTTGTATTAACAAGAACAGGCCTACTACGCAGTATTTCAAACAAATTCGGGTTTAGACATTGGCTTGCGTATAATCCTTTCTTCTCGAAATCAAAATAGTTACATCTGACAGAACAGAATATTGGACTGGGTTTAAAAAATAATGTTAGCTTATATGTTGTAGATCTTTTTTTTTTTCAAAGGATTGTGATTTTCTTCTTTAATAAACAGAGAAAATGTAAACTGTGCTTTGAAATCATTTAATACAAACACAGGACCAGTCGCGGAGGCTGAGCAATAAAGCGCTTGGCTTCCGAACGGGGGTTTCGGGTTCGTATCCTGGTGAAGACTAAGATTTTTAATTTCACGATCTTCGGGCGCCTCTGAATCCACAAAGCTCTAATGGGTACCTGATATTAGTTGGGGAGAGTAAAGGCGGTCGGTCGTTGTGCTGACCACATTACACCCTCTTTAACCGAAGGCTACATAAACATATGACCTTAACATCATCTGCCCTATAGACCACAAAGTCTAAAAGGGGAACATTACTTACTTACAGGACCAGAATTATAGTGTTTTAAATTATATTTTAGACAAAATCTTTATGAATGCAGACTAAGATAACGTTTCATGATAGTATAGGTACTTCACATTTCTATTAAAAACTGGGACACGCCTTCTAAATAAAGGATGCTAACAATAATTGCAAGTAGTGGAAATCATCGAGCATGATTCTCAAACAAATATTCAATCGACCGACTAATTGAGGTACTTATTGCTAATTAGACTTCTAGAGTCTTATCTTTTATGGTACAGGCGTAACTTCAGAAAAGAAGATGATTACGTCCTACGCGTCATGATACTGATACTGAGATTTAAAAATATATATATATATATTTCATCAAAACATAAAATCAGACTTTTCATAAAACTTTCATTTCTATTTCTTTCATTTCATTTTGTGCTATATACACGACAGGCAAACAAAACGGTCACACACAACACAATATAATTAAATCGGCTCTGACGATTACGGGGCCACTAAAAACAAAACAAAAACCAAAAAAATATCTGATTATATTAAACTTCTGGGACTGT
>JASAOG010000175.1:1297500-1502500 GCA_030265305.1 Biomphalaria pfeifferi | reverse complement strand
TTGTTGTTTTGTTGTTGTTTTGTTGTTTTGTTGTTGTTTTGTTGTTGTTTTGTTGTTGTTTTGTTGTTGTTTTGTTGTTGTTTTGTTGTTTTGTTGTTTTGTTGTTGTTTTGTTGTTGTTTTGTTGTTGTTTTGTTGTTGTTTTGTTGTTTTGTTGTTGTTTTGTTGTTGTTTTGTTGTTTTGTTGTTGTTTTGTTGTTTTGTTTTATATTTTGCTCGTTTTTTTTTCTCGATAGGAAAATTCAACTAAATATAGTATAAGAAGAAGTTTGCCTCTAAATTTGAGAGTTATGTTTTTACTGTGTCGCCTCCTTTGTTTTCTTTTTTAATTACTTTTGTTATAACTTAGCATGGCACGACTAGGTAACACGATTCGCAAGTGGAGGATTTCATAATGCCTTCTACTTGTGTAATCACTTTCAAAATCACCCAAAAAAAGATGAAATGTATTAACGTATCTTTTTTATGTTCCTTCAAATTAAAATTTATAAAGTTTATGGAAAAATTTGAAATTTTTTTTTAGATTTACTTTTAAGCGTTTGTCACAAATAAAATAAAAAGACATGCATCACTTGTATGATTCAAATCAAGCAGCCAACGTTAAAGATTATGGTCTATTTGACAAATTATAACTCTTCAGCAGTCAAAGTAAGTTGAGTAGGATAAAAGACAGTGATCTCGTGATGACCAGATACGATAGAAGGGCCAATTCTACTGGGTTTCTAGAGCATGACCTTGTTTGGCTGTACAACCCAAAGAGAAGGAATGGAAGATCGCCTCAATTACAAAAGGATTGGGAAGGTCCATATCGGATTGTGAAACGAATCAACCAAATGGTTTACCGTACCCAGAGGGGTCCACGAACTAAGTACACGGAGGTACACGTCGATCGGTTGTACCGGTATTGTGGAGAGGAGAGAGGGACAGAGTCAGTTCGGGACGAACAGAGGGTAAGCAGGGGGCAATGTAATAATCATGTTCTGTAGTGTAAAGAGACTAAATGAATAGAAGAAATGGAAGAGCAGGGGGGGAGGGGTGTTTGGTTTTGGTTGGTTGTGGAGATCCGCCTTGCTTTGTGATTTATTTGATTAAACTTGTATAGTTATTGTTTCCTTGCCGTTGAGTTGATTCCTGTATATGGTATAACAATACAATAACTTATAATTACATTCATATTAATTATTAAAAGATCTAGACTTCAGATATGTATTTAAATAAAATAGTTTTCATGACTATTATTATATTAATAATATTAACAAGGTTACAAAGACAGTTTGTGTGGAAACACAAACTCAAAATCGGCCCCCGAAGTGGTCCACCCAGGCAGACTTCAATATTTTCATAAAGAACATCCAAATGAAATTATATATCAAAGACAAATGAGAGATAAGAATGGAGAAAGAAGGTTGACAGATTTTGTGTAGTGCCCCAACGGTCCAGCAGATCAAAGGATAGGTGCAAGTGAATGAACATTTAGATGTGAATTTGGCCTAACTTGTTTCCCTTGTGGTCTATAGGGCAGATGATGTAAAGTTCATCTGTTTTTGTGGCCTACGGTTAACGAGGGTGTCATGTAGCCAGCACAACGACCAACCGCCTTTACTTTTCCCCAACTAATGTCAGGTACCCATTAGAGCTGGGTGGACTCAGAGGCGCCCAAGGATTCCGAATTTTAAAATCCCAGTCTTCACCAGGATTCGAACCCGGGTCCCCCGTTTCGGAAGCCAAGCGCTTTACCGCTCAGCCACCACGCCCCCCCTGGCCTAACTTTTATTTTTAACTGATGTCTTATAGTTGATGTGATTATTTTTAAATGGCTCAATCTCTTATTCCAATCCTCAAGGTTGGGATAGAATTATTTTTTTCCTGATCGATTAGATCCTTTAAATGTATGCTCAAGAATGCAATTTTTAAGATTACTATTACTCTTAAATTAGGTCTAACTTCTAATGCATACTAATTAGCTTTTTCTCTTTAAAAAACTGCTTGCATAACTGATTTTAAAAATAAGATTTTTCGCTTTCACAAAAAAAAAAAAAAAAAAAAAAAAAAAAAAAGTAGCCGTTGCATCAGAACTTGGAATGGTCTAAATTATTGTGATGTCGGATTTTTAATATATGCTCGAGGTGACAGAATAGTCATGCGAGATTTAGAGAAAGATGTTTGCAGGTTGCTTTGTGTGACTTGTGATTTAGAGCTTGTAAGAAAACTCTAAGGAATGTTGGACAAGTTTGAACAAAATTGGGAAAAGGTGTATGACAAATATGACAAATATGTCAACACTGTGAAGTGGGAAAGATGAAAGACTGACAGTTATAGTGTCTCATTCAACGGATAAAGAAAACATGTTTCTCTTGGTAAATCTTTCACTGCAAATGACGAGAGTTCTGAGAAAGGAATAACATACGATAATCTTACATATAAAGGTTGTGAAGATGCTTATGCTCTATTTCTAGACTTTGACGTTGAAGATGACGTTTAATCATATTTACTTGTATACTAGAAGATTGCAATAGCATTAAACTTAAAGGACGTTTGGTTATAGTCAATGTTCATCAAGTTACTCAACCATGCTTCTCAGCTAAAGGCATCGCTAGCCGAAAGTAAAGCTAGCGATTAATGTATGTTTTATGTAGTATGTTGTAATATCTTGTCGTAATTTTCATCTCATGTTAGTTATTAATTAATAGTATTAATATATTTATACTCATATGTTTTCTCAATTTATCTTATTAAAGATCGTGGACTAGCCATTAGTTTAATGATTGGTGTTTCCAGATAACTTTTAAATAATTATGAAAACAATATTCTGTTCCATATTTTGCTATATTTATAATTTTGCATATTTTATTTAAATTTACTTTCCTAAAATAACATTTTTATTCAGAAAGCATTATTAAATAACATTAGACCCTCATTATTATTATTGTATTAAATTAATTTATATATACAATAATAATTACGTTATTTAATTGAGCAAGTCTATTTCAGGATTAATGTTCCCATTACTGAAAGGAGAACTCACAAATAAAGTAAAATCAATTGTCAATTATATTTCTTTCTTTCCAATTAATTGTAATCTTTGGGTAGTAGTATAAATTTCTTGCAGCTTGCAGATACATGACATCAGTCTTTTTTTTTCTTTTGTGAAATCCCAAGCAGTATAAGGAAAGAAATTGTTTAGTAATTATTGACTGTTTTGGATCCGCACGCACCAGATAACAAAACGCTTAGCTAGGTCAACTATATCATGTTTCCTTTGAGGTTTTAAGTCAAGCATACATAATAAAGCAAAGCCCAGAACTTTCTCATCAGTATTCAAATATATGACTAAATATGTAGGGTTTTGTCCACATAGATTATTATACACATTATTTCTCTCACTCCAATTCTTGGATCAAGTTGAGACCTTAAACAATTATTTATTGTGACTAACAAAACACGAATTAATTAAAAGATTAACCAATTAGTCTATCCAGAGTTGATAATTTATTACTTTGTTTAATTTCGAATAAGGGAAACAATTTCTACATTATATTGGATAGAGTTGTAAGCTCGGAGTTCTCCACGTTAGTATAATTTATCTTCTCCACTAAATAAGCTACAATGGAAGAAGAAAGGGTCGTCTGGACAAGAGTATAAAACGGACTGGCCTCTTCGAAGAACAACCGTTGATCTGAAAGAGTGGAGCAATTTGGTTTCGCGAACTGTCAAGGCAACCCTAGGGCTAATGTCATGGGACAGAAGACATGAGCTTTTAAACTAACTGAAATATTGCGACATTGAAGTGGTACTTTTGTTTTGTTTTGTCCATTTTTAGCACTTTTTATACCATCTCTACAATAGTTGTTAAAGTTGTTATGCACAATCAGCTAACTCTATTTAAACATTTCTGCATGACCGCTGTATGTAATAGTTTTCTTAGTTATGTTTTCTATTTAAATGGATTTAGAGCGTAAGAAAGGCCACAGAAAGTTTCCATTATTTCATATCTAAATCTCAGATACTCTCCTAACATTTACCCAGCAGAGTTTCAACCCATGTATTCCATACCATCAAAGTTGACTCTGAAGCTAGCGCAAAGTCTTTGTAATATTTTACACACTGATGGGTTTATGACACAGTCTCAAAATGGAAAAAAAAAAAAACTTGATTTCACGGAATAACTTTGTAGGCTAAGCGGGACCAAAGTATTTCAACATACGTTTCTACGCAATAGCTGTGTTACACAATAGACGCACATCGGTAAACCTTTAAACGTTTTTCGGTAATTCATAAAAGCTATAAACAGTTGCAGAATCTGGGGGAAAAAAGGGAAACGTAGGAGACACTAAGAATGTTTCTGGAGGAACTTCTATTGACTTAGTTCCTAATTGTGTCCATCTGTTCATTAACTTACAGTTTTTATTTCGCTCGTTCTCGGACCGGGACGTTTCTACTTAAGTGAGTATATGAGCAAATTAAAACAAACAAACAAAGTCAGCTACGTTTTTATTTAGCATTGACGTCATTCCTGTTTTTTTAAATATTCAATACAATAGATTACAGTCTTCATTGAAATTAGAAACAAGAAAAGACGTTTCAAATTCCTATTTGAAAAGACAATACCTTCTTTATACAACTTAAAGTACTATTGTTTTTCTAGTAATAACTAATTAATGTGAGATAAAAAAAACAAATGGAACAATTTACACCGTGTCATCACATGTTGTTAACTGTTGTTAGAAAACGAAACCGTTGTAGACATTGTAGACATATCATAACTAATACAAACTTTTTAAAAAACTTGAATAACTTCATATAACTTCATTTATAATATAGAAAAAATCATATTGTGATAAAATTAAATAAATGTAGTAGACTTTAGTAATAATATTATTTTAACTAAATTTAACTCATTATAATGACACAATCTTCAGTCTCACGTTCTGGAGTTGTCTGTCCTGAGACCATATGACAACATAATCTAGGTTTCATCATTTAGAACCGATCGCTAACGGTCTAACCTCTTCTCACCGTCACCATAGCAACACAAATACACACTCCATTAGTTGACCATAACACCCCAGCCCACACTTTCTCTAAGAAAGATTCATTGTTAATCAAATAAAAGATTTACTAAACTTTGTAATATTCCTATAGGATAATCCTTTAGATCTAGACTCAGAGGACGATGCCCAAAATTTTCCTGACCATTAATTTATTAAACTCTTAAATCTATGACGGCTTACATTCGGAAATTCCCGAACGCGATAGTCCTTTCCAGATAGCGATAGTTCTTTCAAAACCAATGTTGGATCTAGATCTAGACTTAGTTCTCTGGCCAAATTTAAATTTTATTTCTTTTTATGTCAACATGCTAGTTATACATTTCTCGGCGAAATACATCAGCTTTTAAATTTCTCTGGGAAAATCTTTGAGCCGTTCATTCGATCTGAATCCAAGTTCCAGGTTCCATAAAGTTGTGGCTTTAATAAAGGTATAGTAAAAACTGTTTTTATGATGTTTTTTCTTTAAATAACTTCTTTTTATGATGTTTGTCTTTAAATAACTTTTGTATAGCGTATCTTTCATGCAATAGCCAGGAAACCAATTTTAAAGCAGAGTTTAAGTATCTATTTAACATACATGACTAGATGAGCTCGTTGGCTCTATATTCCAGTAGGTAAACATAATTCTTACTTCATTAATATTGAAAGTTGTTTTTTTTTTTTTTTTTTAAAGTCTGCTTTAGCAAATATGTTTTTTTTTCACGTGTGTCACCCCTTAATGGATGTCACCCGGTGTGGACCGCTACCCCCCCCCCCCCGAAATCCCTAAGTGATGCTCAGGATACGCATAGAAGGTAATTACCTTCACTTTTGAAGGAATGTCTGTAAGTTATATAAAAGAAAAGATAACATTAGATTCTTGGTGCGTTCTGGCCACATTACTTTAACAAGTGGATGTTCATGAAAAAGGTTTCTGTTTAAGCGTTCTGCCAACACAACACATCTCGAGTTAGGATTCAAACTTGAACCTAATGATAGGTAGAAAAAAAATGTATTCTATGCCACTCAGAAGGACATCAGCCGCAGATAGAAATCGTATGAAAGTATCAAACATAATACAATGCACTATGTTATGTTTAGAGTCTTCTGTTAAGGACTATCATGACATACTTATATGGCGCATGCATGACACACTGTGGAAAGTTAGCATGTTTAGACTTGAAGTATTTGTACTATATGACTTAATTAAATCTCTCAATACAACGCTGATGCTACCATTAAAAATGTTTGTGGCTTTTTCGTTTATCTATCTCTCTCTCTATATATATATAATTCTCTTCATGGCTCAAGAGTTTGGACACGCAAGCAAGAAGTAAAGGAAAGATCACTCTTCTATTTCTGCAAGTCGGACGAACTAGAGTTACGCCAGGAAAAGAAATAAGGGGTGGGGGAGAACAAGTAGTATTCAACCGTCACCAACTAGCAGGGCCGGCAGTTGTGACCAAGCAAGATCACTTTTTTTTTTTTAATTTCTACCTCCCATAGCGGCGAAAAAAGAATAGGAGGGGAAATACAATTAACCCGTGTCACTAAATAGCAGGGCCGGACTTAAACATTGTGGGGCCCTATGCGAAACGGAATTCGAGGGGGCCCACGTTTGGGTAGGGATACGGATTATAAGTGAAAATTAAGAGTTTATATTAGAAAATACATTCGTCTCTGCATTTTATTCATCCTCTACTACGTACAGAACTACTTTACGAGCCTTGCGTGTAGCGAAGTCATGCTCTTTATCATAAAATTATATTTCTTACATAGATTAAGCTCAACAGCAAGAATTAACAAATGTTTCAATCTATCTACGAGAATTGTTGAACTAAAGTATTTCTTCATTAGTTTGAGTCGCGAGAAGCTTCTTTCATCAGATTCCAAAATTACGGAATAATGTCATTTTTTTTATCGCGCGTAGGATTGTTGTTTTCCATATTGAATAACACCCCAAAATGACAATTTTTGTTTATATATTTCAGAAGATTTGTATGAGTTTTAATAATTTCCAGATATTTCCTGAACTTTATCGTATATATTGCAATTTCAGGAGATTTCCAGCAGCTCATGGTAAATCGACAGGACGCCGCTTTTATAAGTTATACAATGGTTTAATTGAATAATTAATACACCTAGAATTAGCGAAGGTACTATGAAAGTGCGGAGTCCACTGCGTTCACCTAAGGCCGGCCTTGCAAAATAGCGGCGTATACTACGCCGCCGGTCGACATGTTATTTATAGTTATGGTGCTTCACAGCTAAGCAAAATACGCGACCTTGTTTTGTTTAATAACCTTGCTAAGGAAGCAGGAGTGGTTGGATATTGTTTTTTATTTTTTTATCTCAGTATAAAGTTATGCATGACGGAGAACGGTCCCCTGTGTGTGTGTGTGTGTGTGTGTGTGTTTCTTTTCTTTGTTGGAGACGAACTAGAACACACGAAGACACGATTCTTTATCTTATCTTATCTTATATAATACAGACGTTGCTTCAATAAAGAAGATGATTACGTCCTACGCGTCATGCATTCAGTCTTGCATATTAATCAATGACTTAAATTCTGCCAAGTCACTGGTTTTCCTGGCTAGCTCAGGCAATTTTAATTTTAATTAACATGCACAACTTGATTAGCGTAGGAGATACATATTTTTTTTTTATTTTTTTTTTAAAGAAAAGACTAACTAAATTTATACATTTAAAGCAAAATAATGAAATAACAACATGTCGACTGTGAACATTAGTCTGTTCCATTTACTAAAATGTATGGGTTATAGAGAAGACGTTATCGTGCGCTTGACATTAGATCTGTGGAATACTATGTACGTATCCGGCATGTACCAATATTCATTTTAATATGTTTATAAAACTATAAATCAGAGACAAAAAAAAAAGCTGTATGGGATTGTGCGTGGAAGGAGAATAATACAAGAAGGTTGCATTGTCATGTGATCCGCAACCCGGAATCAAGTCACGTCATCATCTCATATCCATCTTATTTTTTAAAATCTTCCTTTCGGAGGTAACATTTGACACTTAAAATTTAAGTAGACCAAGATGCATTCCAACAATACCTTAATGTAGTTGTAATTGTGTTTCAGCAATTTAGACATAAGTACATTGTTTAAGTTGACAGCACATATTTGCAACTTTAAACATATAAAACAACATACTGACACTTTGGATGTAATCGAATCCCGCAGAATAGAGGGAAACAGTATACACTGGGCATACAGCCATTTCAAATCAAGTTACTAATTTCAAGAGTATTTATTAAGTATCTTCTTGTTTAAAGTAACGTCTATATTATATAACATAAGATAAGAAGAGACTGGAAGATCGTTTTCCACTTCCTTTCTGTTGTTAAATATGCAACAATATTTATAAGAATACTAGCCAGGTATGACCCTCTTCGTTTGGGTACTAATAGAATTTAGACCTACGAAAATAAAAGTAGAGTTTGAAAATGTGTTTACCCGTTCAGCCAACATATTCACATCCAATCTAAATTAATGTGAAAACCGGTTTCGCCTGTCTGTTAAAAAGTTTCGTTCTGTAATACAGATACAATTAGGTACATTTTGTCTATTTTTAAGGACCTCCAATTGTGGGACGGACATCAAACATACACTACGGTCTCCGCCATTATCCATCAGTTCCAGGTTCCATAAAGTTATGGCTTTAATAAAGGTATAGTACAAACTGTTTTTATGATGTTTGTCTTTAAATAACTTTTGTATAGCGTATCTTTTATGCAATAGCCAGGAAACCAATTTTAAAGCAGAGTTTAAGTATCTATTTAACATACATGACTAGATGAGCTCGGAGGCTACCAATCATACTAGGTAAACATAATTCTTACTTCATTAATATTGAAAGTTTTTTTTTTTTTTTATTAAAGTCTTCTTTAGCAAATATGTTTTTTTTTCACTAGTGTGTCACCCCTTAATGGATGTCACCCGGTGTGGACCGCTACCCCCCGAAACCCCTAAGTGATGCTCAGGATACGCATAGAAGGTAATTACCTTCACTTTTGAAGGAATGTCTGTAAGTTATATAAAAGAAAAGATAACATTAGATTCTTGGTGCGTTCGGGCCACATTACTTTAACAAGTGGATGTTTATGAAAAAGATTTCTGCGCTACTTTAAGCGCTCTGCCAACACAACACATCTCCAGTTGGGATTCAAACTTGAACCTAATGATAGGTAGAAAAAAAATGTATTCTATGCCACTCAGAAAGACATCAGCCGCAGATAGAAATCGTATGAAAGTATCAAACATAATACAATGCACTATGTTATGTTTAGAGTCTTCTGTTAAGGACTATCATGACATATTTATATGGCGCATGCATGACACACTGTGGAAAGTTAGCATGTTTAGACTTGAAGTATTTGTACTATATGACTTAATTACATCTCTCAATACAACTCTGACGCTAACATTAAAATTGTCTGTGGCTTTTTCGTTTATCTCAAAATAAGCCTTATCTATATATATATATATATATATATATATAATTCTCTTCATGGCTCAAGAAGTAAAGGAAAGATCACTCTTTTAGTTCTGCACTCGGACGAACTAGAGTTACGCCAGGAAAAGAAATAAGGGGTGGGGGAGAACAAGAAGTATTCAACCGTCACCAACTAGCAGGGTCGGCAGTTGTGACCAAGCAAGATCACTCTTTTTTTTTTTATTTCTACCTCACATAGCGGCGAAAAAAGAAGAGGGGGGTAAATACAATTCACCCGTCACTAAATAGCAAGGCCGGACCGTTGTTACAAAGAAGTATCACTCTTTTTTTTATTTCTATCTTACGTAGCTGAGCTGCGAAAAAAGAGTGTGGGGGGGGGGGGGGGGGAGAACAAATAATCTACACTGTATTCACCGGTTACTAAATAGCAGGGCCGGACTTAAATATTGTGGGGCCCTATGCGAAACGGAATTCGCGGGGCCCACGTTTGGGTAGGGATACGGATTATAAGTGAAAATTAAGAGTTTATATTAGAAAATACATTCGTCACTGCATTTTATTCATCCTCTACTACGTACAGAACTACTTTACGAGCCTTGCTTGTAGCGAAGTCATGCTCTTTATCATAAAATTATATTTCTTACATAGATCAAGCTCAATAGCAAGAATTAACAAATGTTTCAATCTATCTACGAGAATTGCTGAACTAAAGTATTTCTTCATTAGTTTGAGTCGCGAGAAGCTTCTTTCATCAGATTCCAAAATTACGGAATAATGTCATTTTTTTATCGCGCGTAGGATTGTTGTTTTCCATATTGAATAACACCCCAAAATGACAATTTTTGTTTATATATTTCAGAAGATTTGTATGAGTTTTCTAAAGATTTTAATAATTTCCAGATATTTCCAGAACTTTATAGTATATATTGCAATTTCAGGAGATTTCCAGCAGCTCATGGTAAATCGACAGGACTCCGCTGTTATAAGTTATACAATGGTTTAATTGAATAATTAATACACCTAGAATTAGCGAGGGTACTATGAAAGTGCGGAACCCACTGCGGTCACCTAAGGCCGGCCTTGCAAAATAGCGGCGTATGCTACGCCGCCGGTCGACATGTTATTTATATTTATGGTGCTTCACAGCTAAGCAAAATACGCGACCTTGTTTTGTTTAATAACCTTGCTAAGGAAGCAGGAGTGGTTGGATATTGTTTTTTATTTTTTTATCTCAGTATAAAGTTATGCATGACGGAGAACGGTCCCCTGTGTGTGTGTGTGTGTGTGTGTGTTTCTTTTCTTTGTTGGAGACGAACTAGAACACACGAAGACACGATTCTTTATCTTATCTTATCTTATATAATACAGACGTTGCTTCAAAAAAGAAGATGATTACGTCCTACGCGTCATGCATTCAGTCTTGCATATTAACCAATGACTTAAATTCTGCCAAGTCACTGGTTTTCCTGGCTAGCTCAGGCAATTTTAATTTTAATTAACATGCACAACTTGATTAGCGTAGGAGATACATATCTTTTTTTTTCTTTTTTTTTTTTTAAAGAAAAGATTAACTAAATTTTTACATTTAAAGCAAAATAATGAAATAACAGCATGTCGACTGTGAACATTTGTCTGTTCCATTTACTAAAATGTATGGGTTATAGAGAAGACGTTATCGTGCGCTTGACATTAGATCTGTGGAATACTATGTACGTATTAGGCATGTACCTATATTCATTTTAATATGTTTATAAAACTATAAATCAGAGACAAAAAAAAAGCTGTATGGGATTGTGCGTGGAAGGAGAATAATACAAGAAGGTTGCATTGTCATGTGATCCGCAACCCGGAATCAAGTCACGTCATCATCTCATATCCATCTTATTTTTTAAAATCTTCCTTTCGGAGGTAACATTTGACACTTAAAATTTAAGTAAACCAAGGTGCATTCCAACAATACCTTAATGTAGTTGTTATTGTGTTTCAGCAATTTAGAATAAGTACATTGTTTAAGTTGACAGCACATATTTGCACCTTTAAACATATAAAACAACATACTGACACTTTGGATGTAATTGAATCCCGCAGAATAGAGGGAAACAGTATACACTGGGCATACAGCCATTTGAAATCAAGTTACTAATTTCAAGAGTATTTATTAAGTATCTTCTTGTTTAAAGTAACGTCTATATTATATAACATAAGATAAGAAGAGACTGGTAGGTCGTTTTCCACTTCCTTTCTGTTGTTAAATATGCAACAATATTTATAAGAAAACTAGCCGGGTATGACCCTCTTCGTTTGGGTACTAATAGAATTTAGACCTACGAAAATAAAAGTATAGTTTGAAAATGGGTTTACCCGTTCAGCCAACATATTCACATCCAATCTAAATTAATGTGAAAACGGGTTTCCCCTGTCTATTAAAATGTTTCGTTCTGTAATACAGATACAATTAGGTACATTTTGTCTATTTTTAAGGACCTCCGGTTGTGGGACGGACATCAAACATACACTACGGTCTCCGCCATTATCCATAAAACTTCTAGGCCAAGCTTTGTCAAGATTGGTCAAACGTGTTTTATTTTATTCGGCACATACATTCATACATAAAGGCAGACATGCATACTTATATACATACACTAGCCATATGTTACCCGCGGCGCGCGTGTCTTAATTTGCGTATCCCTGTCGAGATATTCACTGAGAGTGTTTTGAAAACAATTAAACGAAATAATAATGTTATAAGTAAAGCGAATGCGTGAATGTAAAAATGGTATGAATGGAAATAATCGACCTAAATCCATTTGTTCAAATAAAAACATTTCCTTGAAGGCCTATATAAACTTGATTAAAATATGAAATGAATTGACTTTACTTTGTATGTTTATGTGTTAAAGTATAAAGTAGATCCATCATCTTTGAATTAGATCTTGAGTTAATGATAGATCTAGAGTTAGACTCATCTAGAGTTAAATATTGGCTTGGATAGAGGTCGTTCTTCTCGTGCGTGACCTTTTTGTTAGATGTACTCGACTCATGAATGGAACTATTAAAATGAATGTCAACACGGCTTTGCAGCTATAGCAAACGATTTTATGAAAAATGCTTTAGAAAAAGAAATTTTATGTTAATTTGATTAAAATATGAAATGAATGGGCTAAAATTAGTATGTTCATGTGTTTAAGTAGAAAACTATCTTTGCGAAGAGAAGTTATATCATATTAGAGTTGAATTAAAGTTTTAGACCTAGGAATAGAGAGATATGTAACATTTCGGGTAATGTCTAATGAAAGAATGTACGTCAGAAATTCTAAATTCGCAGATATAAGGAACGAATTTATGTAAAAATGCTTTTGAAACACAAATTAATTTGAAGGTTAATTTTATTAAATAATGAAATTAATAGACTATATTTTGTGTTTTCATGTGTCAAAGTAAAAAACCATACATACATACGCCTTACTTTCTACTTAATAGTATAGATACATAGATACATAGATACATACATATATACACACATACACACATACATACACACATACATACATGCATGCGCCTTACTTTCTGCTTAATATATATTTGATATGTAATGTTCCACACTTGATGTCACGCACCCTAAAAAAGATTTTTTTTCCTCTAGATTTTACCTTCCTTTTTTTGTGTACATCATTAAAACCTCTTATCACCATTTAAACAGCGAAACAGGATATGCGTATTCAGACCATATCATTTTGTCAGTTATCAAGAACTATTTACTGAGTTACACAGGGTGTTGTCTTTATTTAAAATTGAGAAACGTCTTACCGTTTTGTCTAGACAGCAGTGTATCTAGGGTTTTTGGTGCTCTGTTGCCTTCCAATGAAAAAAGGGAAATAAAGCAACCAGAAGAGGTGCATTCATGGTTAAAGTAATGCTAATTCTCAAACAATCAATTTTGCGATAATATACTACAGTTGAATCTTTACGTTTAGTTGGATAAAGTAAAGGCGCTTGGTCGTTGGTGCTAATCACATCACTTTTAAATTTGTACCAGCAATACCTCCGTTTCCTTTCTGTGTCCGAATACATATTCTTCACCTTTTTTTTTGCCTGGCATCTTTTTCTTGTGGATAATACGTTTTACTTGTAGAGATGACTAGTTGTCTAAATTAGCTAGCACCGCTGGACCTAACTGGAGAGCCACAAACACATTAATAGGCTCGAACAATTATTTGTAAATTGATCGGTGGCAAAATAGCTGGGCAATGTAGCTGGCAATGTAGCTGGGAATATAGCTTTTATATACAATATAATAATAATAAATAATATATATATATATATATATATATATATATATATATATATATATATATATATATATATATATATAAATTAGTCCGTGGTGGCTGAGTAGTTAAGCGTTCGGCTTCCGAACCTGGGATCCTGGGTTCGAATCTCGGTGAAGACTGGGATTATAAATTTCGCGATTACAAAGGTGCCCATGAGTTCACCCTATTCTAATGTAGTCGGGAAAAGTAAATCGGTTTGGTCGTTTAGCTGGCCACATGACACCCTGCTCGTTAACATCTCTCTATTCCTCGGTCTGGAATTCAACTCTACGATGATATAACTTTTCTTCTCAAAGATAGTTGTACACTTTAACACATGAACATACTATTTATAGTCCATTCATTTCATATTTTAATAAAATTAACATTCAAATTTGTTTTGCTAAAGCACTTTTCATACATTCGTTCGCTATTGCTGCGAAGCCGTGTTGACATACATTTTAATAATATATTTCATGAGTCGATTACATCTGACAAAAAAGGTCACGCATGCGCAGAGCGAAGCCTTCACGCACGCGCTGAACGAACTCTTTCTAAGCCAATATTTAACTCTAGATTAGTCTAGCTCTAGATCTATCTCCAACTTACGATCTTTTTCAAAGATGATAGATCTACTTTATACTTTAACACATGAACATACAAAATAAAGTCAATTCATTTCATATTTTAGTCAATTATATGTAGTCCTACAAGGAAATCTTTTTACTTGAAAAAAATGGATTTAAGATTGTTCAGCTATTTTGATAGCTCCTTTAATACTACTTTTACATTCACGCATACGCTTTACTTATAACATTATATTTTCGTTTAGTTGGTTAGAAAACACATTCAGTGACTATATCGACAGTGACAGTGATAAGCAAATTAATACTTGCGGCTGTTGGTAATATATTCTTTTTAGCGGCCCCCAAAGTGGAAAAGACGCTGCTAGTTTTGTGTGGCCTGTCTGTCCGTCTGTCTATCTGTCCGTCTGTCTATCTGTCCGTCTGTCCGTCCCGTTTAGATCTCGTAAACCAGAAAAGATAGTAAAAATCCTACATCACAATATTTTAGACCATTCAAAGTTCTGATGCAACGGCTACTTTTTTTATTTTCTGAAAGTAAAAAATCTAATTTTTTAAATCACTTATGCAAAGTAGTTTTTTTCATAAAAATACACCACTTTTACCACTATTGAATATTAATAGTAACAAATACTTGAGGCTCTTTATTAAGGGAGGTGACTTATTGCCATATTTTTTAAACATTTATGCAAACGGTTCTTAATTTTTGTCTAATTTTGTTTTTAAAGAGGCCCCCGAAAGGGGAAAAGACGCTGTTAGTTTTGTTTGAAATGTCTATCCGTCTGTCCGTCCGTCCCGTTTAGATCTCGTAAACTAGAAAAGATGGTGAAAATTCGACATCACAATATTTTAGACCATTCAAAGTTCTGGTGCATCGGCTACTTTTTTTTTTTTCTGAAAGCGAAAAATCTAATTTTTTCAATCACTTATGCAAGCATTTTTTTTTTCATAAAAATACACCATTTTTACAACTATAACTTTTAAACACTTAAACACTTCAACTCTTTACTAGGGGAGCTTGCCCTTTCGCATATCGTAACACATTTATGCAAACACTTGTAGATTTTTGTCAAAAATTTTTGTTTTTATATATGTATTGTTAAGTTATGTAAGTTCTGTTATACTTCGTACTATATTTAAACACAAACAAATGTTTACTATTTTTTTAAAGAGAAAACCTGTATTTACTATTCATTATAAGTTAGACATAAATGAAAACGAATAGTAATCTTGTGAACTGCATTTTCTATTTTGTATTACATACACAGCGACCTATTGCACCATTTTAAAATAATTACATCAACTATAAGACATCAGTTAGGCCAGGGGAGGCGTGGTGGCTGAGCGGTAAAGCGCTTGGCTTCCGAAACGTATGTACGGGTTCGAATCCTTGTGAAGACTGGGATTTTCAACTTCGGAATCTTTGAGCGCCTCTGAGTCCACCCAGATCTAATGGGTACCTGACATTAGTTGGGGAAAAGTAAAGGCGGCAGGTCGTTGTGCTGGCTACATACACCCTCGTTAACCACATAGGCCACAAAAACCGATGAACAGACCACAAGGTCTGAAAGGGGAACTAGTTAGGCCTGGCTAACATCTAAATTTACATTCATTTTCACCTATCCTTTGATTGTGACCGTTGGGGCACTACACAAGATCTGTCAACCTTCTCTTTTTCCATTCTTATCTGTCATTTGTCTTTGATATATCATTCGGATGTTCTTTCTGAAAATATTGAAGCCTGCCTGGGTGGACCACTTAAGGGGCCGATTTTGAGTTTGTGTTTCCACTAATGTTGATCTTTGTAATCTTGTTAAACTATTGTTAAGTTATGTAAGTTCTGTTTTATTAATGTGATTACAAGGGACCAAGTTTTTAAGAGAGAAAGTAGTGAATTAAAATTCTACGAAAATATGGGAATGCGCCGACCGAGGCTCGAACCTGTGACTTCGGACTCAACGCCACCGCCTAGCGATAACGCACCAAGCAAACTTAACCTCTAGACCATCGGAATGTCCAAAATCATTCTTCTGATCCAGATTAATTTCGCCAGTATGCACGTTACCACCCCAGTGGTCAAAGGTCACTAGCCCTAGCTAGCCCCTCCCCGACCTCGCCACATCCATTCACTAACAACTTCAATATAGCCGACACAGACAGCCTTAAGGCATGTATTAGACAAACAATGGCTCTATCTAATTGTGTATCTCTCATAATGACCAGTGGACAACATAAACACAAAGTGCAAAGCTTCATAAGTGGAACACAAAACTAAAGGGTTTTTTTTTTTACAGAAATGTTTTTTTCTTGTGGCTTTGATTAACAGATTGACCAATTCAAAACAACTAGATCAATTAGATACTCATTATAAGACATCTGTTAGGCCAGGTTCACATTTTACTTCACATTCACTTTCACCTAACCCTTGGTCTGCTGGACCTTTGGGGCACCACACAGAATCAGTCAACGTTCTTTGTCCATTCTTATTTGTCATTTGCTTTTGATAGAATTTCATTATGATATTCTTTCTGAAAATATTGAAACCTGCCTTGTTTCCTGCCTGGGTGGACCACTTCGGGGGCCAATTTTGAGTTTTTGTTTCCACAAAAACTGTCTTTGTAGCCTTGATCTTTTAAGGTTACGTAATATATTAACGTGTTTAATTTTTTTAATTATGAAAGATTGTAGTATATGACGTTTTCTTCCACTATTTGTATGAAAAAAAAAAGACAGACGAAAAGAAATTGTAGTAGTTTTATTTTATACTTCACGCTTATGGACTAGATTTAATATTTTTTTATTGATTGTTGCCACAAACCTGATACACCAGGCATGTCAAACTCATTAAGGTGTATGGGCTACATACAAACTTACTAAGACGTGAGGGGCCGCAGCCACAAATCAGTTGTAAAACAGCCTACTAGTTTAATGTAAATTAAAATCAATACAATAGAATACAATAATTAATGGCATATCTGTCCCTTTGTTAGCTAAATTTGTAGTTGGACTATAATTTAGTAATTAATAATTACTAGGATTACGCATTATGCAGTTTGTCCTGATGCTTGACATCTTTTCTGGGATACAATTTTATTAATGTCAGGTTGAAGTTTTTTTGCCACTGACACTTTCATCACTTATGAAAAATTTTGATCAGATAATCTCGAATGGTGTGATGTTTTTGTAGCTTTCATTATGGAAAATAACTGCTCACAGAGATCAGTGCTAGCAAACATAGCTACATTTCTGGCAGAAAATTTCCTCAATTCGTTCAGGTAAATAACTGTAAAATTTTGGCACTGCCATTTCTATATACTTCGCTTTCAACAAAGAATCTGACTGCTATTCTATCAGCTCTAGAGGCACATGACCAGCAGCTATTTTTAGAAGCAAATAAAAAAAAATGTAAATACAAACAACGAACATTCTAAGCTCGTATGAAAGGAAGTCACGAAAATTGTCATTGAAATCATATGTACCAAATGTTGTGGCTGTATTGAATCTTGTTAGTTCCTGACACGTTGAGAAGGGAACAAGGTTTTTTCTTCATATTTGATTTTTATCCACAGACGTCATTTTGCACTTCACATTATGATCATTTTGCCTTTAATTCGAAGTTTTAAATTCAATTTTTAGCAGGTGACCAGTGAAATCAACTGCAAATGCCGAATCCTGAACACATTCGTCAGTTTGGAAATGTTCAACAGGTTCACCTTTCATGTTCAGAAACTGTACCATTACGCAGTGCAAAAAATCCCTTTAATACTTTATGACAGGAGAGCCAGCGGACATCTGTGTAGTAGGGAACACAATCAAACAAAATAATTAATTATCAGAAACATTGAAAATTGGCGTTGATTTATAGAGAGCGACTGAAACCGGTCTTATGACATTTTTTAACTGTACTTGCTTTGCACAGAATGTTTCTTGGTGAATGATGCACTGAAAATGAGCGACTTTAAAATTAGCATCAGTCTCTCTTATTTTTGCAAGTAGCTTTGCATCAAAACCATTTTATTTCATGGTTGGTGCACCATCCGTTACTAGACAAGCTAGCGTTACCAAAGGTAAGTTGTATTGCAATAACATCTCCTGTAATTTCTCAAAAATATCCTCGCTTGTTGTGTTGTTATGTATAGAACAGAGCTCAAGTAGTTCTTCATGTATCTCAAAATTCTTGTCACAGGTCCTTATGAATATAACCAACTGTGATTTACCCGTTACGTCAGCTGACTCATCTAGAGCCATGAAAATAATTCAAAATCAACTATTTTGTTCTTTAATTGTTCTTGCAATCTGACTGACATCTCATTTATTCTGCTACAGAGTTCCTAACGCTATCCTTTTGAACGCTTTCACCTTTTTGGAGAAATCACTTCTTCAACTTTAACGACACACTCCTTCATTAAATCACATTCACTAAATGATTTGCTATGGCTTGCAATTAAGTTTGACAAAATGTAGCTTGCATTCACTGCACACTCGTTTTTCAGTTTAGGTCTTTCTCTCCGGATTGACGATACCATCGTTGATTTGTAGTCATTAATTTAAATTAATGTTAGATTTTTTAAACTTTACTTTGTCGTATATAAAAGAACATACATTCCCATTTAATTCTTTACCAAATTTAAAAAAAAGTTATTAAAGCTTTATTAAGAAATGGTAGTGAAATGCTGCTGAGCAAATTGAAGAATTCCGCCGGAACAAGGAAAATAATTACGGAGTGAAAGAGGCAAATACTATTTTTAAATTCAAGTAGCTTGTCATTTCTTATTTTCCACTGTAATAGTTTAACGTTGTTTATTAATTTTCGAGGTGGCCCAGCCGGTCGCATGAAAAGTGGTCGCGGGCCGCATTCTTCCCCCGAACGCCGTGTTTGACATGCCTGTGTTACACTGTTAAAACAGAATAATACTGTGTGCATAATAAAACCTTATCATTTATCTTGTTGTCAAGAAGGAGCTACTAATTTACACAGCGTGTGCATGTTGTGTAAATACTGATTAAAAAAATCCCCTTTTGCATTATCTGGAAAGGAAGGATGAATGTGTATAGTGTATAGATTAGTGACGCACTATAAGCCCCAAAGGGGCAACTGTATTTTTTTTAATGAAAATTTATGAAGCTCATGAAAATAAAAAGTAATATATATTTCCTACTACAAAATTGGATTTAGCTGCTGAAACAAAACTGGTTGCTACTAGAATAGACTGAATAACAAGGTAATATCAAACTTAGAACTAAGTATTTATAGACTTTGTAGTTTTTAAAATTGAAGTGGTGGAACAAGTCGAACAAGTCCAGGTAGCCAAATAAAAAGATTCTAAGTTACATGTTTTACACATTAGTGACGAAAAAGTTTTTTCTTTTCGCGTCTGTGTCTGTCCTCGGCAGCAGATTCTCTTTTGGTCTCAAATTTGGATCCCGCGGTCCTTGCAGGTAACCTCCAGCTGTCTCGTTCAAATAAATACAATTATACTTATGTGTGTATATGCATAGTTGTATACTTCAGATGTTTTTTTTTTTTACTGCGATAAAAGGGTATTCACGTGGAGTCTTTTCAGCACTACTTCTCTCATCAAGAGACATTTTCACTTCTTCGACTTTCTTTCGACTATATCTTTCTCTGAATCGCCTGAATAGTGAGACTTTTCTTCGACACGTTCATGGTCACCTTTGTTTTCAGTGCTCTTATCAAGTTTCTTATTCAATGATAAGGATGATAAAATAAACTGAGAGTAACACGGCACTATCCTTGAAATTCAGAGTAACTCCGCATATATTAAACATATTAAACATAAATATTAGACATATTAGACATACATGAATGACCAAGTTTTTAAGAGAGAAAGTAGTGAATGAAAATTCACTACGAAAATAAGGGCATGCGCCGACCGAGGCTCGAACCTGTGACTCTGGATTCGACACCACCGCCTAGCGATAACACACCAAGCGAAACTAGCCTCTAGACCATCGGAATGTCAAGAAAAAAAACATTCTTCTGATAAAGAGTCATTTCGCCCATATGCAAATTACCACCCCAGTGGTCAAAGGTCACAAGCCCCAGCTAGTCACTCCCCCACCCTCGCAGCATCCGTTCACTAACAACTTCGATAGAGCCCACACAAACAGCCGTTAGGCATGTATTAGACAAACGATGGCTCTATCTAATTGTATATCTCTCACAAAGACAAGTGGACAACATGAACACATTACACATAGTGGGTAAGAGCAATAATGCTGTAAACGTAAACATAGAGTTGAAGCTAGGTACTGAAACAAATGATACATACATATATTAAAAATAAATGAATAACAGCACCAGGGACCAAGTTTTTAAGAGAGAAAGTAGTGAATTTGCTCGTTTTTTTCTTCACCGATTTCAAAGATTAAAGGATAAGTGCATTGTTTCACATAACTACGCAAACCCAGTTGCGACACGCCTTTTTTGCCACACCCGATGAAGATAAAGCTGTTGTCCTCAGGGGGTCTATTTAAGTTTTCTATCCGTCTTTTGCGCCTGTCTTTGGGAAGGGCTTTTATTTATGCCTCAAATGTTTGTCCCGTATTCTTCTTGACAGCTCTACAACTGTCTCTTTTAGGAGCACTCTGCTGGCAGCAACTTTTTTCTATGCCAGTGAGGAGTGGCGTCACTAGGGTGTGCGGGGGTGCGATCTGCACCGGGTGACACCCGTTTGTGGGGTGACACCCAATTGAAAAAAATGGACTTTTGGATAACTGACAATTTAAAAAAAGGGATAGTGGCTAAATATTGATATACATTTTTAAAAATATCTCGGCTAAACATATTTTATTTTTTTAATGAAATTCTACAAAATGTTCAAAACGTTACATCATGCTTTATATGAAAAGCAGAAGTGAAAACTTACTTTCGTCTGTATTTATACAATTTTAAGTATATGTATATAAAGACTACTTTGCTTTTTAACAATTTTTTTATTGAATCTATTGAAATAGTAGCTAGCATCGCAATATCAGAATGCTAACCAATAGTCGCTGTTTAACAAATGACGACATTCTTCAGGCATTAATTATTATTGAAATCTCACAAATAATAAGTAAATACGTTGCGATTAAGATTTGTGACGATGATAATGTAATTACAGATGTTGATTGTAAAAGAAGCTCTAGTCAAGATGAAGGAAATGTTACAATGAATCATTCGAATGATAAAGACTGCAATTTTACCAATATTTTGCCTATTTCCCATGAATTGCGAAAAAAAATTATCCGGAGCATAAGGAAAAGTTGTTAAAAGGAGTACTGATGCTTCCTGCTGGGGACGATTTAGTCACATAATGACGAGAAATTGTGTTTTTTGTTGTCAACTATTTTCAACTAATTCTATAGAAATGAAATACAAATTAGTTACTTAATTTAAAAAGTAATGGAAATAAAAGTCCGAAATTGGAATATGAAAAGACGAATGAAGAATAGTCATCAGGTTTGGAAAATGGGAAAACAAGGACATCCGGCTACAGATACAATGGACAAGGAATTCTTTGCAAAACGATGGAAGGATAAATTTCACGGATTGTTTCTATGAAATCAGAATACTTGATATTTCGTGACCATATTAACGACGAGCCTTAATTGATTATAGAATTTCCATTAAATAAAGGAAATGTGCAGGTAAAACCCATAACTAAAAGTGTATCTTTATTGTTGAAAAGTTTATGTTTTTTAAAAAAGCATGTAAAACATATACTTAATGAAGAGTCAGAATTACTAAAAGCACCTGTGTATTTTGAGTGACAGCACAACTGACATAGCACACACTGATCAGATGCATACGTTTTTAAGGGAGAAAAAAAAAACGGATAAGATCTACTTAATATCTTAAAATGTCTAGAAAGGAGTGATCTTGAATTTATGATATGTCGAGCTCAGGAATATTTTAAAAATGAAACTTCAATGTCTGCAGCCATGGAGGAGTACAGAGAATTTTAAGAAGCAACAGAAAAGCTATTTAATAGATGTGTATAACATTCACTTAATCTGCTTTTGATATAAAGCATGATGTAACGTTTTGAACATTTTGTAAAATTTCATTAAAAAAATAAAATATGTTTAGCCGAGATATTTTTTAAAATGTATATCAATATTTAGCCACTATCCCTTTTTTTAAATTGTCAGTTATCTAAAAGTCCATTTTTTTCACTTGGGTGTCACCACCCAAACTGCTTGCATAAGTGATTTTAAAAATTAGACTTTTCGCTTTCAGAAAAGGTAGCCGTTGCATCAGAATTTTGAATGATCTAAAATATCATGATGTCCGATTTTCATTTTTTCTTCTAGTTTCTGAGATCTAAAGGGGACGGACAGGCCACACAGGCTGCCTGGTCGTGCGGTTTGCGCGCTGGACTGTCGTTCGGATTTATTGACGGTCGAGGGTTCAAACCCTGCCCGCTCCCATCCCCCGTCGTCCTGGTCGGACCACTTCGGGGGCCGATTTTGAGTTTGTGTTTCCACACAAACTGTCTTTGTAACCTTGTTTTTTTTTATTGATTCATTTTTTGTTACGTTCAATAAATAATTGTGTAAAGTTTCAACTTCATCCGAGAATGGGTGTAGGAGAAATAACATTTCAAATTTCTATTAGACCAAGAGAGTCATGTAACAAGTCATGTGCACGGTGCTGACTTTGATTTAAGCTTTCCAATCTAAACAGATTGTTTCTACCTAAAATACAATAGACAAGTGAATAGTAGGCCTAGTCATGACCAACCATACATAGCCCGTAGGGATAATGAAGTATGTTAGTCCACTCAAGTAAATTGATACTACTCAAGAATTGTTTACGATAGAAGATGGTGTTCAGTGCTACAGAATCTATTTCCTTATACCAGTTTGAATGAAGGCTAATGTAAGCCTGCCCCTAGAGCGTGAAACGCCTTCAGAATGTAATGTGTCAACAATCTAGGACACTTCCCACAATGCCAGGATTCAATAGAACAACGGGGTTTCCTCGTAGATAGACATTTCCTGAACACGTTGAAGACATATTGAAGTACTATTAGCCCAGTCAGTGACTTCTCAACTTCGATGTCGACCGTGGGACTTCATACCGACTATGGTCATACTCAACTACTGAATTAAAAATATATTGGCTTACTTCAGAATGAAGTACAAAATTAAAATATAATAATAGATTGAGGCTTAAAATTTAAAGAATCGCTATACAGGCAATGTAGATGGCCTGCTGGTGACATGTTTATAAGATAAGATAAGATAAGATAATTTTTATTAATCCAATCTAATGGAAATTCAGTTTGACTACAATTGACAAGCTCAGCGAAACTATAATACTGTACTAAAACAATATTGATTAAAAATTCGAATAACATACACACACGAAACACTTACACATTCACAACCAGCGCTTTATGAATTTTACTTCTATGTACTTCTCGATGACGACAGCTGATCTTGTAACACTATGACCGAAAGTGGGATAAAAGAGTTTTTGAATCTTTCAGTTTTAGTCCAAATGGAAAGGAGACGACCACTTCGTTCAGTTTTTATGTAACAGTAGTTTGATGAGTGCAGGTTGTCTTTAAGAATCGTGAGTGTTTTGGAAAGGCATCTTTCTTGGAAAAGCTCTTCAAGAGATGGTAGCTGTACTTGAGTGATATACGGTGCTTTTTTAATTAGTCTATTTATTCTAAGTCTTTGTGCCAGTGAAGTTAGCTGGTTTTATTCAAATCTATTAGGCCGTGTGAGTTTGTGTATTTTTTGCTCTATGTCGCAAAGGTCGCCTGCTGGCCGTGATCCCCAGGCCGTTCTGGAATAATTTTTGGTTTTATTATGTTTTTAATTCTGAAGGAAGTTCTGAAACTTACAAAACAAAACATTGTGCTGATTGTAAAGATTCCTGTGTTCAGAATAAGCAGCACCCCAGTGGTCAAAGGTCACAAGCCCCAGCAAGCCCCTCCCCCACCCTCGCAGCATCCGTTCACTAACAACTTCGATAGAGCCGACACAATGTGACCTTTGACCACTGGGGTGATAATTTGTATACGGGCGATATGACTCTGGATCAGAAGAATGTTTTTTTTGACATTCTGATGGTCTAGAGGTTAGTTTCACTTGGTGCTTTATCGCTAGGCGGTGGTGTCGAATCCGGAGTCACAGGTTCGAGCCTCGGTAGGCGCATGCCCATATTTTCGTAGCATTTTAATTTACTACTTTCTCTCTTAAAAACTTGGTCCCTGGTGCTGTTATTCATTTATGTTTAATATATGTATGTATCATTTGTTTCAGCATCTAGCAACAACTCTATGTTTACTCTGTGTGGAATACATAAACAGGGTCACAAACTTCTATAACAACGTGAAAAGCAGGATTACATGGAAAGGCATGACAGTGACGTAATAGTTAATTTATTTTAAAACAAGTATCGGACTCTCATATGGGAGCCCTTCTCCAGAGGGGGCCCGGGGGGATCTTCAAATTATCCACCCTCCTTCCCCCACCCTTGCTACGCAACTGGTTTCTTGTCCCGAAAGCTCCCATTATCCTTTAATTAAATCTTTTCGGGATTATTAAGTCTTTTCCCGGCTGTTGTTGCCTTCCAAGGCCAGAGGCCGAGTCACACGACAATGTGCAGGCCGCTAACCTTAAAATGTCACCACATCAGCAATGGAGTATTGAAAGAAACTGCATGGGAAATGTCAGAGGATAGATAGATTTTCCATCTTCTTTACTAGCTTTAATGGACTTTCGGATGCCAATTGAATGTTATCGTTTCCTGTTTACCTATCTATTTTCTCAAATAAACGTGTCCAGTTTCCAGAGCTAGCTGTGCATTGAGGATAGAAACCAAATTTAAAATTAAAGTTGTTGTCATTCGTTTGACTTAGTGTAGTGCAACGTGTTATTTAGAAGTAGTGAATAGGCACCATACCTTTAATCTCAGTGTGTCTAGTTGAAGACAATTAAATTAAACGCCACTCTTTTTGTAATAATGCTCTTTTTTTATTTTTAGGAATGCAAGTGCCAGTTGACCATTCCATCTCTCGAACCGGAGTTAGGTCTTATTATTCCACCGAAAACATTCTTAGAATGACAAACGAAAGGAATTTAGACTACAACAAGTTACTCAAGATAAACATTGAAAAAATGCTTTCAGACAACTTAACAACAAAAGTTGTTCAGGATATTTTGAACATTTTTGATAAATACAACAAAAGTTTATTGTTGGTAAGTTATGATAGTTATAGCTATACTAAGTCTTTCGTCATACTTTTACCAATAAAATATGTTCAAGATCAAAGTAAGAGTGCAAGAGTTGATACGCCGGTACGCTTGTTAACTGAGAGATATTTGTACAGTCTTGTGTTGCGTCCTGCCAATTGTACAGCATTGGCTGTGATTTAGTTAAAATTAAATATAACGGTTATTTGGAGCCCTGAGTTGTCAAGCTCTTTAAGTTGGTGGTGACGTGTGGTGGAGTTTCCTGAGAGTCTTGATAGTGAGATTCGTTACAATACTTACAATTTTTTTGATAACTACGGTATTGTTGCCTACCTACCAATATAAATTTTGATAAATACAAGCATGTTTTCTTTCTTGCAATCATGCAAATATTATTAATTATAAAATAAAAATAAATGAAAGATAATTATTTGTACGATAAAGTGGCAAATTAATAAAATACAAAGTAATGGAAATTAAATTCTCAATATATTGATATAATGCCATTTAAAATCAACAAAGTAGTATGATGAATATTTATCTAATATATAAACCAGTAAGTAAGGCGTATGTATGTATGTATGTATGTATGTATGTATGTATGTATGTATGTATGTATGTATGTATGTGTGTGTGTGTGTATGTATACATACATGTATACATGTATGTGTGTATGTGTGCATGTGTGTGTGTGTGTGTGTGTGTGCGTGCGTGCGTGCGTGCGTGCATGCGTGTGTGTGTGTGTGTATGTATGTATGTATGTATGTATGTATGTGTGTGTGTGTATGTATACATACATGTATACTTGTATGTGTGTATGTGTGTATGTGTGTGTGCGTGCGTGCGTGCGTGCGTGCGTGTATACATGTATGTATGTAGGTATGTAGGTATGTATGTAGGTATGTAGGTATGTATGTATGTAGGTATGTAGGTATGTATGTATGTATGTATGATAAAACTAGGCATAAAAGTTCCTTATTTCACGGTGGAGACCGCAGTGTATGTTTAACGTCCCTCCCACAACCGGATGGCTCTAAAAATAGTCAAAAGTAGAAAATTGTATCTCAATTAGAGAAAGATTTTTTTAACAAATCGGGTAAATCCGTTTTCAGTGTAATTTATTATAGCTATGAATATTTTCATACTATACGTTAATTTTCGTGGCAAAATTTTAAAAATGTGAAGGGATTTATCTCCATGCTTGACACAGATCATATTGTCACAAACTGATGTGTACATGGACTTGCTTGTGTTGATGTGTGGTAAAAATAATCCGTCAACTAGAGTCCTGCCTTTGGAATGCAAAACTCAGCTGTTCTCTCCCCGCTCTATCGATCTTGAGTGTTTTAGAACATATTATTTACTATTGTGGGGCTGCGCAGCTACTGGAAATACTGCATTCCTCACTAATCTTCGGACTAATAAGACAAGCACTATTATTATTATTTGCAATTGTTATTTCCAATTCTAGCCTAATTACTTGTGTTTCTAATATGATTTCAATAAATTAGATTAGTTTGTTATTGCCACTTGACAAGGTGACCTGGGCTTGACCGAGGCAGGTTAACCTGGGTACCTTTGGGGACAAAGAGCCATTCAGCGTGGGTTTTCTTTTACCGCGGAGGGTCTTATTTCTCACTATTGTTTTTCGTGTATATATTGTTGCCTGTATATTTGTAATAATGGAATAAGCTTCTTCGTTACATATTTTGAAAAATCATTCTGCCGTCTATAGATCTGTCTGTAAACTGCAACAGTGCTAAATCATTATAGATTGTCAAGGCTCTTCCGCGGTATCGAATACAAACCAATGAACTAATAAGGAGATAACCCTCAAGCTAATTCAGTAACACCGGCGAATGGCCAAAACAGTTAGTATAGGTAGCCGATGCTGGCGTTGATCAACAAATTCGTTCAATGCCAATGAAGGGAACCATCGAATGTCAGCTATGTACGTAAAGACTTCCTAATTCTACAATGATAAAAAGGGTCTTGTTTTGTCGACTTCTATTTTGTTCTGTCTTTTTTTTAAAAACCCTACGTCATCGTCGCTAAGTAAAAACTTCCCCCTATTCCCGAAACAATTAACGAATTCCTAATCGTGCCATAACAAGATTTAGTTCCAAATTGAATTTCAATATTTTAACTTTTATTTAGGAGCCCCTCGACAGGACTACAGAGCTCACAGCTAAAGAGTTATTAAACCAATTAACTAAATATGAAGATTGGTTTCCTCCATTGATAAAGTGTTTAAAAGACAAACGAATACAACTCAGCAGGTTGGCGAAAAAACTGAAGGAAATCGAAGGTAATTATTATTTCCTACATTTCATTACACCGTATTTCACACATACAGCAGATAACATTTGTATTCATTAAATTAAACCATTTTGACTGTCTAATAGTTAGTTTTACTTCTTCTTAATAAAGACTTGACTATGTTGAATAAAAAACGCGCATCAAAATATTTAGAAAAGAAACAAAGTTACAAAGATAGTTTGTGTGGAAACACAAACTGAAAATCGGTCCTCTAAGTGGTCCACCCAGGCAGGTAAAAAGGTAGATTTCAATATTATCAGAATGAAATTCTATAAAGACAAATGACAGAAAATAATGGAGAAAAAAAAGGTTAACAGATCGTGTGTGGTGCCCCAGCGGCATGTGGTCGGACCAACGCACCTTATGTTTACTCCTTAGACAGCAGAAACATGGATAAAACTATAATTGTATGAATGACATATAAGACAAAGGGTGCCTCCGTCAGACTTTGTAAGTCAGAGCTTGAAGAGTTGGACATACCTAGCAGCATCATAGCAAACAACGGGGATGCTTGCCATGGCGCAGCGTGCCGAATAGAAAAGGCAGGGACCATACTCCAAAGACTGCAGCCTATTTGGACAAGCCAAGGAAGATATTGGATTTAAGACAAATTTACACCTACTAAACACAATCGTCATCCCAACAGCAACGTATGAATGGGAGATATTGGAAATCATCTGCCAAAATTCAAAAAACACTTAAATATGGCTTAACGAAACGGCTAAGACGGATTTCAAGAGTCACTAACAGAGATCGGGTCTCAAATAAAGAAATTCATATGCCGAACTGGGACTCGACCAGATTGTGACCAACCTCGCATGAGATTTATAAAACATCTTCTTTGGCAAAATGAATTACGCATCCAAGAATTGCGATGACATGGAGGCCAATACGAGAAAAGCGCAAACAGGGACGTCCTAGTATAATATAGTATAAAGGAAGCTAAGAGCAGTGGACACTAGGTGGGAAGAGGCTTCAGACATTGCCAATGACAGAGTGGGGGGTATCTAAGTGTAAGCAACCTGTAACCTAAGGTGTGTGAGTGGATGGTACGAAATAAATTATCTCGACAATCTCTAAATCGTTATAATGAGTAATTTATGCAAGTCAGTTTTAATCTTTCCATTTCATTATATCTATAACTGACGATAATGTAACTAAATATCAACCTTTGTTTTATTCTTCTATTGCTCATGTTTGCACATAAAAGTTAACGTACGGCGTCATCAACTTAAGGTAGATCAAAGATTTTTTATTTATTTATTTTTCTGCATCTTTAGTTATACATTGTTTACAAGTGCTCTAAAATTCTTATCTTATAAAATACAGACGTTACTTCAAAAAAAAAAAAAGATTATTACGTCTTACGCGTGTCCCTATGTTAATATAATCATGCATATTAATCAATGACTTAAGCCCTGCCAAGTCATTAATATTCTTGGCTGACTCAGGCATACTGTAATAGCAGTAGGGAACAAGGATTATTTGTACTGATTAGTACAGATTTGTCTTAGCATTTGATATAGAGAATGTGCCTTTATCTTTGCTTCTTTCTGAGTATTGTATTAGATTTTGTTTGTGTATTATGGTTCAGTCTCATAAGTATAACTGTTATTTTATTCTATTCGCAACTTTGTCCACTCTTAATATATTTACAACCACATTTTGAAATATAATTTGTTATCAAATATAAATTTTAAACGTTAGTAAACATGGAGCGTTTACATTTTCAAAGACACTTTTACTTTCTTTGGAAATATGGCATGCATGCTTTTTAGCTTGAAGAAGGTTTAGGCCTCATCAAATAATCCTTCCCAGGAACTTCAATTACTTAAATCCGGTACTCTGCTATACATATCAATATGTAGGTAATATTCTGTCTAGCCCTTTATCCAGAGATAAAAAATGGTTTTGCGCTATTTGTTCAGGAAATATTATGATATTTGTCGTCGCCATTTTGTCCGCGCTATTTGTAGGGTAACCTAGCTAACACTACAGCGCTTCGTTAACACTGCAGTTGGTACCGAGTCGATAATATGTGACTGACAACACCATTGCAGACTCCTTGGCACACAATGGAAGGCTAACACCACCTACAGAGCACCTTGTGAGTTTTTATATTGCTCTTGCAACAATCCAAACTATAAAAATGGCAAAAATTTCGTGCAGTGCAAGTTCCAAAAAGCCCCGAAGACTTATTATTTACTCTTTTGTCTCTATTATGCATATGTGTTTATTTCTCCTAGTGGCTATTAATCCCAATTACTGTCCAAAATCTTATTATGCTTTCAGAATTCTGAACGTTTGTCTTCAGATGGTGAGTACTTAAATTATGATACAATATATACGTAGTCATAAAGTAGATTGTTTACATGTATTAAAGCAACGTTCAATTTTTTTTTTCAGGTGGTCGTAGATTTAGATTGTTTGGCTTGTTTCGAAAACGCAAATCAGGTAAATCAGGTAAATGTATTTTTTTTTTACCAAGCTTATAGTAAATTATGACTTTTGATTTTTTTATTAGATTTTTCGACAACTTCTTCTCATTCAATCGCCATCCACTTTGTCATGCAAGCTCTTGCTGGATATCAACACGTGAATCAACTAAAAAAATTTACTCATTCAGTTAATTAATTACTCGTAATAATTTATTTTTAAAATAGAACATTGCTGAGCAGAGATTTTGTAAATAATTAGAATTGAAAGATAGCTAAAAAAAATTATATCAAAGACTCCATGTTAATGTAATATATAAAAATCATAAGTATGTAAAAGGAATATTAATAAAAAATATTTAGAATTTTATAATCAATATTATAAATTATCCTTTTCACAGACGATCTGTTCTTGTACGAAAATAATATTAAATTAAATAACAAATTAGTGGTCGAAATAGACTGTAAAAGTTTCAGACTGAAAGGCGAAAATTATAATTAGTCAAATAAAAATTAAGAAGCTTATTTTAAAATATAAAAAAAAATTACTAAATTAAGAGAAACTTTAAAAGTTGGGTGTTAACTTAACTCATGTCTAACACACCCAATCCTTTAATTTTATTTTAATTAGTTCTTTTAGTACTTTTTAGTGCGTTTTCATATTACTGAGTTTAAAATTTCTGCAAAAGTATAAAAAAAAAAAAAAGCGAGATATTTTTTACGTCCAAATTCATATGTAAATATTTCAGACACCAAGCAGTATAGCGCCAGTGAAACAAATTTGAGCAATTATGAAAGTATAGGATCTATTGTAAGTAAATCCCACAATAGTTAGTTCATATCCTGTTTTATATGAAGTATAATATACAGTCATGTGTTCATTTAAAAAGCTTGATTCGCACTTGTCAAATATTAGCAAAACTTTAAGTGTTTGTAGATATATCTGTGTATTCTCACTGGTCCTCAGGGCGTTAACTATATGTAACACTTTTTATCAATGGCAATATCTTTGATTATGAATATTAAGAATGAGAGCGACGCTTCAAGAGACTGCGCAAACCCAGTTTTAAGCCTGCATATTTTGTCACATCTAAAGCAGACAAAGCTATTGTTCATATGGATGATATAGAAGCACAACTAACCATTTGACAGATACGCCAGGTCGGACATTTATCTCGCATGAGAAACGCATGACAAGGGAGATCAGTTTTGGCGAGTTTAAAGCAGAACGAAGGTATTGTGACACAGCGACAGTGAAACACGGACAAGAATAAAACAATAGACAATCTTGTGACCCAGCTATTTTTCTGCCTGTGATGTGTAAATGTACAGCATACATAAGGAATCGCTCTGGTTTAACTCTTTCTCTCCTAATTGACGAAGCCAACGTTGATTTGACTCTTATTAAACTAAATTGTTGTTTTTTTATTTATAAACTTTAATTTGTGTTGTGTTAGAAGAGCATGCACTCTCCTATAATTCAATACCAAATAGAACATTTTCTGATAACCAACAAAAAGTTAGTGAAGTTTAATCATAACAGGATATTAAAATACAAATGAGCAAAACAATTAATACTGGCTGAACAACAGAAATAATTACGGAGAGAAAGAGTTAAGTTAGTCATTAACTACTCTCCGGCATATGTAACTGATGATTATTTATCCCAGTCACTTGATAATTATGGTGAGCATAGTAGTATTGCTTCTGTTCACTAAAGGACAACATTAGCGTGATTAGCATATGTGCTTTTCCTGACTGTTAACTTCAGTCAAGAATCATGCTTTGCCTACTTGACAACATTAGGCAAGTGATAAGCGGACTCTCATTTGTTAACTTAAAGCTAGTGATTAGTAGGTGCAAGGGAACGTCGTATACCTTGTTAACTATAAACTTGTATTGGTCAAGTTTCTGTCAAGTAAAACTATTCCTAAGTTTGTTCTAAATAAATTATGTAAATGCATCCCCGAGTTTGGAGGCCCGGGGGCTGAGTGGTAATGCACTTGGCTTCCGAACCGAGTGGTCCCGGGTTCGAATTCTGGTGAACATTGGGATTTTTTATTTTGGTATCTTTAGCGCACCTCTGAGTCCACCCAGCTCTAATGGGTACCTGAAATTAGTTGGGGAAAAGTTAAGGCGGTTGGTCTTTGTGCAGGCCACAAGACACCCTGGTTAACCGTGGGCCACAGAAACAGATTACTTTTACATCATCTGCCCTATAGGTGGCAAGGTCTGAAAGGGGAACTTTATCTCCTAGTTTTATTTGAAGATTTAAAGGGAAAACTTTTTCATCAAAGGGAAATTTAACCTACTTGTTTTTTTTTTAACTTAGCTCCAATCACATAAATGAAGAAAGTTCCCTTGACTTACGAAATGATTGATTCTAAACATATCACATATTTTGTATGTTTTATCTATCTTTAGGATAAATGAAATTTATTCATAAAACATATTTCACCTATTTGTTTGATAGTATTCTTTAAATGGATCCTCAAGCAGATCAACTGGAGAATATCTAAAGAAATGCCCATGTCAGCTGAATGCACTATTAAGATCTTTATCAGCAAATACAACTTCAGCGTTCAGAAATAACTTCGAGGATACTAGAAGAAATATATCACTTGTATTAGATATCATCAAAGAATATAAAAACAGCATTTTAATACTGGAGCCAATTCTTAAAACATATAATTTAAAAGGTAATTTTAAAATGGTCGAATGATTGATACGGACATAGAGGAAAAGAGCTAAACCTCGTTGTATTATTTAAATTTAGTGACATTTAAGCTATTTAACAATGGCAAACAGATTATAATCTATATCTATCCTTATATTTCTTGAATATTTTATTATTAAATACTTCAATAGTTTTAAAATTTTAAAGAACATACCCATAAATATATATATATTAAATAGATAGATAGATAGATAGATAGATATAGATAGATAGATAGATAGATAGATAGATAGATAGATAGATAGATAGATAGATAGATAAAGAGATAGATTTAACAAATTATTATTATTATTATTATAAAATATATCATATTAAATAAAAAAAACTTACACTATTTATTTTAGATTTGATTTTGCGAATTTGTCAAACGAAACCAAACGAAGAAACAGACATGGCGTTTGGAATTCAAATAAAACTGCCTTCATTAGAGATCGTAATTTATTTGATCAATTTTAACACTTCAATAGCCAAAGTAAGTGTCGCTATACAAAAACTATTAACATTTATACTAATATGAAAACAAGATAACAAACTTAGAGGCGCCCCCACCAGATACGGTCATGGACAATAGCTATTTAAGCCATCGACATGTTTTGATTATCTTAAGTAATCAAATTAAAAGAAATATATGGCATGGATTTTCACATGAACCTAAACTTAGTAATCTTTTATCGAAAATAATATTACTGACATATTAATTTTATTGCCCAAAATGAGAAATAAGAATTTCAAGAGCTTTTCCTATTTTGTTTGATCAAAACGTGACAGACTGACTGATAGATAACACAAAAATAATTGCAACTTTCTTGTTACGTGGGTCTCTAAAACAAATACAAATTATTTGAGACATTTTGGGGACTCTCTCTGTGTACACGGAGCGCACGCCACTGCACGAATCACAAACACACTTTTTTTTTAAAGACAATACTCCCTTTAAAAAGGCCCATCCTACTCTTAATAACCAATGAATGATAGTTATAAGATGGAACATTTTTTTTTATCTTCTCCCTTCTCTCCCCCCCCCCCCCCGAAAAAAAAACTGGTTACGACAATGTATAAATTTACTCTAGAAACTTTGAATTCTAGTTTGGTGATACAGTTATAGACATGGAAACATATATTGTAAAGGCTCTTCCGCGGTGTCGAATACAAACAACGAACAGGAGGTAACCGTCAAACTAATTCAGTAACACCGGCGAAAGGCCGATCAATCACTATAAGTAGTCGACTCTGATGTTGATCAATAAACACGTATAATATCAATGAAGGGAACAGTCGAATGTCAGCTACGTTTGCAAAATTTACTTGTTTCTACAACTCCTGTTTCGTTCTTTTTTTATAAAAAAAAAACAACAACTTACGTCATCGTTGCTAAGTAAAAACTTCACCCTATTCCCTAAATAAATAACTTATTCCTAATCGTGCCATAACAATATATATATATTATACACTTAGTTATACTTTGTTAAAAGGAATAGAAAACCAGGCCTAGATTACGGTACGCACATTGTTTCTACACGTTATTAACTCTTTCTCTCCATAATTATTTACCACGTTCTGATGGAATCAACGTGGGTATCGTCAGTTAGGAGAGAAAGAGTTAATTTATTTAAATCTTCTATGAATACGTGCGGGAATACTAGCTATCGTATGTGTGTGAAAGTTATGTAATGTTTAGACTTCCAGACTAAATTTAATTGGAGGAACTTTTTTTTTTTTTTTTTTTTTTTTTTGAAAACTTGATACAGTCAAAGCAGAGTTTACACTGTGTGGCCAATTATCTTTTAATTATTTTTATCAAATATATGCATAAACATTTACATTTCTAGATAATCGTGTTTTTTTTCTTTAGCGCCCCCCCATTAGCTAGCTGGGGGACTTCAGGTACATTGGGGTCCAAGTAGGCTAATTGGATTTTCTAAAGCATTTTTCATACATTCATTCGCTAGAGCTAGAGCCGTATTCTAATAGTTTCATTCATTTGCGTAATCTAATAGAAAAGGTCACGGATGCGCAGACCGAATTCAATTGTTTATGAAACATTGGCGAACGAATGTAGACCCATGTAAAAATGCTTTAGAAAAATACACTTTAACGTTGGTTTGATTAAAATATCAAATGAATGAACTATAAATAGTATGTTCATGTGTTTAATTATAAAACTATCTTTGCGAAGAGAAGTTATATCATGTTAGAGCTGAAATAGTGTTTTAGACGTAGGAAAAGACATGTTATTGATATTTTTAAATTCACATTCTTTAATATATTTTACTTTTATATTTGTACAAACTCAAAGCCGTTTTTATTTTCCAATCGTGAAGATATAAGCTGTAAAGTTTATCGAGGTGTGGATAGAGACTGTTAAAAGGTATTTTAAGCCCACTAAATGAATAGAAAGGTGTAAAAGATTTATAGTTTCAATGTGTAAATAAAAATAACAATAGACTGTTGTTTTAAAGTTTCACCATGTGGAGTGGAAGGTAATTCATTACATGTCCTAGAATTTGAGATTTATTTCCATATATGTGGTTTATACAGGTCAGGATTGCCACGTATTGTCATTCTCTAATGGTGTAGATCTTTCTTGAAGGGCTAAATTACAGTAGGATGATATTGCAAATTATGCACTTATTTGGGGTTCACCCTGCTCTCATGGGTATTTCACACTATTTGGGGAAAAGTAAAAGCGGTTGGTCGTTGAAGATATCTTTAATGCATATGAAAAGCATATGAAAGAGAACAACATTGATTAGAAAATATGTGTTCCAAATTTGGAAAAAGCACAGATGGTCAAACCTTACTTCACAAAATTACTAAAAGACTCTTTTCGTGGTTTCGAAATAGTGCCCTAAATGTTATACCCATGGAGGCCTTGGCGGCACGTAAAATTCCCATTGATCTTTAAAAAGTTCTGGATAGCAGGAAAGTATTTCATTACATTAAAATCGGTCCTTTGGATGCACTTTTTTCACAAGTATGTGTATCAAAGTAGTCGTTACAGATCCTTTTCCATGCTGATGTTTGTAGGCGATCTCGAGTAAAAATTCTAAATCGATAATTAAACACAGATGAGATAAACTTTAATGTTTTCTTATTGATGGTTCTGAGTTTAGAAATTGTTTTGCATGTCTAGAGATGGATTTGTTAACTAGGACATTTAGCAGATATATTCTCTAATTTAAACTGCCTCAGCTTATCGCTACAAGGAAAAATATTCATTGTTTTAAGGTGTAAGATAAAGCGAACGCCGTCGTTGCAAAACTAAATTAATTGAAAATCAAATTCAGTAGCAGAAGTAGTCTCGTCTCTTCAAAAGTTTATAACAAATATTCGATTACTAAATAAATGACGATACTCGGAAATGAATAACAGAGCATTTCGACAGTTCACAAATTAGTCTGAAAAAACTATTTCCCTGATTTAAACAGATAATATTGTATGGATAATGTTTAATAATAATAATAAGGCTAGTCTTCGAGTCCGAAGATTAGTGAAGAATGCAGTATTTCCCGTTGCTGCGCAGTCCCAGCTGTGACCTACATATTTTGCCACATCCAGGGCAAGCATAACCATTGTCCGCAGGTGGTCGATTTAGATTTTCTTCTCGCCGTCTGCGTTTGTCCTCGGCAGCTGATTTTCTTTTGGTCTCAAATGTGAGTGAGTGACCTCCAGCTGTCTCGTTCTGAAGCCACATGCAACCAGGTGCTCTCTTCTATGTATTATAGATAATATTTCACATCAGCAGAACATACAGGCCAGACATTTGGGAGGATGGGATCAGGGGTACTCAGCGTTACAAAAATAATAAAAGGAGTACACATAAGGCATTAATGAAACTTTTTCAAACTTATAGTGGAGCACTACGGGGGTCAATTTTGAGTTTCTGTTTCCGCATAATGTTGTAATCTTGTTTGTTTACTGGTACTATATTAGAGTCGTAGGCATTTTTGTTGTACATATACACGATAAATTGTGTTTGCTGTTTCACGCTATCTTTAACTACATATATTAAATATCAAATTACCTTAAATGCATTTTTACTTTATATATGATTAATTTAATTATCACATATCAATATACACTAAAACAAAACAAAAATTTGTCTATAGATGGAGAAGAGTTTGGCTGAAGATTGGTTTCAATTTATTTTTAAAGAACTACAGAAACTACCAGAATTATTTTCATCATGTAATGTAAGTAATTTTTTTAAAAATTAAGTAACTGTAAAAATAATGATTCAGCTTTATCTGATTTTATATAAATGAGAAGGTTTAGCCCCTTACAAGATTCATTCAGGTTGAATCAGAAAAAAGATCAAATATGTAACTTACCCCGTCTGTCTGTCTTAGTTTTAGATCTTAAAAACTATAAAGGATATTGAAAATACAATTTCAATATATTTTGTGACTTTTAAAAATTTTAGTGAAAACTCTTTTTTTTTTCTCTTTCTAAAGCTACAACCGTTTTTTTTTTTTTTTTTTTATTAGTTATAGCAAAAGCTGAATTGGGGAAAAATTAATTATGTTAAAACAAAACACCAGAAAATTGCTGGGTATCAGATACAAAGAAAAGAAGACTAATTAGTTTGTACTTCTACATGTTAGCACTCTGGCTGGCAAGAGAACACCTCAATACTGTGAAAAGACGAGATGAAAACCTGGTTGGATAACATAAATTACTGTCTCGGCTTCTCTCTAAATCTGAAACAGATGACCTTAACATCGTCTGCCCCATAGATCGCAAGGTCTGATTGGGGAAACTTGACTGACTTTTACATTCTCTCTACATATCCTGCTAAAAGCAGCTGCTGACCGGGAAAAGTCTAGGGACTTGGTTACGCAAACTATCACAGCACCTTTATGACTTAAACTGGTTAAATATATTTTTTTTAACTTTTGCTTTTATTGAGTGGAATAGCATCAATTATTTCGATATAATTGTGTAAATAACTTTTAATGATTCTGAATCTAACATTATACTTGCAATGCAATAAATTAGTTTTCCGAAAGAGGATAAAACTGGTTTATTAGTGCAACTTACTTTTTAGAGTGCGGTCCAAGTCAATGTCACTATTTTGTCATCGTCGCCAAATACCTGGCAGTGGCAATCCCGGTTCATCTTCGCAAGACAACGTGAGACCAAGAGTGAGGACATCAAAGCCCTACTATAGAGTTTAAACGGACATATACTCAGCCTGCTGTTAACCCGTCTTGTAGACTATTTAGAGGTCTTCGGCATCTTGGGAGCTGTTTATTCCATCTTTAAGTCTATATTTTTTTACTGTCTGTTGTTGTTTTAGTGAGTCACTAATGAAATGAACGTGTGATAAATGTTGAGGATATGTTTGTTTATATTGTAGTAGTTTATTTTTGTAAAGTCACGCGAAAAGTATTTTTACTATCAATCGTCTATGTCTGAGACGAGACCTTTGATAGATGTGTAGATTTCGTTATACCGAGTAATCACTATATATAATTCTCTTCATGGCTCAAGAGTTTGGAAACGCAAGCAAGATGTAAAGGAAAGATCACTCTTCTATTTCTGAAAGTCGGACGAACTAGAGTTACGCCAGGCAAAACAAGGGGATGGGGCAGAACAAGTAGTACTCACCCGTCACTAAATAGCAGGACCTGACCGTTGTGACCAAGAAAGATCACACTTTTTTTTATTTCTACCTCCCGTAGCAGCGAAAAAAAAAGAGGAGAGGGGGGGAGGACAAGTAATCTAATCTGTTTTCACCCGTCACTAAAAAGCAGGGCCGGACTCAACCTTTGTAGGGCCCAATGTGAAACGGATTTCACGGGGCCAAGTTTGGGTAGGGATACGAGTAATAAGTGAAAGAGTTTGTAATAGAAAATAAATTCGTCTTTGCATTTTATTCATTCTATACTACGCACAGAATTACTTTACGAGCCTTGCGAATAGCGAAGTCATGCAGTATATCATAAAACTTTTAAATCCTACATTGATTACGCTCAATAGCAAGAATTACCAAATCTTTCAATCTGTTGAAATTAAGTACTTCTTTATTAGTTTGAGGCGCGAGAACCTTCTTTCACCAGATTCCAAATTTACGGGATAATGCCGTTTTTTTTTATCGCGCATAGGAGTGGCGTTTTCCATATTGAATGGCATCCCAAAATGACAATTTAAGTCTATATATTTCAGGAGAATCCCATGAGTTTTCTAAAGATTTTAATAATTTCCGGATATTTCCAGGACTTTTTCGAATATTTTGCAATTTCTGGAGATTTTCAGGAGCTCCTGGTAAATCTGTTACAAATGATACAATGGTATAATTTAATAATTTATAATCTAGAATTAGCGCGGGTCCTATGAAAGTGCGGTGCCTACTGCGGTCGCATAAATGCTGAGCCCACTGCGGTCACCTTGGGCCGGCCCTGCAAAATAGCGGCGTATGCTACGCCGCCGGTCGACTAGTAAAGCTTCAAAATGTTATTTCAGCTTAAGTTCTTATCAAAGTAGTACAAGCAGTGTTTCTCAATGTTCAGTTGTGGCACCCTCCCCCTCCACTTGCTAAAAAACAAGAATTTCTTTTAGGGCAATATCAGGGTTTGTAAAATTAATGAAGTTCTTTTAGTAAAAAAAAAATTATGGCACTGCATTTGTGAACACCTCTCTGCTCTTATTTCTTAGTTACAATTAATTCCTTTTCAAGGTTTATCCGTTTAGCCAGTTTCTCATTAAAGCCGAAATGTTCACTTACAACAATAAATTATTTGGACAAGTAAATTTTAATATTATTTATTTTAAAACTTCTTTTGTAGGATATGGAAATGAGGAATTCTCTTGGTCAATTGAAAAGAAACTTGATAATTATACTTTTAGGAATAGTCAGACATGTTACAAGTGGAAAAGAGTACTTCAGTGCAGACCACTGGAAGAAAGTAAGTATTTGCCACGTTATATATGCGTCAAGGTCCTACGTTTTTTTATTGCAAATTAAAGTTGAGAAGATACTCTTAACTACCGATCAAGTAAAAAAAAATATTTGTTGTTTACAAGTAATTACCTCATATAAATATGATAGCTTCTCATAACAGATATCGGAAGTTTAATAGTACTAAAATAGATTTCGTTATTTTTGAGGAATCAGCTATAGATAGAGAGAAAGATAACTACCTGAGTTTTGAAATATGCTTACAGTGTCTACTTCTGTGAATTTACAAATGAAATTAGTCTGTTAATGAGTATTTGTAAAGTGTGTTTAATATATTAGTGATATCTAGTTGAGAAATTAAGGCGTTTTGTTTTATAATACGATTTCTGTTCTGCTTCTTCAAGAATAGAGACCTTTAAAATTTCAACCACACAATTTCAAAGGGAGAAATTATGTCTGCGCTGAATGTGGCTAAAATATGTAGGTAGCAGCTAGTTCTGTACGACGTGGCAACAAGCTATTAATCTAAACTGCCCACAGGTTGTGACGTTGCATGTCAGTGTTGAGGCCCTCTATTACAAATGGACTCGCAAGTACCCAGTAGAGTTAAGCGGGTTGAGAACAAATTTAAACTGGACCACTTTAATAATTACTAAAATAATTTACATTTCTTCCAAAAAAAGAGGATAGTAAAATATATGAATACATATTTTTAATTTAAAATAAATTAATGTTAAGAATATGTTTCTGTTTTTTTTTTTTTGCTTTTTTTTTTAGCTACTACAGGAATTACGAGATGATAAAGATAAATTTGTCTCGGACTTGTCACTCTTTGTACAAGTTTACATTTATGAAGACAGAAAGATTTTAAAGATTCTAAAAGGTTAGTATAACAATATATGTTTTGTTTTCTTTTCTGTTACGTTACTGTGACGGACGTCTGAAGCTCAAAAGATATCACGCAACCCATCAGCATTTATTTTATTAATTTATATTACTTTATTTCTTGCCCTAATATATTTTTATTCTTATCTCCTTTTGTTAGAACTCATTATTAAAATGCCTAAGGACGAACGATGAGAGGACGTTTGATCATCTTTTTCCTCCCCAGAAAGTTTCATACTCTTTTCTTACCCGTTCCTAGCTCCACTCTCTCTTAGCAAGGGATGGGCGAGAAATGGTTCGTCTTATAAAAACAACACTTACACCAACTGACAGAAAAGGGAGTTCTCCTAATCTACCAGGCTATTTTTTTCCCCTATAAACCGAACCCTAACCCAAACATTGCCACGTCTCCCTATCATTTAATTCTTATAGAGACACTTTTTAGTTGGTCACCTTAAACAATGCCCCCCCCCCCCGCGTCCCGCGTCTTCAGTTCATTCTCTGGACACCTGCAAAGGAATATATAAAGGAAGACCAATCGTTATATAGTATACCTCAACACTGATCTGCGATGTCGAAACCCGTGGGCAGTGTAGACCAATATCTCGTTGCATCGTCATTCGAACCCACATGTTGCGACGTTGCAGGTCAGTGTTCAGGCCTTCTATGACGATTGGTCACGTATTGCAGCATCAAAGACTCTTAATTGATGCCAAATAAAATCATCTTTTGCAGCTAAATCACTGTTTTTATACACCTGTTAGTAAGTGTTTTACTTTAGGGATGACCCTACAAAATTGAAGATAATCTACTTCCCAGTCCAAACAGTTCCAGTTTCATACAAATTTGTTATGTGTATTCTTATTTCAGAGAAACAGAAAAACATCAAGGACATAGTGCAGGGATTGCAAGATTTTATCAAATTTTTTTCAACATATAACACCCCAAGCAACCTTGCTCATGTGGAACTTCACACATATATTGACGGGCTAGCAAGATTAGCGTCAATAGAACAGTTTGCAGAATTGGTAATGGGAAGACACATATCAGCATGCATTATGTTTTTTTCGTTTTATTTTATATAGTGTCTCGTAAATTCTTGCTTTCTTTTGGGTTCCATCTGTTGCCCATGCACCTTCTGTAAGTATCTGAAAGTCGACTAAGGTGAAAAGTGAATGGAAATCGACAATAGTAAATTTTACATTTTACTGTAATAAATGTGACAAATATGTAGGTCATAGTTGGGTCTGCGGAGGCATAATTATAATTATTATTAATGTCGTGCTTTAAAAATAATAATGGTTAAATCAAATGGCAAACATGTATAGACCAATTAATCTTGCAGCTGTACCTTTGTCAAGATGTGATGAAAACTAACACTGTTAAAGATAACTTGCAAGGTGTGAGGAGTCTACAAACTGTACAAAGTGCTCTTAACTTTTTGTGAGCATAGAAACCTTTTTCAACAAAATCCTTCTTACCTTTAGCGTCTGGGTGTTTGCTTGAACAGAATTCTTTTCACGAATAGACTTCATTTCCCAATCGTAAACAAACAACATTAAGCCACTTGCTTCACTTGTCTCTTCTATTACAAGTGACGACCTAATTCGAATCAACAATGGTTATCACGTGACAGTTCGTTTTGGTGAATGCGTTCCGTTACATCCGTTTTGTTTGGTATCCCGTTGGTACTAAATTCCTAAAACATTCCTTTATGAGTTAAACAGCTTATTTTGTAACGTATACACTGCGGCTAAGTGTTACATTACTTGATTTCCGAACTGAAGGGTCCCAGGTTCAAATCCTGGTGAGGACTGGGTTTTTTTTTCGGGATTTTTTGGGCGCCCCTGTGTCCACCCAACTCTAATAGGTACCTGACGTTAATTGGGGAAAGTAAAATCGGTTGGTCGTTGTGCTGGCCACACGACATCTTCGTTAAACGTAGGTCTTAGAAACAGATGTACTGATTGAGAACCTCACATTTTTTATTTAATAACGACATTGTCTTTGGGCTTATTCTTGCAGAAATTATACAAATGTCTCCACACTTTAAAGACAAAACTGTAAATCAATACATCGACTACATTGTAACATTTCATTCAATGATGGTATTTTTCATAGATAAAAAAAGAAGACATCTTAAAGCATGTACACAACAATGTTCAACATGTGAACGACCAAATGATTTATAAATCGTATCTCCATCTCATCACTACACTTGGATTTCCAATAGCAAATGGTATGGATACTAATGTATAGTATATAAAAAATATCATTTTACAAAAACACATACAAATTTATTTGAAATATATATTTGATTAAAAATGCAATATATATTGTTACAAATGAACAGTGATAGGTAGAGGTCAACGTATGACCCCGGCGAGATGACACAGCAGCGAGAGTTCTCTGGAATCTACGCGTATAAACAAAGACAGGATGTGACGTGTCCTCACGTGTTGTTCCAGGGGACAAACAGATCTAAGAAGGGGGCATTTACTAATGAACAGTGACAGATAGAGGTCAGTACGTGTGACCCCGGCTTGATGACACTGCAGCAGGTGTTCTCTGGAATCTACATGTAAAAACAAAGACAGGATGTGACGTTTCCTCACTTGTTGTTCCAGATGATACTAGCAGTGTTTGTGCAACTTTGGAGGAGCGATTAGGGACTCTATATAAGCCAGAGAGTTAATGTGAAAGTCAGTCGTGAGTGAGCCGTTACAGTCGATACAGACGATGTAAGACGTGTGCGGCTCTAGTGGAAGAGAAATGTGTACGACTCGATGCAAGTTAACTAGGGTAGAGTTAACTGGAGTGGACTACTGTCGTTAAAGTCTATACAGCGAACTACAGTGGACTTGAGCCGTTACAGTCGATACATTCGATGTAAGACGTGTGCGGCTCTGATTCGGTAGACTTGAGTACGACTTGGTTCAGCTTTGGGAGACCTGGAGCGACACTGGGAATTGTGTCGTTGGTCTGTTCTGTGAAATACGGCTCGATGCAACGAAGTGAAGAGATGAATTGCAACGAAGTATAGCTAATTGTAAACTGACAGATATTGTACAGTCCTCTACGCTACATGTTACAGTGACGATTTGTTAGAGTTAATAGTTAATAAAGTTATATGAAACTGAAAGTTGAGTCGTCAAGTTCTTTACAGGCAATAATTTAGAAGAGAACTCTTATTTAAAACAAGGGTGTTTTTTTTTTTGGAAGACCTTGTTGGATTATAACATTTTTTAGCACAGGTCCTGCTAATCAGCTGTTATCATATGTATTGTATAGTATACACTATCGCACTAGCAATGTTAGGATGTAGGATGTCCCCCAAGGATATAATTTTAAGCGCTGATAAGGATGATCTTATCCAATTGTTCATCTGGACATAGTCGTTGAATCTCTGAGACAAAGTACGCTTTTTTTCCCCTTTGAAACAATAATAATAATAATAATAATAATAATAACCAAGTTGCAAAGCTAGTACACCAGCACTTGGCTTTGGCACACAATTTGATCGGTAAAGATACTCCTCCTTATAACAAATACTCCCCACGAGAGGTTCTCGAGTCTACTGTTCTGGGATAGGTCTATTTTGACTGACAAAACGGGAGATTTTAATCGCCCTGATTTGCTGCTCATCGATAAAAAAGAAAAAGCCGCTACCATTATTGACATCGCCATACCACTATCTCATAATTTAAAAAAACTGAGCTGGAAAAACATCGAAAATATGAGAACCTTGGCTTGGAGATAAAGCGTTTATGGAAGTTATCTAAAACAACAATATACCCCATTGTTACATCAACCGAGGGGATAATTACAACTGACCTCACAGATACCTTTAAGGCCCTTCTCATTCCTAAGAACAGAACATTCTCGTTGCCTGTCAGAGGGCGGTACTTCTGCAGACCTACCACATCACCAGAAAATTCCTCGGTGGAAACTGATAAAGGGGCTACGATAAATTTTGTTTCCCATTAACGAAACTCGACCATGGCAGCGCCAGAGAATGTTCTTTTCTAATATAATAATGATAATTATTATTATTATTACTCTAAGGCCTATCACTAATTTTATGAATCTGCTTTTCAGATTTTAGGACAACAAGTGTTGCAGATTCGAGTCTTTCAGTTTCGACCAAACCAAATATATTATCCAATGAGGATTCTGAAACATATGAAAACATTGATGAGCCTAGTTCTCTTGTTGTTAGCTCCAATATCGCAAGAAAATCAGACAGATGCATAAAAAGATCGAAAGATAAACGAGTTTTACCTTTAACTTTTGACTCACTTAGTATCTCATCAGATACAGAAACGCTGGTTGCCGAGTCTTGTTTTTCTGGTGTCACGAACAATGTCAGAAACCCATCAACGTAAGTATATATATATATATATACGATCTACATACCAAAAAATAATAAATTGTACAGTCTTTACTGAATAGTTAGTTTTCTTGTAAAATGTTGAAATATTTTTAACATAAATTTCATCTGTTTTATTGTTTGTTTGTTGTTGTTTTTTTTTGTTGTTTTTTAACATTACGCTGTACTATTAAGCGAGCAATTCTGTATGTATGTACATATCCTTGCTTAAGAATTTATTAAAACGAGAGAGTCTCGACCACCTGGTACTCTCTGTTTAAGTCAGAACTTCACGGAAGATGGGCGGATCTCAAAGCTGATCTCAAAAACGGCTCTAACAATTTTCCTATAAATGTAACAATTGATGTATATCGCTGAGACAAGAATGACTAGCTCGTTGGCCACACGGGGAAAACTCTAGTTGGACAGTTATAATTTTTCAATGTAAAAAAAATATGAAAAAAATTTAAATTTGACAATAAATTGGAGTAAAAAGAAAGGTTCATTTTCAGCCGTAGTGTTGTCTATGCAAGTTAAAGTTAATTATGGTTTACTGATACTTTATCTGAGCTTTGCTCATATTTTCACGTAAATCTAATATAGATTACATCTAGATTCTAGTCCTAAAAGTCGATCTAGATCTAGAATCTAGACTAGATCTTACAAGCTCTAAATCAGGAAGTCTAGATGTCTTTATAATGAAAGTACCAATAAATACTTTTTCAGTCATACATTGCTCTCTGGCATAATGGGTAACATGATGTTGTCAAAATTACGATTTCGATACTTAGTTTAAGCAAAAAAAAATGTTTTTAAATATTGTTTTTTGTTGTATAATAGAGGTATTGTCTTTTACAAAATGTATTATTTTAATGTAAAAGCAAGAGTGATGAGATTTCTAAAGGTTATCATTCTCGGGCAGGAAAGGCTTGTAAGCGTTGGTTAGTTACTTTGAATGCAAGTCTCTGCTGCCTTGCATCTATATTCAAACATGGGAAAGGTTTCGAGAATCAAATGAGGAAAAACCAGAAGCCTGCGACGTTAGGCTTGCTGGGGCACAAAGTTCTACACCCTGGAAAAGCCTGTGAAGATGATAATCCCAAACTGTAATGGTATTCGTCGTTCATTTTGATACATCAGCTCCGTGAAGAGAGGAGTTAATTGCTATGTAGGCGACATCGTTACAGACCTCAGTCTAATGTCAAAAGTGATATTGGTTTTAAGCGCTTTAGGGCAGGTAGATCTACAACAGATATGATTTTCTCTCTGCGGCAGCTACAGGAGAAGAGCAGAGAACAAAAGCAGCCCCTCTTCATAGCATAAATTGATTTGACCAAGGCATTTGACCTTGTTAGCAGAAGCGGTCTGTTTGCTGTACTAGAGGGAATCGGCTGCCCAAATAAGTTAAGAAAACTAGTGTCAGCTTTTCACGAAAATATGCAGGGCACTGTTCAGTTTGAAAGTTCTTCCTCCAGGCCATTCTCTATTAAGAGCGGTGTAAAACAAGGATGTCTACTGGCCCCTACACTATTTGGCATCTTCTTCTCAGTCGTACTAACCAGTGCTTTTAAATCCCTGGAAGACGGAATATATATCCATAGCAGATCAGACGGAAGGGTCTTTAACCTGGCAGGTCTTAAAGCCAAAACGAAAGGGCGTCGTATCTTGATAAGGGAGCTGCTGTTTGCCGATGACGCGGCACTCGTATCTCACTCACATTGAGGTCTACAGAAGCTAGTGAACGCTTTAGCAGCTGCTTGTCAAGAGTTTAGCCTTACTATAAGTCTCTCCAAGACCGAAATCCTGGCACAAGACGTCGCAGAAATACCTATAATACAAATTGGGAACCACACCCTTTCAGTGGTGCAGGAATTTACCTACTTGGGTTCAACAATTGTCAGTAACCTAGACTTAGACATTGAGCTGACAAAAAGGATAGGAAAAGCTACCACATCATTGGCAAAACTCTCCAAGCGCGTCTGGGAAAATGATAAATTGACCACAGCGACCAAAATACTAGTCTACAACGCCTGTGTTGTGAGCACTCTCCTTTATGGCAGTGAAAGCTGGTCAACATACATGCACCAAGAGCACAGATTGAATAGTTTCCACTTGCGCTGCCTGAGACGCATAATGGGCATTTCTTGGAGGGACCATGTCTCCAATCAGGAAGTGGAAGTTTTGAGATTGGCCAATATGAACATCATGTATACTCTCCTGACACAAAGAAGATTACGCTGGCTCGGATATGTCACCCGCATGCCAAATGATAGAATCCCGAAAGATATCTTATATGCTGAGCTTGTGGAAGGAGTCAGAGCCAAGGGCCGCCCAAAACTAAAATATAGAGATGTCTTGAAGCGAGACATGAGAGCCACAGGCATTAGCGAAAGTATGTGGGAAAACATAGCCAAAGACCGGAGTGCATGGAGACAGACTGTGCGTGCTGGGACAACCCTTGCTGAGAACAAAAAAATTGAAGCGGCCTTAATCAAGAGGGAAAAAAAGAAAACTGCCCTGTCCGCTAGCCCTAAATCAGAGGCATACACATGTACGAATTGTGGCAAAGTCTGCCGTTCTAGAATTGGCTTGATTAGTCACACCAGATTCTGCCCCGTCTCAAGATTAAGCCAAAACCAGTGACTCATGTGGGCGCATCCATTGCCTTTCGAGACAAAAGGAGCCATATATATAAATATAGTACTTTTAAATCCATTCATTGATATTTCTCAAACAAATACTCTGACTACCGGTCAAAATCCTAACCGTGACACCTGGCTTAGATATTAAGTCAAACGGAACTGTTATCATTGACAGGAGAAGGGGCAAAGGCAAGCTACTGACAAGAGGGGTTTGTTAACTCTTGGATGCAAATTTGAACAAATCTAACTAATGTCTACTATCTTGTAGAGGCTATGCTAAAAGAAAAGTAAAGGCTTCTGTGGTAAAAGCTGAGGACCATCATTAACCAATGATCATTAGGTAGCTTGCTAAACTAATCGCTTTTTTTTCACCACCTGCGACGCTGCTAATCCTAAACGTGTCGGTTTTTACCCGTTCTTTTTGACCCAACGGCTTCGTGCTGGCGACAACGTTCCAACCACAGCTAAATATCATCACAATCAATCAATGCCTGCGCATATAATTGCCGAAGCTAGCTCTCCGGGCAAGAAAGTTTTACATGTGTATTATTATGAATGTAATTAAAATTAAGCTTGAAGAGCTTTTTCACGAAAGATGCCTTTTCAAAACACTTACGATTCTCAATGATAAACTGCACCCATTAAACCACTGTTACATAAGATCTGAACGAAGTGGTCGTCTCCTTTCCATTAGGACTAAAACAGAAAGATTTAAACACTCCTTTTTTTCCCACTTTCGGTCAGAGTGTTACAAGGTCATCTATCGTCATCGAGAAGTACATAGAAGTCTAATTCATAAAGCGCTGGTGGTGAGTGTGTATGTTTTTCGTGTGTGGATGTTGTTCGTATTTGCATCTATATTGTTATTGTTACAGTAGTTACGCTGAGGTGGTCAATTGTAGTCAAACTGAATTTCCATTTGATTGGACCAATAAAAATTATCTTATCTAAATAATAACAAGCCATCTGAGAAAACAAAATCAGGAGCCAGACACTCTTAGGCAGGTAGCAATAATTTTCGACACAGCTGACCCACACTTTATCGTCTATTGCATTTCCTTTGGTTACAATATCTGTATGGGTGACATCGTTCCGACATTAGCTAATCCACAGGCTTCATCTCATTTCTATGAGATGATTCATTGCTTATAGTTGAATCGCGGTCAAAGGAGGACAAATATATATATATAATGTTTTATTTTTCTTTTACATCCTCACAGTACAAGTCAATTAGGAAAGAAAAAAGATATATCATTGAAAGGTAATTTTTTTTTTTTACATTACCACTAAATGTCATATTTTCTTCTTCTTCATCGTTCTCATTGTTATGTTGGAGTATTCAGTTGACTAGACCAATACATGAGATGAACTGCACAGTGGTTTCCAAATCAGGGAGCTCTCCATATAGTTTTCTTTCTATTGGGGTGATTTGGGGCCAATGACTTATACGGGCCTCTTGGTAAAGAGAGCAGTTTTGGAGGACGTGGTCGGCATTTTCTGGGGATACTCCACATGGGCAGATTTCACTGGTTCCAATTTTGAGCTTCCGGTGCATGTGTTGTCGCATTCTGTTGTGTCCGGTCCTGAGTCGAGAGATTAGACGTTGGTCTTGTCGGGACAGCTTATAGTAAGCGTCATCTTTTTTGTGATTTGGATGGGAGCTCGTCCATTTCTCATTTATTTTATCTACAATTAATTTCTTCCTTTCTTCTGGATAGAGTGCAGAGTTTACTTGTGAGTTTGTTCTCCCACTCTTGGCGAGTGTGTCAGCCTTCTCTTTTCCTGCTAGTTGTATATGAGCTATTCCATTGAATAACAGTTTTTTGCTGTTGTTGTTGTCATATGAATTCTAGTATAGATCTAGATTCAGGACACCTCTGAGTCTACCCAACTCTAATGGGTACCTGACATAAATGGAGGAAAAGTAAAGGTGGTTGGTCGTTGTGCTAGCCACTAGACATTCTCGTTATTCATAGGCCATAGAAACAGATGATCTTTACATCATCTGCTTCATTGATCACTAATCTAAAAGGGGAACTTTACTTAATAAACATATAAAAAAAACAGCAACTTGTAATTGAAAAAGTACTTATGTTTGTAAAAAAAATCATTTTGAAAGATTTAAAATTCAAAAGGGAAAAATTACTTTCAACGAAGAAACAAGACTATGTCTTGAATATTCATGGTTCATTGGTAAAATCGATGGGGGCCGCCTCTGAGTTTGTGTGATAACACAAACTCTCTTGTAATCTTGTTTCTTTTGTTTTCACGGGGACCAAAGTTGAGAGAGTGTTTTCGCTGATAAATGCACAGAAGACAAAAAAAAAAGAGAAATGAACTATGCCTTGACTCAGTGAGAATTATTCTTCTCACAAAAAAAAAGTTGAAGAAAATGCCATGCATGATAAAGTCCGTAGCGTATATTAGCACGAATGATGAAATTGTTCGAAAAGGTTTTCTAACGTTCTGAGAAATAGGATATTTAATCAATTCGCATTTCAGTCTATAATTTTCTGTTTTAATGAAATGAATGTTTTTTATTTGTTTTTTTCCCTCTTTTGTAAGTCTGTTCTCATTTTTTGTCCCCATTATGAAGGGCTTTGTCCTCTTTTTGTCCTCCACTTGGAATGCAGGTGTCTGACAATTTTCTTTCACTGTTCAAGCTGCCAATGCTCTAGCAGACAATATGTAGGACAGGTTTTTAAAATAATATTCAATGATTGCGCAATGGAAATGAATAATTACAAAGCATTGTGTGCTAAATTAGCATTTCGTATAGAGAGAATAAGATGATGGTTATAAGTTGTTTGATTTCTGATATTCACATATAAAAGTTTCAATATTAACTCTTTTACCCCTAAATGACGATACCGTCGTTGATTTGACACCGTGAAATTAAAGTAATTTTTTGATTTTATAAACTTTAATTTGTACTATATAAAAATAATTATAATGCAGTTATATACATTTCCTGATTACATACAACATATGTTATTGAAGCTAAATTATAATAGATTAGTAAAACACAATTGAGCAAAATGAATAATTCCGACGGAACGAGAAAAATAAATATGGAGAGAAAGAGTTAATTTCTTATTTACGGCGTTTCTTTCTTTTTTAAAAAAAGGATTTAGTATTATATTGTGTCTATTTATATGTAGCAAGTAAAGCATAAATAGGTTTTATAAAAGCAATTATAGGAAAAAATAAATATTGCATTTACAGCCATCATATCTCAATGCTGTAAGCTGAATGTCCATTTATTACCACCAATTAGTTTTTTTTTATTGAGCTTTATAGGGACAATGAACAATTGTGCAATGTTTCAATTTGATTCGAGAAGGATCAAATAGACTGACAGTCCAAGTGAGTTGGTTTACATTTTGAAAATGTATTTTAATTTCACCCCAATTTTCGTCGTACTGATAAGTATTTTTTAAAAAGTATTTATTACAGCCGCATTGTTTATTGAAACAAAAAACAATATCTACCAATTGGCGCCAAAATGATGATGAAGACAAAGAAACCTTTTTATCTTTTTTTATTCTTTTTTTTTCAAAGATTATATCAACTCACTATGTCTGTCTATCTCTATGTCTGTCAGTGATTTTATATGATTATAACCTTGCCATGCACACCACCATCCAAGATAGTTTAGAAGGTGCGCACTATCAGTGACTAGACAGGAAGGATGTTGACATGAGGGAGAGAACGATTTCCGCCCAAGTCTAGAGCTGATGTAAAGATGCTGTGCTCAAGACATGTTGTTCTACATGTATTTTTCATTTTCGGATCAAGTTGAAACTTTGTACAACATCGACATATACAAGACATGAATCAATTAAAAACAACAAATTAGTCAATTAATTACTGGTAATTAATTTTTTTCATTAGATACCACCAAGAGAAATTAATTCTTCAGTATTTACATGTATGGCTAAATATGTAGGGTTTCGTCTCCTTACATAATGATAGATGTAATTTCTCCCACACGCATTTTCGGATCAAGTAGGAAACATATAAATCAATTTTTAAAAAAAATAAGGTTTTACAAACTCACAATAGGCCACCTCGGGTTAGGTAATTAGACAGCTTTAAATATTGTTTTTACCTACTTAAAAACGGCGAAGTTAAGAGTGGACTGATTCAGCATATACCTTATACCTCAGTCAAATACACATTTTCCCATTGTTCGAGATACCAAACAAATAATTAAAAACCAAAAGCTAATAATCTAATAGGTTCATTGTTTTTTTTTTATATTGATTCTTGTGTTGTCAGGTAAAAGAAAATATTGTGCAAAATTTCAGTTTGATCGGAGATTGTGTGTGGGAGAAATAACGTGGACAAACTTTTTTCCAGAGAGACAGAGTGAGTTGATATAAGCTTTGTAAAAACTAAAACCAAACACAACCTATCTCCGACAATACTGTAATAACTTAAGGGGGGATCTCAACGAAACATAGATGTTTATTTACATGAAGACATGACAATCATTTAGGACATCTGCCTTGAACACAGCATCTTCATCTCGGCTCTAGACTTGGGCGGAAATCGTTCTCCTCTTCCCTAATGTCAACAATCTTCCTAGTCTAGTCACTAATAGAGCGCACCTTCTGCATTATCTTGCATGGCAGGATTATAACAATACATAGAATAATACTGAGATACAAGCGTACTTTAATTATATTAATATTACATTGTTAATATACACAAGTATTTAATGAACTGATGATTGAGAAGATTTAATTCAATGTGAATCTTGTTTGTCAGATGTTATGGAATGATTATCTAATAATCAAATAGATCTTTTTCTAATTGGCCAATGTCTATTCAAAACCTCAGGGATAAAACTTTTCCTTTTTTATTAAATCCCTACATCTTACTGTATTAGGTTAATAAGTATTGCAAGTACGTAGTACGAAACACTTGTTATTAAATAATAATGTCTTAAATTAAATTCAACTTCTATGTATACATAATAAATACACATTTTCACTTTTGAAATTAAATTAAACATTTTATTTTTTAAAAGTTATCTTGTTTATCAGAACAAAGTTAATTTACTAACAAAGTATTTTGTTAGACTATAACAAAAACTTTGCATAAATACTTTTATGACTCCGCCATGCGCACCGCCATCCAGGCTAGTGCTGAGATGCGCACTTCTAGTAACCAGACTAAAAAAAGGATGTTGACATTACGAGACAAACGATTTCCGCCCAAGATGAGAGCCTAGATAAAGATGTTGTGATCAAGACATGTTGTTCTACATGTATTTGTGATGTCCTGTAAAAAAACATCAATGTGCCTCGTTGAGTTGCCTCCCTTCAGTTATTACAATACATTGAAAATATACATGAAGAGGATCTCCTTTAATCAAATAATAATAATAATAATAATAATCTTTAATTGTCCGTACGGAAATTAGTCTTACAATTTGTGCATTACACCAAACAAAAATAGTCTCATGTATGTTATATTTTAATAGTGAATAGTTGTAAAAATGGCGTATTAAAAAAAAAAAGTCAGCATAATAAATTTTAGAAATCAAATGATTCGCTTTTAAAAAGACAAAAAAAAAACGACATATTACGTGACAATTTTGAAAGCTCTAAAATATTATGTTGTTGGATTTTCAAGACCTTTTCTAGTTACTGTGATTATATCCGGCGGACGGACAGAAAGACCTTTTTGGGGGCGCTTATTACCCAATAAATTAGTCAATCAATTGTAATAATAATTAATTAATTTGTGTTATATCAAATAAGGAAAATAACTTGTACATTAGTGAGATATGTGGTAGCGAGTGTGGGGTTCTTTCCCTTAAATAAACTTTTTATAAAATGTTTTTTTTCGTTATTTTTTTTTAGATACATTTCTGCTTCATTCTATAAACGTTTCACAAAATAATCATAATCACAGTGGGTCATGTTAAAAATGATTATTTCATTTTTGTTGATTATTAAATTTTTCAAAATGTACTTCACTTTGTATTTGCAATTTCTGTGTGCAGACGACAATCAGTCAGTTCCACTTACGGACTCATTTGACAAACATTCACTAGAAGACATCGAAATTCCAAATTCAGCTATAAAACTGACTGACATAGTTGGTGAAGGGAATTTTTCAATTGTCAGAAGAGGTAATCAATGTATATAACTTTACAATTAAATTCAAGTAAGTTTTATTAGTGTGCTTGTATAATATTAAGACTTCTAAAAGATGTACTTTATATTTTTAAAATATAGTCATACATATATATATATATATATATATATATATATAATATTATAAATCTCTTTTAAGGCTATCTGAACAAGCGTGATGAAGTTGCTGTGAAGTCACTAAGACCACACACCATATCTCCAGAACAATTTCTGTCCGAAGCTCTACTTTTAAAACGTCTTGACCATCAAAAAGTTGTCAAGGTAATTGACACAATAATTTTATATAACAATTCTCTTATTTGGCAAGAGGCAAGTACACTGAACGACAAGAGCAGATTTGTGTTAGCTGAGGACCTAAAGGCATCACAGACAACGTCTTCCAGATACCGCCTCCCCTAATGGCTCACAAAAACCCTCGTACGGATTTATCGACGGTCGAGGGTTCAAACCCTGCCCGCTCCCATCCCCCGTCGTCGTGCGGGAGGTTTGGACTAGGAAGTAAACTATCAACTCTGAAAGAACATCCGAAACATGTCAAACATTTTACATTTTTACTCTAAGCTTGCTATAAGCATGAGAGTTGCACTATGCAAAATCCATTTAATTTTTTTCCAAAAAAGCTGTTCTAGAAATTTCATTAATTAGAATTCCTATGCATCATATCATTTTGTTCCTTTTTTTTTTTGTTTGTTTACATATTCCGCATTTCTAAAACATCCTAACCCAAACTTGATTCGGTACTACGGGGGATGACGGCGGGAAAAGGTTCGAAACCGGGACCTTGAACAACTGTCAAGTGCGCATGTGACGAGTATATTTAGCCTGTATGTGAATGTTTCTGCAACAATTGTTAACTCTTTCTCTCCATAATTATTTACCACATTCTGGTTGAATCAACGCTGGTATCGTCAGTTAAGAGAGAAAGAGTTAATACGCGGGTATTCAACTTTCTGCCAGATATGTAATAATCAAATAAGCTTTGAAAATTTTTTAATTAAGAAATGTATCTGGTTCAAAGATTTACTCTAATAATGTGCAACTCCTTTTATAAATGTGAATACAGATTGTACTCTTGCTAGAATAGTCATGCAGCCAGCAATAGTAATTGATAATTTATTAAAAGACTAACATGAATATTTATTTTTTGTTTACTTTGCTTTTTTAATCAGATGTACCGTAATTAAATGTTCCTTCTCTTCAGAATGCCTTAATCGACAATAAAAATTGTTGTTTATAGGTGTTCCGTTAGGTACTCGTCTCGTGATTGAAATTACGACTGAACGTTGTATAAGATTCGCGGGATATATCCTTAGACAAGGCGAAACCATTGTTCCGATTACATATCCCTAGATTACATACTTGAAGTTTCGAGCTAAAGCCATAATAAATACAAAAGTTTTGCCTTAAATATTTCTAAATTTCATGCACTAACTGCAATATTAAACATCTGAACGTAATTATTTGATAGCTTACCCTGCAACCTTTTTTTCAAGACTGTAAGGGCTTTAAGAGACTTTCTATAACATGGCTATGTACAATGCTAACAGAACTAACAGAACATATACGCTATCCTTAAAATGGAAGTCGCTTCCCGATCGCATAATTTCAAAAATGTTTCCAAAATGAGTTCGTGTAAATGTTAACTGCCTTGACAAATCATTCAAACGAGCGAGGCTCGATCAACTAGTGATAATGAGAAAGACGCTGAATATATGCTCACAATTTCCAAATAAATAAAAGTTACAAACGCAAAAGCTTTGAAAAATTGATTCAGCGTTGTTAAAAAACGCACTAAATTAAAATATTTATTGTTTTGAAAACATAGTTCATCAGTTCGTCCCTCATATGGTACACCGGATACACCAAAAAGCTTTTTTTATTTATAATTTTTCCGCTATGTATGAAAATCGCTAATACACTTGATGCATACGCATGCGCGAATAATCAACAGAGAATACTTAAAATGGATACACTCGTGTCCCATTTACAAAATCTTTTCGATGCTATACTTCGAAATAGAGGTACAATAGTTAGAGTTATGTTTTGTCAATACAATTTTTTTTTGGTGAAGCCAAATATGTAGATCTTATTGTAGATTATCTATGTGACGATATCTTGCTGATTCGACGTTCGTACAAAAAGATATGAAAGAAATAAAATAAACAAACTTCGTTTGTCTTTTCTAGTATTTTTTTAACTTTTGTCATTACTGCTATTATAATTGCCCTGTTACCATTCGTGTCAATATTTGTTTGTATTTTATGTATAGTTATTACAAGTGGTGATGACTGAAGAGCCTGTTATAGTATTGGAATACTTTCCTAAAGGAAACTTACAGACCTATCTAGTAAAAGGTGGGCTACAGAATGGAACCATGAAAGACTTAGTGAACATTGCTGTTCAGGTAAGGTGTCGCTTCTAGTAGTGTTCTTATTGTAAAAGGTAAGTATAGCTCCCCTTTCAGACATTGTTTGTAGGTTATACTTCACCTTCACCTTAACCTATCACCTAGATTGTTGGACCGTTAGGGCACCACGCAGGATTTGTAGACCGTCTTTCTCCATTCCTTCCTATCTTGTGCCTTAGATAGAATCGTTTTCACTGGCAGGCGCATCCATTCTTTTCGGTTGTCTTTCCATCTCTTTTTATGTCTGCCTCTTCTTCTTTTTCCTGGTACTGTTCCGTGAAGGAAGGTCTTTGCGAGCCCCGAAGACCTCGTAATATGGCCATAGAGTTTTAGTTTGCGTTTTTTTTTAATAATAGTTAGAAGGTCATTGTGGGGTCCACTCGTTGTAGTAATCCTCTCTCTAATCTCTTTGTGATGCGGTCTTTAAATGTGATACCTAACATCCTTCTGTAGCATCTCGATTCCATTGCTAGGATCTTCCTCCCTATCTCCTAAAATTGCAAAATATACGAAAAAGTTCTGAACATTTCAGAAAATAATTAAAATCTTTTGAAAACTCAAAAAAATCTCCTAAAATATTAGACAAAAATTGTCATTTTGGTGTATCATTTAATATGGAAAACGCCATTCCTACGCGCAATTATAAAAAAAAACGGCAATATCCCATAATTGTGGAATCTGGTGAAAGAAGTTTCTCGCTTCTCACACAAATGAAAAATTACTTGAGGCCAACAATTCTCAAAAATAGATTAAAACATTTGGTAATTCTTGCTATTGAGCGTGATCTATGTGGGAAATAGAATTTTTATGATATAGTGTATTACTTCGCTACACGCAAGGCTAGTAAAAGTAATTATGTACATAGTAAAGAATGAATAAAATGCAGATAAGAATTTATTTTGTTATACAAACTCTTAATTTTTACTTATTATCCGTATCCCTACCGATACTGAGCCCCTCGAAATCCGTTTCGCATAGAGCCTCACAATGGCTAAGTCCGGCCCTGCTATTTAGTGACGGGTGAATACTTCTTGTTCTCCCCCACCCCTCTTTTTTTCGTGGGGTAACTCTAGTTCGACTTGCAAAAAATAAAAATACGATCTTGTCTTTACTTCTTCGTGCCCAAACTTTGAACCATGAAGAGAATTATATATGAAGATTGACCCTGCGTATTGAAATTGTGTCATGGACACAAAATAAGAAACCTCTATAGCTTTATTGTGTTAGTAGTAATAAGGATAATTGTATATAAACTGAGTTTCCATTTATTTGTACCGATATAATTATCTTATCTTATTAATCTTGTAAAAAATGACGATATTTTATTGTATTTCGTTAGGTAAACACTAAATACCATTTCATTTCAGATTGTGGAGGGTATGATATATGTTCACAAACAGAAAATTATACACTGCGATCTGAGGGCAGTCAATATATTAGTTGGTAATGACGGCAATATCAAAATTGCTGACTTTGGACTGGCCAGGTCATCGGAAGACAATAATGGCAAAAATATGTTTAAAGGTAACTCTGAATATTTATTTTTTTTACGCTTTAACTAACTTGTTGTTACCATCTTCTTCCGCCAAATTCCTTTCATTATAATTCTACAACAAAGTCGGTTATCTGATTATTTCAGAAAAGATGCTAACTACGAAGTATTTTCAGTGTTATATTGGTAAAATATTGCCAATCCCACAGATTTATTATCGTTAGTCAAGACTGGCAATATTTTAGCAATATAACACTGATAATACAATTACGCTTAAAAAAAGCTTGGTGATTTTTAAAATATATTTGCTTGTTTCTACAGTGATTTCCTTGTCTCGTGCTTAATGGTGCACACCATAAGTGTCAGTGCATGACAGAGTTACACTAATAATTTCAACCTTTATTTTTTATACAAATCATTAAGAAGAATTATCGTAAAGATTTTGTATATATATTTTTTATATTTATTTATATATATTTATATTTATTTATATATATTTATATTTATTATATTTTTTAAAGAATACTTGGACACATTTCCTGTTAGATGGACTGCACCAGAGGGATTGCTTTACGATCAGTTCAGCCTTAAATCGGACGTCTGGTCATTTGGTATAGTCATGTATGAGCTAATCACATTTGGACGAGAACCTTACCCAGGTAAATACTCTATTACATGAATAAATAGACATGTTTTAAAACTATTACAAGGCATGGGGAAAATACCTATCTGTAAAAATTGAGTTGTACTATATTTGACATCGACAGGTTATACCAATGATGAAGTCAAAGCGTTGATTGAAAACAAAAGGAGTCTACCAAAACCACCTAAGTTACAAATTCAAGATGTGCCAGAATCTTATTTTGAGATCATGAACTCTTGCTGCAGCTATTCAATACAGAACAGACCAAACTTTTTCAAAGTCCAAATTGAGTTCAAACGTTACTTTTCGTTGAGTTAAATTAAGTATTTGATACATTGTTATAGAATATTATACACATTTTAAAATAAAAAAAACATTATAAAGTTTTATAGACTATTATACAGTTTGAAAGATTTATGCAGGAGTTTAAACAATTATTTTAATTGTATAGAATTTGCTGAAAATATCTTTAATTCAGTGGTTGAAATTAATTTTTAAAATAGTGCATTACAACAGTTGTCAAGTTATTAATCACATTCATTCAACAGTCTCACTTACATGTTACTTGAGGTGGTCACGTGAGAAAGTTGACTTTCTCATTTATTTACCAAGGGACAAAATAGTTATTATGTACATTTGTTTTTCTATATTGTGAATACGTGTATCTTCTTAGTGTAGGTACAAGTTGAGTTCATTTGTTTTTGTTACAAATCTGTATAGCTTTTTAATTCAAAGAGTTGTCTAAGTTTGTTATTTTAGCCCATGATCTTCTTCTTTGTTATAATTTTTATGTTCGATTGTTCAGACGAGAAGATGAATTCGGGAGTGGTTTTCAGATCTGGCAGTTCAATATGTAGATTTTGTTCTTTATGGGTGTTTTGGGTCATGTATCTTGTTCGACAGGCACGGTCGGTAGAGTTTGCAGCTTGGAAGAATATGGTTGGCATTCTCTTGTGACACCCTACCAGCGCAATTTCAATAACTGCAATTTTTCAAATAATAACATTTATGAATGTATAAAATTTATTATACAATGTAAAAAAACAACTTTGTTTTGTTTTGTATTAGATATTGAGATGTTTTTTTTTTAAATAAACTTGATGACATATATTTGTATTTGACATTTGTATCATAAGAAAAAAAAGGACACATACGTTTTATCAGTATGCATTTTATAATCGCTAGATTACCATATGATTACACTTTATTAATAAAAATCATTCTCCACACCTGAACGACTCAAACTAAAGAAATAATGTTACGTATAATTAATTTGTATTTTGTATGAGTCTTTTCAACTTTAGAACATCCGTTTTACAAATAAAATATTATACATGATTCCATTGTAATATTTTTTAACATTCCAAAATATATTAATGTGTAGCTTAACATTTATATTGCTTTAAGTATATTTTTCATTTTTAACATTATCGAAGATTAATTATGATTGCAGTATTTCACTAACTACGCAAACCAATCACACATCATAGACTTTATTTTTAAAACATATATTTTGTTTTTGTTAAATAGCAAAGCAGAAGACATTTTTCCTACTGAAGGAGAGAAGGTGGTATGACCTATAGCAATGATGCACACCATCATTATCATAAAATGCCACACATGTTGACCACCACTGGATAAGCAATAATACTTGTTACAAAGAAATAAAGTAACAGGCGTATTGCAGGTTGCAGAGAATTTTGAAAGTATTATGTGTAGGTCATATATTCAATTCTATATTTTAATCTTATTTCTTGGTAAACCCAAATACTTACAGGCTCAGAATATATGTTAATTTAATTTGTTATAGAAGTTAATAGTACTTAATACTTGTTATATTACTTAATTTCCAAAAGTTTGTAAAATGAGACTGTAGCACAAAACTTTCATAATGTCTGACCATAAGATCTATAAAATATTTTTACATGTTTTGACAGTCTAGAAATAGAATGAAGTTCATCTTACGTGATTATAATTTTGCTTTAAACGCATTCTGGTTTATTTTATATACAATTCTGTTTGTTAACTCTTTAGTTTATAGTTTAATTCCGAATAAATAGACTAAATAATTTTTTTAATGAATTTTCTTTTTTCTTTATTAAAAAAATCAACCTAGTTTTTTATTAATGTAAATATTGTTAACTTTATCTTGATGTGACGACTTATTATGAGTCTGCTTCAGTGCCGTCACTAGGGTCGGTGTCACCCGGTGCGGAAATCTCTGGATGTCAACCCCCCCCCCCTCCCCCAGGAAAAAATAATCTTACCCTAAAGTAAAACACCAACATTTGTTTATTTTGTTTTTCTATGTTGAACAATAAAACTGTAAGCATATTAATTGATTGGTTACACGCAAAAACGGTTTTGTATTCATTTTTAATATGTCGTTGTTTTGTCACATTATATCATATAAGTAAAAAATGTCTAATTATAGAATTAAGAAACATTGAGTCAAACATATTTTTTATTAGAGATTATTTAAGAGGTCCTTACGGAAAAGATTTTAAATTATATTAGTGTTGCTCAGCTGCTTTCTAAAGGCAAATCAAGCACTGAACAGGTTTACGTTCTGCTAAACATCGCCGAGCAAAACCTGACATACGAACGAATGATGCAATTTTTTGTAGATTTAAAAAAAAAGCTTGATTACGTCCATCGAAATCACTATAGAAAATAGCAAGAGAATAAGAGACATCTCGCAACAATGTCAGTGACATGTCTAAAGTAAATTAAGCTGTTTGTGACAGATTTCTTCAACATCGAGTCGGATTTGAGATAAGGGTGAGTCTTATCCCCATTTCACTTTCTTGTAGCCATCGAGGCGTTTACAAAACCGAGCTGGATTTAGCAGACGACATAGCATTACTTCACAATGAAATGTATACACGAGATGACGGATAAAGATACACTCAAAGCTATGCAAATTGTGTGCAGGTTACCCATTACACCCATCAACTGCAATTCGATTGATTTTGTGAGACAACATTAGACAAGACGAAACACGATTACCAAAGCCAGCCTTAATATAAAACATGAAACTCGAAAAAAAAAGGAACGCAAAAACATGGCCTTCCACGTTTTACATGCGTTATGATGGCGTCACACCTTTTTAGAAGTAAGCACCAGCTGGGAAGTGGCTGTGAAAGAGGAAGTGGTTAACGTAAATGAATAGCATAACAAATCTAACATGGGAGTGTCCACGGGAAGGCGAGAGTTTACCCATCGCACCGGGCAAAGTTGAAAGAGAGCCTTCACGGTCCTGTCGATAATCCATGCGCGTTTCCTCAAGGGACCGTTACACAAATGGCGAGCCCTCCACGGTTAGCTTGGTACAGCATAGGAAAATGGCGGAGGTCTCCGGTGCACTCGGCCTTCGGCCAAGTCTAGCCAATGCGCCCGGGGTGCCAGATGCAATCCTAATGCTTTTCATAGGCATTGACTTGGGTCTCTTCCAGACAGAACGGTGGTTCACGCAGGTTGTTGTTTTTTTTCTACTGTTTGACGCTTAAACAGGTTTTTTTTTCAAACTTAGAGCTCGAAGAGCCTTTGGCTCAGCTCTTAGACGATCAAACGGTTCTATACTTTCGAGGGGCTTAAGTCTAAGTATTTCTCAACCTTTTTACAATATAAATGTTTCAATCGCCAATCAAATTATTGATCAGATAAGTTGTATAAGGGAGCGTCTTAGGTTTACTCGGAGTTGTCCTAGGCGAAGCCCAGGGAGACAATCGTTTTTCTACATTTCTAAGTCTTAGAAACTATAAAGCATTACTTGTCTCATAAAAGTAAGATTAATATCATCAAATATAAATGTTGATATTGAACTATAAGAGACATTCAAGGTAGTAATTTTTATTTTTAAAAGTTGTATTTCTAAAAAGTGCATTTTCCCCTCTCTTGGGTGTCACCACCATGGTAGTTGTCACTCGGTGCGGTCCGAACCCCCTCTCACCCACCTAGTGACGCCACTGGTATGCTTTCAACGAAAAAATTGCTAAACTTTAATATTAAAAAAAAACAAATTATATTTCGATATAATCATCAGACTATCATTTGTACATTTGTATTCTAAAGCATACAACATATGATTTATATTATTATACCCAGGGGCGGACTGGCAACTTGGGCATTTGGGCTAATGCCCTGTGGTCCGATAACCAAATGAGCCAGTAAGGCCACCGAAATGGACGCATGGTTGTCATTATGACACGTATTCAATTATTAAAGCTTTTGTAGTATTATTTTATAACATAGACCCTTTGAGCGTCTCAAATCCAGGTGAAGAACCACCAGGTTACCCTGACTTTAGTTGGGGACAAGTGAAGGTGGTTGGTTGTTGTACCAGCCACAAGACACAAGCGTAAACTTTGGGCCACAAAAACATAAACAAGTACAGAAACAGATGACCTGTAAATCTTCTGCCTTATAACACCCTGTCCGCCCTTTATAATACCTCTTATAAAAATAATAATAATTTTTAAGTATATTTTCTCTCAGTGTAAAACTAAAGTAATAGAAATACTTAATTAAAATGTATTACTAATCTATTTGTTTTGTGATTAAAGTGTATATGTCTTACTACATATATCGTGTGCATACATTTCGAACAGTAAGCTTCGGGCAGGAGGGGCTCGTTAGCCATGGCTGGGTAACCACCTACGAGAAGGAAAACTCTGAATTTAAATAATTAGACTACTTTGACGGCACCTAGCTGTAGAAAGATGAGATCAGGGAAACAATTTTAAAAAATACATTTTTAAAAAGATAATACCTCGGTTTTACAACTTAAAATAAAATTAATTTCAGCAAAAATTGTTTAGCTCTAGCGGTTAGTCGAAATCATGGGCGGACTGGGGGTCAAAATCGGCACGGGCATTTTAATGAAATCCTGGTGGATTTCACCCGGTGCGGTCCGTACCCCCGCACCTCCCTGAACATTGATTTATTTTTATTTAACACTTGAATTAATCATTCCCGAACGCGATAGTCCTTTGTACAAATTTTCCTTCTTCCCTAGAGCTATTAGAGCAAGGAATGGGTTGCCTGAGCCAGCCAGGAAAACCAATGATTTGGCGGAATTTAAGTCATTAGTTAATATGCATGACTAGATACATGACGCGTAGGACGTAATCATCTTTTTTAAAGTACATTCTGTATTATATAAGATAAGATAAGATAAGGGAAGAAACAGTTTGTTTTAGTTGTTAGTCTCGTTCTCAAGTCAAAATTGCATTTATTTGTATGTTGTTTTTTTTTTGAAAAAATATAACGGTTAAACTAGAGTTTTCCCCACGTGAATTACGACCTAGTAATTTTTTTCTCAGCGATATACATCAACTGTTACGATTTATAGGAAAATCACTAGAGCCGTGATCAGCGTTCCAGGTTCCAGGTCCATGAAGTTCTGACATCATTCTACGCAGCACTATCTGTGACCCACATAGTTTGCCACACCTTACTAAAACATAACCATTATATGACGGTGGTCGATTTAGATTCTCTTTTCACTGTCTACGTCTGTCTTTGGCAGTGGATTTTCTTTTTTATATCCCGCGGCTTTCATAAAAAATCTTCAGCTACTCTTTCTGAAGCCGCCTGCAGTCAGATACCCTCTTCTATTGGTGCCTAAGCTGATCTTTAAAGTATTTCTGTGCGACGTCTCTGTTACCTTTCAGCTCACATAAAATACTTTCTTTTGCAAACGCTCGTCCAACCAGAGTAGCCTAACTGCCTGACCATAAAAAATCGCTCAATACTGTCAATACCGGCGTGTTTTGTATGGGGACTTAAGAGACTTTTTTTTCTAATCGCCATGTACATTGACATTTAGAACTAAAAGAACACCAAAGCAACTTTTCGAATTGGGAGTATTAACACGATTCAAAATAATTAAATGTATTTCCTCAACAAATTATTCAAACAAGCGAGACTCGGTCATCTGGTGTTATATATAAATATAAATGCATATACATACAGCTACTTAAGCTATGGATTAACCCCATATTCATTATGATATTTAATTTTTTTTCTTGTACCCTAAGTGTATATATATATATATAATACAACTAAATTCAATATAGAAGGAGAGAAAAAGTTATAAATACTCTAATATCACGAGAAACAAGATATGAAGGCAACAAGAGTTAAAAAACAAACTAAAGTGATTAAAAGAAGCAAAAAAAAAAAGTTTTACAATGAAAAATAATAATTTAAATTCAACCAATTTTAGTATCATCGTCATATTTTATATAATATTTTTCTATTGGAATCTAGTCGTACACACTTTTGCAGGGGTTGGGGAGAAGATTCAACTTTAAAAAAAGAATTAGTTGATGGAACTCATAAGTCATGTAAGATTTTCCATCTTCGGGACAAAACCACAAAAAAAGGTTAGTCTTGGAAAGGGGATGGGTGCCACCAAGACTATTAAATCCAATACATTACTCTATTACTCTAGCAATGATGGAAGTAGATGCTTTAGCGAATTCCTCCTCTTTTTTGAGACATATATGAAGTGTTCAATGTTTTTTTCCAATATACCTACACATTATTATAGGAAATTTCACTAATAATTTAATATTGTTTTTCCTTATACAAATATATAGTTTTGACTTGTTAGACAAACATACTAAGAGTGATAATTGAAATACGTCTTAAAATATTGAGATGGACTGTCACAGCCTAGTTCTTGTTGTAGGCGTGATGACGCGAATGTCTCTGTGTGTTGTACTGGTACTACTATGATATTCTTTGACTTCTTAATTAAATACTTTCACTCGCGCACTAGATTTGCTAGTGCGTGAGAACACTAACATGCTGAACTCTCTGACCACAATATTCAGAATAGTCGACTTGAATGACGTCGGACTTGATTAGTACAGACAGGTTGCTTCGGATTTTCTTCAGTAATTTTCACCCAGATTGCGGCTCATCAGGTTGTAGCACAGACAGATTCTGAGATTGCTACAGTAATTTTTCACCCAGATTGCGGCTCATCAGGCATAACTGTATTCAGTGTCATACACATTAATTAAATGGACTATTATGTGTATGTTGATGTTGAAGTAGTAGATCTCTAAAAGTTAAGATGTATGGGGGGATGATGGGCCTAGTGTTTATCATCAATCTGCATCAAATCTTGGTTCAAAATGAGTCTGTAAGGTGAAGTTTCTAGTTAAGTTACCTTCAACTTGATATTGTATTATGAGTCTAGTTGGTTATATTTTAGATCTATGGTAACGTATTTAGATCTAGGAATCGATTTGAGATCATGCTGGAGCCAGGTCACCTGAGTTAATTTCTTGTTGTTGCAGAAACGTTTGTTAGGCCTCTAAGTTCCGTTCAATTGTTTTTGCCGCCATAATGGAAGAAATAGTCCTTTGTACTTCTACGCCAGATTATATGTAGACGATCGACGATTTACTAGTTAAAGAGTGTAGGTTCGTTCTGTCATTTAAGACATACTGGCCACCATATGTCGCAGCCTAGTTCTTGTTGTAGGCGTGATGACGCGAATGTCTCTGTGAGTTGTACTGGTACTACTATGATATTCTTTGACTTCTTAAATACTTTCACTCGCGCACTAGATTTGCTAGTGCGTGAGAACACTAACATGCTGAACTCTCTGACCACAATATTCAGAATAATTAATAGACTCACTGGTAGCAAACATGGTTTTTATTACATATAATATAATTAATAACAGATATTGGCAAGTCCAGCCATCAAGAAATATTCACAAAACATAGTGAATTATAATCCAATGAAATACTTCAGGTATCACATATACTCCAAAATCAATCTTAATATCTATACATTACTACACTGGACAAGATATCCATAATCAACCTCTTTCTACGAGAGTCCAAGATCAACTGCCGTCCACCTCGTGGTCAACTTCCGACCAAAAAACAAAATCTCGTGCGAACAAGCACGGAATGGTTCAGTGATTACTATTCACCAAATATTACAGGGGTTCTAAAACTGACGTGACATGGACCTAACCATTGATGTAGACTACGGACCTAACCATTGATGTAGACTACGGACCTAACCATTGATGTAGACTACGGACCTAACCATTGATGTAGACTACGGACCTAACCATTGATGCAGACTACGGACCTAACCATTGATGTAGACTACGGACCTAACCATTGATGTAGACTACGGACCTAACCATTGATGCAGACTACGGACCTAACCATTGATGTAGACTACGGACCTAACCATTGATGTAGACTACGGACCTAACCATTGATGTAGACTACGGACCTAACCATTGATGCAGACTACGGACCTAACCATTGATGCAGACTACGGACCTAACCATTGATGTAGACTACGGACCTAACCATTGATGTAGACTACGGACCTAACCATTGATGTAGACTACGGACCTAACCATTGATGCAGACTACGGACCTAACCATTGATGTAGACTACGGACCTAACCATTGATGCAGACTACGGACCTAACCATTGATGCAGACTACGGACCTAACCATTGATGCAGACTACGGACCTAACCATTGATGTAGACTACGGATGACAGATAAAGATGAAACGTTTTCGATTTATACATTTTATTAGTATTAAAATTTTTGCATGAAAGTCTCATTGCACTCTGGTGATAAAAGCCATCAGAAAGGAACCGTGGGATGGTTTGAAATCAAGTTTCCTGTTGAAACTAAAATTACTATTTTTTTACTTTTTTAAAAATATAATTAAAATATTGTTCGTTTTTATGTTTTGGAAGGGGGCGCGGAGGTTAAATGGTAAAGCATTTGGCTTCCGAACCTTCAGTCCTGGGTTCCAATCTTGGTGAAGACTGAGAATTTTGAATTTCGGAATTTTTTAGGACCCCCCTAAGTTCACCCAACTCTAATGGGTATCTGACTTTAGATGGGGAAAATAAAGCAGAATTGAGGATGGTGGTGGGCGGGCTCGCAACCAGGACCATAGATACAACAGTACAGAGCGCTTACCACACTACCAGACAACTATCCAATAATAGTTCCAGATTTTCATAAAATGAGGTTACACATTATAAACAACGCTCAATTCGTTTATGCAAAATACAAAACCATTTTCAAATCAGCCCATAACAATTGCGAGAAAAAAGAAAATAATGTCTCAAGCGATATTCTTCCTTTACGATTTACTTTGTTCAATGCATGTTTATTGTAGTGTAAAGGTTGACGTCATGATCCCTCTCTCGACCTTGCTCGTGTGATCGTGACGCATGGTCCACCAATTACTCGTTTAGTTAAGCTCCAGGAGGGCGTCCCGGAGAAGAAACTCTAGTGCTAAAACAACACCGGTGACAATAGTCCAACTTGATTGGCGTAAAGTCATCTAGCCCTAAAACAGATACATACACATGCACTACTAACTATGTCCAAATAACCTCCTTTACTTTCCCCCAAATAATGTCAGGTACCCATTAGAGCTGGGTGGACTCAGAGGCGCCCTACAGATACGGAAAGTAAAAATCCCAGTTGTCACAAGGACTTGAAAACGGCACCAGCGGTTTGGGAGCTAAGCGCTTTACCACTCAGCCACCGCTCCTCTCCATATAACACTATCACTCATGAACCGTTGGCCAAAGTTACAGAAGACCTATTATAAACTGCCTTATAGGTTATAAGGTATCCAATGGGGAACGCTTTAATATAACGTATAACTTAATAACAAATAGACCCATTGTTTTATTATTTAGGCATAATAAATAAAAATGGTTTTATAGAGAGACTGTACTAGCTAATGATGGGTGATAAGCCTTGTGTAGAGGAATAGGTCTTCGACTAGAAATTCGAAACTTATATTAGATAACTATAAGTATTTGCTAGCTCAGAAGTTAGTGTTTCGGCCTTTTATCAAGGAGGCTTGAGCTCTCTAAGTCGAATGCAGGTCGTACAAATTTTTCAGCACGGAACCCCAACAGGTCCACACAATTGATTGAACTGTAGCGCACAGAGCATGGTAATAGCATGACATAGCCTAAACAAAAACAATCGTTAAAATATTTCCAAATGCTGAACTCTTTTATTAACAAAAGTAATGAAATGATTGAGTCAATATGATACAATTTTGCCTTATAGAAACATTTTTTTTAAAATGAGTATTGTTTTTATTTTTAGTGGCTTAACAAATTCTTTTGCTTTTTTTTTTTTCATCCCCAGGGGCTTATAAAGACATTTTTTTTTACGAAACTATATTTTATTATTATAAATCCTGATTTTGAACAAAGAAATTAAGACATTGATTGTTTAACCTACATCATTGGAATCGATTCAGTTATTATAAAACTTTTTTTTGTCCAATATTATGCTTGCCTTATTAGGGTTATATGAGATTGGAGATAACAGCCATTAGGTCAAACTTGATATCAGACATATAAATATAAAAAAATTGTTATAGTTTACATTTATGTCCTGGTTACGTCTCTTGATTTACCATTGTTAGTAACCGATAAATAATAATTACCCTGTCCCAAAGTTGTTGAGAATAATCGAGAATAAAACAAGAAAATCATTTTAAAAAATAAATGAAAAAGGTTGTACGAAAAGTTATGTATAAATTAGTTTGAAGCAGTCCTGTTAATATATTTGAAATAGATCTAGACCAACAACAAATAAATCTGCTACCATTAGAAAATATCTTTACTTCTTATTTTCGTTTAGCACTAATTCATGCTTAACCTTTGTTACAGATACCAAACAAAATAATTAATTACCAAATGTTGTCTTTTGTGGTATTTTGTTATTAGCTTGATCCGAGATTGGGTGTGGGAGAACTAACATGTAAAAACACTTTACCACACAGACAGACAATGTGAGTTGATATAAGCTTTGTAAGAAGAATTGAGAGCATGGGTCACAGTTTACGCTATATGCGGGAGGGGGGGGGGGGGTTGGAATGTGCTTTCTCCACCCACCCAGAAAAAAATAAATTATAAATATATCATGGGCGTAGCCAGGTTTTTTTGTTTTTTATTTGGGGGGGGGGGGGAAGAGGGGTTCACCCCTCCCCCCGGATTGAAATCCCCCATGGAAGACTCAAAAGTAAAGTAGCAATGATACAAAAATAAAAATATAAAAAAAATACTCTGAAAGACACAAAGAGCAAGATATGCTAGGACAAATTTGTAAAAGTGCTCCTTCTTCCCTAGTGTTATTAGAGCATGAAATAAGTTGCCTGAGCTAGCCAGGAAAACCAGTGACTTGGCAGAATTTAAGTCATTGGTTAATACACATGACTAAATGCATGACGCCTAGGACGTAATCATCTTCTTTTTTTGAAGTAACGTGTGTATTATATAAGATAAGATAAAATAAGATAAAAACTTTGAGCCTATTATAGTAAAAGACTATAAACACTGTGATGTGCGCTTGTGTCGACTTCGGTGTAATGTATTGGCCAAGATACATTAGTCGTGTTTCATTCATTATTTCGTAGCTAAGTTGCTAAGAGGTCTAAATGCGCATGAGTAAATTTTAAAGAAAAAAGTAAATTGAAAATAAAGACTTAAAATTAAACTACGTAATTTATAAAATGAATGCATTAAATGTAAAACGCTTTGACATTTATCACTAGTCTTTTAACTATTTTTGTAAAATGCTGTACATTTTTTTTTACATGTTTCGGATGTTCCTTTAGAGTTAAAGATAATTTACTTCCTAGTCCAAACCTCCCGCAGGACGACGGGGGATGACAGCGGGCAGCAGCCGAACTACTGTCCATCGCTCTCAACGTACGATAAGACGGCCATTCTCTTCAAAGCATTACATTTGTCTTTAAAGTTTGGAAAATATTTTAAACAAAGTATTGGTTCTATACATAATATAACCTTGGCTAAGAAATAGAAGGCCAAAGTCCTTGACAATCTTAAATAAACATGTTTAAACAAACTAAAAAGTGACAGAAATCTTAAACTGAAAGAAACTCCAGCTATACAAAAGAATGACAAATAAACGTGGGACACTTCTTTCTACTCTAGTATTTATCTTTTAGTTGGGCTAGGGGGGGGGGGGGGGAGAACAGCATTCTTCGATAAGAGCAATGATGATTTTCGTGAAAAAAAAACCATTAGCCAAATTGTATTATATGCCATTAAATTGTCATCACAGTGGCGTAGCTAGGGTATATGATGCCCAGTGCGGCAGTTTCTCATGATGCCACCCTCCAAAGAAATAAAACAGCAAAAAGATGGTTTTATATTTCGAACTAATGTGTATTCATTGTTAAGGTATGGCCATTTTTCCACATCAATGGCCCAAGTTAGTCGCAAATTAATTCTTGATCCACTTGAGTCTAAAATAATTTCGCTAACATATATGTAGCACTTACCGCGATTGCCAGAAATATTCAAATAAAAACAATATTTAGAACTGTATCATCTAGCCTTTATCTGAGATCAATGAAAGACTAAAGAATTCGTATCTCATAATTGTCCATGATCACGTAGCCTTAAAATTAGGAAAAAAATAATCCAGTTTTGAGATGTCAGATGCCTTGTCAAAATAATCGGGAAATGTTTGGTTTGTTATCACATAATAATACAATAAGTTGTTGTTGTTTTTGTATTTGTAAGGACGTACGTATTTTGTCTGGAACTAGCTTTGTTCGGAGTACATGTACTCTTAGGAGTGGATCGTACTTGAAAAGTAATTCCACAAACTCCTAGAAATGACCTAGATTTTGTCATTGCAATTCTTCCTCTTCGACTTGTTCGCGAAGCCCACAAAGTGCCAGATTCTTTTTTCAGAGAAATGGAATGATAACCGAGATTTATTTTTTTAGGTAGCATTATCCGATGCCAGAAATTAGGACCCTTTGATCCCTACATTCAACCATTTAAACCTGAGATGACAATTTCTCTGTGTAATCTCGCAGTATGCGCGCTAACAGGACTTTTCAGTCTTGAGCAACGACCGTAATATCGTTAACATTACAGTATCACAATCAACTAGTTAGTGATGAAACAGAAAACACACAAAAAAAGGTAATTTGATAAAAAAAATAATTGATATCACTGTCATTGCTCAGTGGCCATAAGAATTTACAAGAAGGTTTCTTTTTTTTTTTTTAAATGACTGAAACTAAAAAGATTCATAGTGAAATTTAAAAAATTCAATTTCTAGATCTAGAGGTAGGCAGCTTACTGACCAACGAAGTAATAGCATACATATGACACAAAAGAATGTGAGTGTTTTAAAAGTAAATTGTCTTAAGAGATATAAACAAATCGAGTCAATTTGTCAACCTGGTCTACAGCTTACATTGAATGGAAGAAAGAACGTATGAAAATAAACGAAATAGCAAATAATTAAATTTGTAGTTACCCTTTAATTTATAGTAGTATGTCATAGTGTTCATGTTTGTATAGTATGTTGTTTTTACTGAGAAAGTTTATCCTTAGTTTGATGCCCATCACCATTTGATGCCCTGTGTGGCCGGCATCACCCGCACATTGCTAGCTACGCCACTGGGTCATAATCATCATCTATCCTTTGACTTTCATCGAAGAAATGCTGTGAAAGTTCGCGTTCAGCAAAATCCTTCATTTCTTCCTGGTCAGCAGCTGTTCCTAGCAGAATAGCAAGAGAGAAGCTGGTCCATTCTTTTAAATTGTCCAGTTAGCTAACAATAAATAAACATTATTAACTATGAATGTACAATTAAAGTTTAATGTGTGAGCAGTGGTATGGTGGGGGGATAGGGGGAGAATATTTGAGTATCCCCCGGGACCCCACTTGTCGGGTCGTCCAAAAGTGGTTTTCGAATTATTATTTTTTTACATTAAATATCAAATATTACGTCAGTATCTCAAGTCATGTCGAATGTCAGAATGCAGGCGCCCCTATAGAAGTAACCCCCCCCCCCCCCCAAGGACCCAAAAATGATGACAAATCTCTAGCTACGCCACTGTGTTTAATCAGAAGAAAAAAAAGAACACCAAAAGTCTTGTTTCAGTAGTAAAATATTTTTCTCCTTTTATCCGAATTTTCAGAACCGTTGCTGCATGAAAGATGAACACATTATTGTTTGCATAACAGGATTCGCTGTCCTTTGCATGCAAACGTACGTTTATCAGTGCCACGTTGTTATATCTTAAACTTCAAAATATTATTTATACCTTAGTTTAAAGTCTGCTTTGAAAGAAATCCGTTTCAAAAATCTAAGGTAACTCATATTTTATTCTTAAGATTAGAAAAAAATGTATAATACTCGCTAATCTTTCGAATGATGAAATGACTATGTCCGTACTTCTAAATAATATTGTGGTATTGTATTAGCCCAGTAAAATGACAATATTATTATGGTTTGCAGAGTTAGAATATATTTAAGTTATATTGACTTCGTAGCGTCCTCTAATAGGGAACTTTTCAAATATTGACAGACACTAGGAGAGGCGTTAGCAGCAATATCAACTATTATGATATTTTATTATTCAAAATTAGAATTTCACGCTCACGTTTGTAAATATTTGGTTTAACTTAATTACAATATAAAGAACAAAGGTAAGTAAATGCTGAAGTCTAGACTAAATAAAAAAAATTTACAAGTGAAAAATACAATTACATGTATAAGTCTATTTACAAATATCGAAGAAACAAAAGTCTTCTTTTGCTGTGCTTCATTTTCTAGAAACATTTTTTTTTATTCTTGCAATTTATGCAACCCTAGACTTTTATATTCTAGATCTGGACTGGACATGGAGATTTTTTAGCACTGCAAAAAATGTCGTGTAAAATTTTTAGAAAGTTGGATCAAAGAGTTGTTTTGGAAAGTAGCTTAAAGATGTAATATTTTTTTCAACTATAACCTATGTAACATATAATTTAATTTTTAAATCTAGATCTAGTAATTGAGCATCAAAAATAAGAGTACTCTCGTCTCATAATAATTATTTTGCAATTTTTAGATACATAATCTAGAAAGATCTAGGTAATCAATCTATTTAAATGTACATAAGATGATTAAATCAACATGAATTATTTCCTTCTTGGATTTTTTAAACATTATCTCAATGGAAGCAAACAGGAAGTGGCTTTCTTTCATATATCGGCGTGAATATCCGAGAAATGATTTTGCATTATTTCTAAGCTTTGAAAACTAAAGATCATTACTTTTCTAAGACAGAATAGATTGATTGGGGCGACTCCCCTTAGAGTTTGAAAAAGATTTTACGTACATAAAAATCTCTCTCTATATATATATATAAGTCTGTCAATCGATCGATCACGGATAAGATTTCAGACCTTGTGGTCTCTAGGGCAGATGTAAAGGTCATCTGTTTCTGTGGCTTACGGTTAACGAGGGTGTCATGTGGCCAGCACAACGACTATCCGCCTTTGATTTCCCCAACTAAAGTCAGGTACCCATTAGAGCTGGATGGACTCAGAGGCGAAGGCGCCCGATGATCCCAAAATTAAAAAATCCCAGTCTTCACCAGGATTCGAACCCCAAACCCGGTTTGGAAGCGTAGCGCTTTACTGCTTAGCCACCGCGCCTCAAATTAATCTCAAGGGGGTCCAAAACCAGGAAAGGTTCTTAGAATAATAGTGCTAATGCTGCTTCCTTCTTCATTAGGCCTGAAACCTTTTTTGTTATTAGAATGTGCTCAGCAAATAAAAAAAACTTCGATATATGCTGATAACTCTTGACGCCCGGTGGTCAGCCTCGAACCTTGCTTCCAGCTCTTACACTGACTAAGGTTGGGCGAACCTATATTGTTTTAGGCTAGATGTAGTGGGGTAATGTAAAAAAGTTTCTGTGGTGAGGTTTTTAATATTTGTAACTATTTTGGATTGTTAATTCTATGGAAGTTAATTTTTTCCAGCTCACATAAGAAATTTAGTTTAACAGTCACGCTGCAAGCCAACAAAGAGAACAATTAGCAAAGTTATTCAATATATGTCTAAGAATAATTACAAAAAAAAATAGCTTGAGTAGTGGATTAACAATAGGATATGCAAAGACTAAAGGTGTTTTGTTTCATGGAGTAATTTCATCGTAGATTGCTGATAGAGGAGTGCATAAGTGTTGTTTTTTTTTGCTCCTTATTTTTTCACTTCTGGTTGGGTGGCCGCAGGACTCTTCTGCGTGCTAGATGCAGGATGGGCTCTGGGCTGACCTTCCTTACTTTGTTGAGGGATGAGGTTAACTAAAAGGAGCTTAACGTTTGCAGCGAATACTGGGCAGTAGGCGCCTATAACTGAGCAGTAGGCGCTGAAAACTGGGCAGTAGGCTCTTAACACTGGACAATAGTCTCCGGGCATTTGACTGTAAGCAATTGGTAGTGGCCACTCGGCTTTAAGCCGTTTGAAGTGAGTACTTAAGAAATACTTTCTCGCTGACAGAAATGGAGGAAGGGGGGGGGGGTTGTTTCTATCGTTCTGGGATCAGGTTGTTGTGATGCTTAAGATCTAGCACTAATTGATGCTGGAGACCTAGCAGTTGAAGACACTACAGATTTAGTAGTGTTAGAAACTGCATTCTAGTGTAAGTATTGCACTACAGATAAATCAGTGGAAAGGAAAGGGGGTGACATCATGAGCTAATCGCATCGAGTGACACCGATACATAGTCTAGCAGTTTTAAAATGCTAAAAAAAAATCAGTATCATTGTATTTCATCAAGATATTTTTAAAATGATTGTTAACTTAATTGCCAACTAAATGTCTTATTTGTCTGTTGTTTTCTAGTTTGGATATGGATGCTATAGGAGCTCGTTATCAGGTCACTAAACAACCAAATATAAATTTAGTAAGTAAAAAAATTCCTACTCTATATTAAGGCATTATGGGAGATTTTCGAAAAATTAATTTGATCATATATATATATATATATATATATGATCGATACAATCATACATAAAAAAACAAATGACAAAGTTTATATATATATATATATATATATATATATATATATATATATATATATTGTAAAAGCGATTGCAAGCAATCATTTGGCTTTAGTAGCATTTTCAACAATTTTCATAAACAATAAAGATAATCTTTTTTTGTTCCTTTAATTACATAGCATTAATTTATTTTTCAAAACTAATTTCGAAACAAAATTTTATCGATAAAAAGTCATTTGTGATGGTTTTTTTTCAAAAAAAGAATTAAATGGATGATAAGCTTGAAGACGTGTGAGTGCGTCTGGAAAAAACAGGTCACTTTATCCCTGGTCATTTTATCCTCAGGTCACTTCATCCCCGGTCATTTTATCCTCAGGTCATTTCATCTCCGATCATTTTATCCTCAGGTCATTTCATCCCCGGTCATTTTATCCTCAAGTCATTTCATCCCCGATCATTTTATCCTCAGGTCATTTTATCCTCAGGTCATTTCATCCCCGGTCATTTTATCCTCAGGTCATTTCATCCCCGATCATTTTATCTCAGGTCATTTCATCTCCGGTCATTTTATCCTCAGGTCACTTCATCCCCGATCATTTTATCCTCAGGTCATTTTATCCTCAGGTCATTTCATCCCCGGTCATTTTATCCTCAGGTCATTTCATCCCCGGTCATTTTATCCTCAGGTCATTTTATTCTTTGATCGTTTTATCCAATATATTATTACACGTTATTAGATCAGCGATTTTTTTATATGACAAAAAGTGTGTGACATAAAAAAAGATTAAAATTTTGTATAATAAAAATTTAGTAAACAAATTCAATATCTGTTTTAGGAATTTGTAGGTTTTTAATAGAAAAACTGGGGTAGAAAAATAATCGAGTAACCACTTTACGTTTTCAGTGACAAGAGAGTGGGTACCTCAGAGTACTACGTAATAGTCTCTACCATCGAAGCATTACTAGACTTCTCCACTTAGTACGTACTTAAGACTTACTCTGTGTGCATGTCCACAATATCGTTATCTATGCAGATTCGAGACTAATAAACTGTTCTTTAATTGTTCAATTCTTTTAAACTTCACTTTTGACAGATCATTAGCGTGGTGGAACCGTATTCGAATCTTACGAAAATATGGTAAAAACATTATTTTAATCTACAACAAAAATATGTTTTAAAAATAATTTGAAAACAAATCAATGGTCGGCAGCCGGTTGTTAAAGCTAGTATAAAGATCTATATAGATGTACATATTTTTTAAGTTCTACCCTTTTTTATTACAGGAGCACATAAAAGATATTGATCTATTGCTGATTGGTAGACGTGGTCATGGGAAGACTGCCACAATTAATACCATAATCGGTAATAATATTTTTGAATCTTTGAGCAAAACGACGTATGAAACCAAGAAGGACGTCTTTCACTTGGCCAAGTACCAAAACTACGCTATTAAACTAATGGAAACATCTGGCGTTATGGAAACTTTAGGAAAAAAAGACTCAATCGAGGCCGCAAAATTCTACATGGATAAAATGAGGGATGCAGTTAATTTAAATCCGAAAGGATACCATGCTTTCTTGCTTGTATTTAAGTTCGGTACTAAATTCACAAAAAGAGAATGTGATTCAGTCAGTGTATTTAAACAAATTTTTGGTGATTGTTTTGTTCGCAATTATTGCATTCTTATAATAACTTTTGGAGACAACTTTCGAACAGAATCTAAGCTTAAAGGCATAAGTTTTAAGCAATGGAAAAGTGAACAAGATGGCTACTTCAAAGAACTTCGACTTGAATGTCAAGATAGGGTAGTTCTCTTTGATAACTCAAATCAACGTGATACAATCATACATAATAAACAAATGACAAAGCTTTTAAATTTTGTAGAACACCTACAAAACGACAGCAATCGGTACACGAGCAACAATTTCCTGAAAGCAAAACCAAGTCGTGACCAATTATTATCTTCGATTCGAATTAACAAGATATACCAAGGACTAGAGGAAGTAAGACTGATTTTAGAGCTGTACTATTCATTACCTTATTATTCCGTTCATCATCGCAGTCAAACATTTCAAGAAGTATGCGATACATGTAACAGGTTAAATGGTCTATTTACAGAAAGCGAAAGTCAATTTTTTATTGTACAAAGTTTTATTAACCTTGTCATAGACATTAAAATATCCAGTTTAAAATTCTCTAATAAACTGGTAAAAATTCGACAAAAAATGTCCAGAAATAAAGAACTTCTAAAACAAGAGTCGCAACGATTAATTGAGGTGTTGCATGCTTTTATCGCTGCGAATGAAGGCATCACTGATTTCAAAGCCGATGAAGATACTAAGGAGGCTGACATTGAAGTGTTACAGGATAAAGTTAAAAGTGAATTTGACCCAAACAGTAACAGTGTAATGCACCGTTTGATAGCTGATGACAATGAGCTACAGAAGCAACTACAAGCCATCAATACTGATCTAAGGCTAGAAATACAAAGATATTGGAATAGTCACAAATTGATTAAGGACAAATGTGACACAATAATGACAACATCGAGCGCATGTCAAATATTATAAAACCTTCAGCTTTTTTTTTTCCCGACAAAGCTTATATCAACTCTGTCTGTCTGGAAAAAAGTATTTACAAGTTATTTCTCCCACACCAAATCTCGGATCCAGCTGACATTTTAGACATATTTTCTCGTAACTAACAAAAAAGAAACAATAAAAAAAAAAACAATTAGTTAATTCATTATTAGTAATTAAGTATTTGGATTTGTTTCGAGCAAGAATAAAAAATGTGCTTGACAGATGTGATGTTATAAGTTGAACCTGTACCTTTTATACTTTGTGTTGAGAATTAAGGACTAGCTTAAAAGTTTGAGGCCAACAAGAGATTTTTATGAAACCATCTATTTTTATAAGTAGGCACAGTGGTTAGTGCATAAGCTTGTGGAAGATTTGGCCCCCAATTTTTTGTTGATGTTATAAAATGCAATTAAAAAGCTCTCGCGGTAACCATTAGACCAATACCCCCATTTTTCCTAACTAGTTCAGACATTTGATAGGATCATATCGTATTGCAAGAACTAAAAGCATGACATTGTGCTAAAAAAAAAATATTTCTAATCACAAGGACTTATTATTGTTAGTCCAAAAAGTGATTACGAATGTAATCACACGACTGATCCAAAATCATTGATATAATACAATTTAATATAAGCTTTTTTTTTAAAGTAAGTTTTGAGCTTGTTACGTTCATTCAGTCAATGTCATGTATTTTCTTTTAAACATCCTTTTTTGTAGAGAATCTAAAATACATTACTTGATGTTGATATAAATCAAACAGTTATATGCAAAAGTTATTTAAGCATTTATGTGGATGTCAAAATAATTAAATATTAAAGTCTGTTTTGTATTTATATATTATTCTAGTCTTTTGTATTTTCTTATATAGTGCTCTGATTTTGAATGTAATTTAACAATATATTATAGAATTTGTGTTCAGAAGTCATCCAATAAAACCTACACAGCCCCAAGGATCACCGTAAACGGACAGCCCCTTAACGTGGTAGACCATTTCACATATCTAGGTAGTATAGTGTCAGATGACGCCTCACTTTCAAGGGAAGTTGATAACTGTCTGGCCAGGGCCAGTAGCGCTTTTGGACGCCTTCAGTTTGGCGGAACAAATCGCTCCGCCTGCCTTAAAAAAATCAAAATCTACCAGACGGTGGTTCTCTCAACCCTTCTATATGGCTCTGAGACATGGATAATATACAGAAAACATCTAAGACTTCTTAGGCGCTTCCACCAAAGATACTTGCACTCCATCATGGATAAACGGTGGCAAGACCGCACTACAAACAGCGATGTCCTTGCGAATGCCGGTATAGACAGTATAGAGGGACTTCTTATGGTCCGACATTTGCGCTGGGTAGGGCACGTATCCCGTACTGCCAAAGGCAGTCTTTTTGGTGAGCTAAAAGGTGATCGACGTAACAGAGGCACCCCACGGAAACGCTTCAAAGACCAGTTTAGGCGTCAACTTTCTTTGGCTGACATAGAAGAGAGCACCTGGTTGCATGCGGCCTCAGAACGAGACAGCTGGAGGTCACTTACGAAGGCCGCGGGATACACATTTGAGACCAAAACAAAATCTGCTGACGAGGACAAACGCAGACGGCGAAAAGAAAATCTAAATCAACCACCTGCGGACAATGGTTACGCTTAGAGGCAAAATATGTAGGTCACAGCTGGGGCTGCGCCGCAACGGGAAATACTGCATTCCTCACTAATCTTCGGACTCATAGACAAGCCTTATTATTATTATTACAGAATTCAAGAACTATATTTTGCATTTTATTTTTAAATTTAGAAAAAGACCATATATTTATTTTATATAGAGAAAATTTTTTTATATTAAATTAATAACTATTTTACCCTACACTGTAATCGTTGTATAGAAAATACAATAAACATGCAGAAGTGTGTCCCTGCCAGGCAAATTAAATTAACACAAAGGACGTTTGGGCCACAAGGCCTTCATCGGCTACAAAACAAACTAAAATGACAAAGCAGTTGACACAAAATAGGATTAAGTGAACGTATCAGTCCCATGTTTTTCTTTATCTAAGTAAAAAAGAAATGAGCTACGCTGGAGTAAAAGCGAGGGAAATCGGATGGGGGCGGTGATGTCAGACAAAGATGAATGGTAAAAGGGTGTCGTTTTAAATAAAAGTGTGCTGGCTGTTGATCCCGTTAGGTTGGAGGGTGCCTGACATGTAACTAAGTTTGATTTCGATCTGCAGACGGGTGCTTTTTGTCATTGCATTGTTGTTTGGGAGTGACGAGGAGATCAGTGGTACCCTTATGATGTGGGTTATTAAAGTGAATAGAGACGGGCTTAGTTGCTAAATTTCGAATGTCTCTAAGGTGTGATTGTAGTTGCGTTTTTAAGGTCCTGCCTGTGTTTCCAATATCGTTAATTTGAAACTTCGAGCGTATTATAGCACATATGACTTCTCTAATATTGCAGTTTAATTTGTCACTTGTCTATATTGTCACTGCTATAAACACGTCTTATATAATACAGACGTTACTTTAAAAAAGAAGATGATTACGTCCTACGCGTCATGCATTCGGTCTGCCAAGTCACTGGTTTTCCTGGCTAGCTCAGGCAACCCATTCCACGCTCTAATAGCACTAGAGAAGAAGGAGCAGTTGCACAAATTTGTCCTAGCATATGGGACGAGGAATTTAACATCGAAAGTAGGCAGCTTATTACTTAGTTTTTGTTTCTTGTTGTTGTTTTTTTTCTTACCATCCATTCTCTCCCTTGTATTTAAAACACTTCTAAGACCATTGGAAAATTCAAGCCTTTCTAACGTGTGAATGTGTCTATATCTATGTCACTTCTTTGACCAGCGCTCAATAAAGAACACACTTGTTGTTTACAAACATACCTAGCCTCTAAACTGTCCCCTTCACCTTAAATCTGCGGCTATGTATTTTACCCCCCCCCCCCTCTTCTTTTTTTTTCTTAAATGTTAGATGAGCCACTCCTTTTTTCACAGCTAACATAAACTCACTCTTTCTGTCTGTCTGGTAAAAGGTCTGTACTAAGGAAACTAATACATCAGTATTCACAGGTATGGCCAAATTTGTTGTGATATAAAAATAACTGTTCACGCATTCTCCGATCAAGTTGATACTTTAAACAATTATTTATTGTACCTAACAAACATGAATCAATTTTTAAAAATACTCAATTAGTCAATTAACTACTGGGAATTATTGTGCGTGATAATAAACAAGGGGAATAAGTTGTAGAATATTGATAATGTTTAAAAGGCGAATTCTCTCCCCTTTAGATAAGCTTTATTGTGTTTTTATTTAATTTAAATTACTGTCCACTACATATTTTGCTTGATCCTTCTTCTAATTAATCCTAGATTTATTGATAAAATATAGGTAGGTCATTGCATTCTGTCTTTCTTACTTTTCTTTCATATAATTACGAGTTAAGATAAACTTGTTTAATGAAAGCTTAGACATTATTATTATTGCAAATAAGCAATACGAATTACAGCTACATTTGGCTATTACATACAAAGTTAATATTTCATCAGAAGGGCACATGTCAAACCATTCATACACAGAAAGTATAAACAATATTATTATAATCATTAAGTCTGTCGTTTTTACTACTAAACGTTCCCCCATGGTCTTTAACCCCATCAATTTTTATTTGTTAAAATGTTATTTTCCATTTGTAGCAATAAGCTATTCATACAACTATAACATTCTTTATATTTTTTTTCAAAAATGTGTATATTAACTTCATAGATGATGTTGACTTTTTCTAAAAAAAAACAACGATACGTTTTAGAACCAGTTAAATAAACAACTGGCTTTACCATTGATCGGTTTTATTACAGGGTGTGACAGAAGATTCCTTGTCTCTAGGTAAACAAAAGTTTATCAGTGAAATGTTTGTTAAGCCTTTCTTATTTATTCTTATGCTCTTGGTGTATGAAAACTACTGCCTCGTATTAGACAACAATTATATGTTTGAATACAAAATAAGGTAATGAAGCTAATCTTTTTTTTTTTTCGATGGTAATTGTACTTTTGAGTTGGCAAAATTTGACATTTCTAAATAACTTTATTTGCTTTCGTATGTTTTATAGAAGAGTTTGATACTGGCTTCATAATATTCTCGTCAATAGTTTTGAACATACTAACGTTACTCAAACGGACCTATACTCTTTGATCTGAAACTTACATTTTAGTTATGTGAATTACGAAAAGTATAAATAATTCTCTTTGAAAGATCCTTGTATGAAAGATACAATCTTGACACCTAATTCGTAAATGCACTTGATTAATTAAGAGAACCATGTTGTGCAAGTAATAGTTATTTTGCTTTTCAGCGGCCTCTGAATGGGCAAAAGCCGCTATTTACATTTTATTTTTCTGTCTATCTGTCCGTTCGTCTGACTGTAGATTGCATTGTCCTATTTGACAATACTTCCTCCAAGGATAATCAAGCCTTAACAGAAAAGCCAATGAAAAAGTTGCTAAATTGTGTTGAGAAATTAAAGACTGATATAAAACATTATTCTGTCAAAACTTTGGAAATGGCAAATAGAGTCGAGAACGTCTTGTAACAACAGATCAATGCAGTCACGTAATGAGTGCATTGCATAAACTAACATATATTTTACATCAGTTTCAGTCAATGTTGGATACAACTTTTTGCAAACAAAAAAAATGAGTGAAATTATTGATATCTGTGATTCTTTAAGCCGTTGGTTTTAAGGAAGGCAATTAGAATTATCGATTGAAGAGGATACTTTAAAACTCGCTAGAGGTATTCGAAAATCCCTTCTTTGTTCCGCTTTTCAACTAGAAAGCATTACTCTCACACTAAAAGAAATTCGAGAACAGATAATGAAATTTTGCGGACGAGAATTGAACGCTAGAGATTCTACTGCAAGATAGGTCTAAACTTAAAAAGCTGGTCAAAGAAGAAAACAAGATAGAAACTGATATACGTTTTCGATGTACAGATTTAAGACAACAAATTGGCCAACACTGGAAAAATTATGCATTCATTAAAACAAAATGTGACAAATCTTTCGAGGCATGCACATAAACATTTACTAGGGGCAGACTGGGAGTCAAAATCGGCCCGGGCATTTCTATACCATTTGGCCCATAACTTGTATACCATATAATGGGCATCCTATTCAAGTTCTACCTGTCCTAAAAATCATTTTGATAAGTTTCATAATGTATCGATAACTTTACGCATGTATACAGTGAACTCTATATCCGTATAAGAAATATAGGACTTCTGTTGCTTTTTTTTAATCGCTAAGTATGTAGGCCCTTCAAGGATGAAGCCTATTAGTAGCAGTTTCTATGTTTTTAGGCTATTACATTATTTCAGAAAATACGATAGATTAAATTAGCATTACACTGTAAGAGCGTTAAATTTTTTTTTTAAACACGACGCTCAGAGGGTTTTTGTTTTACAACAGAATACTATAAAATTTTTAACAATGAGGTGAGGTCCTTTAGGTAGCCTTACCGGCCCATTTGGGTACCGGCCCACCGGGCATTTGCCCAAATGCCCATATAGCCAGTCCGCCTCTGATATTTACTGACATTAATATGCATTGTTATTTTTCAGTAATAGAAAAGTGCATTTTTTTATATTACATTCATAATAGTAAATAATAGTAAATAATAGTATATAATAGTATATTATAGTATATAACCTATATATCTATCTATATATATAATTCTCTTCATGGCTCAACAGTTTGGACACCGAGAAGTAAAGAAAATATCACTCTTTTATTTCTGCAAGTCGTACTAGAGTTACCCCACTAAAAAAAGAGGGGGGGGGGGGGGGGAGAACAAGTATTATTTAGCTGTCACTTAATAGCAGGGCCAGACTTAACAACTGTGACCAAGAAGTCAAGGAAAGATCACTCTGTTTTTTTTTCTACCCCACGTAACTTTAGCGGCGAAATAAACAGAGGAGGGGGAGAAAAAGTAATCTACTCTGTATTCACCAGTCAGTAAATAGCAGGACCGGACTTAACCCTTGTTGGGCCCTGTGCGAAATGATTTCGCTGGGCCAAGTTTGGGTAGTGATACGGATAATAAGTGAAATTTAAGAGTTAGTATTAGAAAATAAATTCGTCTATGCATTTTATTCATTTTTTACTACGTACAGAATTACTTTACTAGGCTTGCATGTAGCGAAGTCATATAGTATATAATAAAAATTCTATTTCCTACATAGTTCACGCTCAAAGCAAAAATTACCAAATGTTTCAATAAATCTACGAGAATTGTTGAACTCAAGTAATTCTTCAGTAGTTTAAGGCGCAAGAAGCTTCTTTCACCAGATTCAACAATTACGGGTATGCATAATGCCGTTTTTTTTTTATCGCGCGTAGGATTGGCGTTTTCCATATTGAACGACACCCCAAAATGACAATTTTTGTCTATATCTTTCAGGAGATTTGTATGCGTTTTAAAATGATTTTAATAATTTCCAGAGATTTCCAGGACATTTTTGTATATTTTGCAATTTCAGGTGATTTTCAATAGCTCCTGGTAAATTAGGAGGCCCCAAAATCTGTTATAAGTTTTAATAAATTATACACCTAGAATTAGCGCGGGTCCTATGAAAGTGTGGGGCACTGCAAAATAGGAGTGAACGGATGCTGCGAGGTGGCTAGCTAGGGCTTGTGACCTTTGACCATTGGTGGTGGTAATTTGCATACGGGCGAAATGAGTCTATACCAGAAGACATACCGATGGTCTAAAGGTTAAGTCCGCTTGGTACGTTATCGATGGGCGGCGGTGTCGAATCTAGAGTCACAGGTTCGAGTCTCGGTCGGCGCAGTCCCATATTTTCGAAGCATTTTAATTCACTACTTTCTCTCTTAAAACCTAACCCTTCTTTTATGTCTAATATATGTAGTATATACTAGTATATTAAAGTAGATAATAGTATTTCCTTTTTTTTTAAGGATAAAATGAAAAAATAAATGAACATGCTAAATGTATGTAGTTATATCTGATATACAGTCAACATATATATAGATTTTCGAAGTGTTTTAATTTTTGTTACAAGCATACATTATTGACTTTGTCTGACTCAATCACAACATATACACAAATACCCAAGAACATTGCCTTAAATGTAATGGTACAGAATGGCATAAATAACATGTGATAACAGCTCATAACATAGATGTGATAAATTCTAAGTTGTCTCCGCGCGAGGCCTTTAGGACCGCGTGGCCGTAGGGTTACCCACGTTGCCTACACATTGCGCCGCCTCTGTACATGGCGAGAGCGAAAGATGCTTTATGGGCTTAAAAAAAACTGTGAAATAAGCTTTGTGCTTTGGTTGTGAATGTTGTACGGCAATTAATGCTTGGAAGGATGTACAAATGCTTTATGTATTTAACTTTTAGATAGTGTATCAACATGACATGTAACATAGAATGATAGCAACACTAAGGTACCAAGGTTATTGAGAAAAGAAGGGGATACAAATATCGCGAAACATTGACAAGATCCGAGGTGGATTCGAACCACTGACATTGGTAGCGGGTGAGAGTATAACAATGGGATCGCTAAGTTTAATGTAAGCCTTTTTTTTTTAGTGGCTAAATTAGGGTATATTAACTCCGGTGCGGCTGCACTTCAGGATGTCTTAAAAATACAAACCGAATTTTTTTTTTTAATAATGTGTAGACCAATTTATTGTTAAGAAGTGCTTATTTGCAAATTAATCCATCTTCAAAATAAATAACATACTACTAATGTAGTATTTTAAAAATAGAATTTTAAAAATATTTTTCGAAATCAATATTTTCCACCATGTTTTGTTGAATGAACAAAATGTTTGTCATAGTTGATTGCAAATATTTTTTGATTAACTTTTGTTTGGACAAATCTGCATCAAACATGCCTCTTTCACTCCAAACGAAATTCGTTTTTGTCAATATCTGCAAAGGTAATAATCTCTTCTTAAATATCCTCACGAAAAGTAGTTAAAATGGTATTTAATGTGTTACGTATCTAGGCATTGTTACCTAGATACTATTTTTTTTCTCTTGACCTGTAGGTTGTCTGCCCCTTGTGTAATAAGTTTTTTTTTATTTTTCACGGTGAGTCAAGCCACACAGACAGTGACCGGTCCTTGACCTATGTGTGTACCTCTGCTTGAAAGGAGGGTGTTGTTTTTTTTTTCTTCTGTCTCTTTGAAGAGCGTTCTAGATCTGGGTGTTGATGACTTACTGTTCTAGAAATTACTAGATATCGACGCGCGGTAGATTATATAAAGACCGCTCGCGTAACGTTGACGGACAGACATACGGAGACAGCCGTGAGACAGAATAGCGGAGACATTGCGTGACCCGTGCGTGGTATACCAATTGATCGTGTAAGTTAAGATTTTTCTTTTTCAAGGCCTTGCTTGTATTTGTAGTTATATTTTCAAACTATTGTATTGTAATATTTTTACATGCCATTTTTGTAAAAGGGTTTTGGTCAACCCTTCCATTTTGTATTGAGTTATATTATGATTAAACATTAAGTTGATATTTTACCTTCCGATTTCTTGTGTCATTTTTTTTGTTATTCATTGTAAGTCTTTGATTAAATTCAGACTTAAGATAAGTGGCACAACTACCTTTTTCTATTGTCACGTTCCCTTAGGCAAGCCATTTAAAAGTAGAATTCAATTTGTAATACGTGACAAAAGAAGTTTGAGGGCTTTCGTCCCGGATATTTTTCTGAACCTATTTTCGTCTTACTTGAGTAATTTTGTAAAGGCGAAGTTGACTTTAAAAAAAATTTTTTTGTGTCAAAGAGTCGGAAGTAAAGTATCAATAGTATTGACCAAACCCTTGGAGGTTTTTTTTTGTTGTACTGATTTTGTACTGTATATTTACATTGTATACATTTTTTTTTTTCTTGTAATAGTTGTTAGTTAGCCATGGATATTCAGGTTTTTCTTGCAAATCCCTCTGTGGAAGAGGTTGATGCTTCTACTAGGAAGGAACTGGTCCTTATTTCTAAACAGTTAGGGTTAAAAATAAAATCAAATGCCCTTAAACAAGAAATCAGAGATAACATTGTAATCCATTATGTAGACGAGGAAGTGTTTTCTGAAGACCTTTTAGAAACCCTTAGACCCGATGAGGGTAAATCAGATTTAGAACTTCAGATAAAATTAAAACAGATGGAAATAGAAGCCCAGAAGGAAATTAAACAAAAAGAATTAGAGCTTGCAGCGGCTAGAGAGCAGAGAGAAATTAAACAAAAAGAATTAGAGCTTGCAGCGGCTAGAGAGCAGAGAGAAATTAAACAAAAAGAATTAGAGCTTGCAGCGGCTAGAGAGCAGAAATAAATGGAAATGAAATTACAAATAGAGTTAAAAAAATTAGAGTTAGCTGCTAATGTAAGACCAGATTCTTCCCCTGCCAGTCATACTGCTGAAGCAACAAAATTTTTGAAAATAATTCCACGCTTTAATGAAGCCACAATTGACAATTATTTTCCACAATTTGAACTTGCTGTGAAAAATTTTAATGTACCTGAAACTTTGTGGCCCACTTTGCTGCAAACAGTTTTGACTGGTAGAGCTGCAGAGGTATTTTGTTCTTTGACCATTGAACAACAAAAAGATTATAATGTTGTTAAGGCCTTAATCCTTAAGGCATATGAACTTGTTCCGGAAGCTTACCGAAAGCAGTTCAGGGATTGTCGCAAATCGGATGGCCAAACCCATGTAGAATTCCTGCGGGAAAAGGAGCGACGCTTTGAGAAATGGCTCACTTCCAGGGAAATCGGCACCGACTTTGCAAAATTCAAGAACCTAATGCTGATGGAAGAGTTCAAGAGTTGTGTGCGGCTGGACGTCCGTACGCATATAGCTGATCGTGGCGAGGAAGATGTGCACAAGGCTGCAGTGTTGGCAGACGATTATATAATATCACATCAATTTGCCAAGTATACGACGGATGTCAAGCCAAAACAAGTCAAACAGCCTGAGTCCATTGCTAGCAACTCCATCAAGAACAGCAGTACAAATGACAGAAAACCTACTACTACAAGTAAAGCTACTTGTTCCTACTGCAAACGAGAAGGCCATAAAATTGACGATTGCTGGAAATTGAGGAAGAGAAACGAAAAAGCTCCTTCAAAAGTCAGCGCTTGCACAGTACAGTGGTCGTCGAGGTTTACTCCCTCATCATCAAGTCATATCAAGAATACCTCGACACCACCTGTTTCAAATGTATTGACTGTACAAGACTCTCCGAAAATGTCTCCACGATGTTCCAATGACTCAAACAAGAGTTTTTCAAATACATCAAGCCGATGTTCCAATGACTCAAACAAGAGTTTTTCAAATACATCAAGTCGATGTTCCAATGACTCAAACAAGAGTTTACCTAGTACATCACAGCGATGTTCCAATGACTCTATCCAGAGTTCCCATAATACATCACCCCGATGTTCCAATGACTCTATCCAGAGTTCCCATAATACATCACCCCGATGTTCCCATGACTCTATCAAGAGTTCCCATAAGACATCACCCCGATGTTCTAATGACTCCATCAAGAGTTCTCCAAATACATCCAAAAGATGTTCTACTGACTCAAGAAAGAGTTTCTCCACTGCGTCTCCTAGAGATGTCAATGACTCCAGCGAGAGTTCGACCCAAGTCCAGTCCGCATCAACCAAAATTGATGTTTTATTAGAGGATTTTAAGCCTTTCATTTCGGAAGGATTCGTATCACTACCCGGTGATTCTACAAGTCTACGACCTATCACCATTTTGAGAGACACAGGTGCCTCACAATCGTTACTTTTAGAGGGTATCTTGCCCTTGTCCAAATCATCATCGACTGGGAAGAGCATCCTGTTACGAGGCGTAGAGCTTGGATGTATAGATGTGCCTCTACATCTAATCGACATAAAGTCAAATCTCATTACTGGACCGGTTGTTGTAGGTGTCCGACCAACATTACCATTGGAAGGCATCTCGTTGCTGTTAGGCAATGACTTAGCAGGTGGAAAGGTGATAGCCGAACCCATCGTCACTCAAAAACCCGACTTATCTGCCACACCCGAGGAAGACCTAGAGTTATATCCAGCGTGTGCAGTAACAAGGGCAATGAGGTTGAAAGCATCTCAAGAAGAGAACGTCATGAAGGCCAACAGTAACCACGATGATGTGGACTTGAGCACCACATTCTTTGCTTCTCTTGAAGAAGAACCAACGCCAAATTCTGAAAAGCCGGCATCAACTCGAAAACAGTTGATTGAGGACCAAAAGAAGGATCCAGAGCTCGCCAAACTCCGAGAAACCGCAATGACATCACAAGAGGCAGAGCTAGCATCAACGTGCTACTACATCCAAGATGATATGCTCTTCAGGAAATGGAAACCTCCAGACGCATCCAACGAAGAAGAATGGAGAATATGCCATCAAATCGTGTTACCAGAAAGATACCGAGCGTACATCATGAATCTGGCTCATGACACACCAATGTCAGGTCATCTCGGCATCCACAAGACATACCACAAGATTATGTCACACTTCTTCTGGCCACGTTTGAAGAAAGATGTCATCCAGTACTGCCGATCTTGTCATGCCTGTCAGATTGTTGGCAAGCCAAATCAAAAGATCCCTGTTGCTCCTCTGAAGCCGATTCCAGCCTTTGAAGAACCTTTCAGCAGAGTACTTATTGACTGTGTTGGTCCTCTCCCAAGGACAAAAGCTGGCAACCAATACCTGTTGACCATTATGTGTGCTTCAACTCGTTTTCCTGAGGCTATTCCTCTAAGGAACATAAAAGCATCAAACATTGTAAAGGCCTTAATCAAGTTCTTTACTCTATTTGGTCTACCAAAGTCCATCCAATCGGACCAAGGAACGAATTTCACGGCCAATCTTTTCAAGCAAGTCATGACTCAGTTGGGCATCAAACACTGCATGTCGAGTGCGTATCATGCCGAGTCGCAAGGCGCTCTTGAGCGATTCCATCAGACTCTCAAGAACATGATCCGAACCTATTGCTTTGAGCACGAAAAAGACTGGGACGAAGGAATCCACATGCTGCTGTTTGCAACCCGTGAATCCGTCCAGGAATCGTTGGGATTCAGCCCTTTTGACTTAGTCTTTGGCCATTCGGTGCGCGGTCCCTTGAAATGTATAAAAGAGACTTTGTTGTCACCAACAGCCACTGAAGGACTTTTAGACTATGTAAGTAAGTTTAAAACTAGACTTTATGATGCTTGTGTTCTGGCCAAAAATAACTTACAAAACACCCAATCCAGCATGAAACGCTGGTATGATAGAAAGGCCCGTGTTAGAGAATTTTCTCCCGGGGATAAGGTGCTTGTATTTTTGCCCATACCAGGTCAACCCTTGCAAGCCAGATATTTTGGTCCCTATGAAATTGAGACCAAAATTAGTGACCTCAATTACACAATCAAAACCCCTGACCGTAGGAAAAAGACTCAGCTATGTCACATAAACATGCTGAAGCCTTATGTATCTCGGCCAGATCACTCAGAGAAGAGTAATTGTGTTTTAAATACAGTCAAAAGTTGTTCAAATAGCCATGTTTCTCCTATTGATGATGATATTGTAAAGGAGAAATTTGGACAATACAAAATACCTAATTCTTTTGTATTACAGAATTTGGATGTAAAACTGTCTCATCTGTCTTCGACAGAAAGGCCAGTTATCATGAAACTCATTAATGAATTTAATGACATTTTTTCTGATGTACCAAAACAGACTAATGTTATAATGCATGATGTAGATGTTGGCGAGGCTACTCCAGTCAAGCAGCATCCTTACAGGGTCAACCCTGAAAAACTTGCCATACTTAGGTCAGAAATCAAGTATATGCTTGAAAATGACCTCATTGAACCAAGTTCCAGTAGCTGGAGCTCCCCATGTGTCTTGATACCTAAACAGGACAAGACTTATCGTTTTTGTACAGACTACCGTAAGGTAAATGCTGTAACAAAGACCGATTCGTTTCCTATCCCTAGGATAGACGATCTCATAGATCGTATTGGTGACGCTAAGTACATCACCAAAATAGACCTACTTTCAGGTTATTGGCAGGTTCCCCTGACTGATAGGGCAAAGGAAATCTCCGCCTTTGTCACCCCTGATGGTCTGTACCAATACAAAGTGATGCCATTTGGCATGAAGAATGCTCCTGCCACTTTCCAGAGAATGATAAATGCCCTGCTTGCTGACATGGAGAATTGCCACGCATACATAGACGATGTAGTAATTTTTAGCCAAGATTTTTCTAGCCATTGTAAACAACTGCATTGTCTTTTTACTAAACTTTTACATGCAAAAATTACTGTAAACCTGAGTAAGAGTGATTTTAGCCAGGCTTCCATCCAATACTTAGGCCATATTGTAGGACAAGGCCAGGTGAAACCTGTAATGGCCAAAGTAGAAGCTATCCAAGCTTTCCCTATTCCTGCTGATCGGAAACAACTCCGAAGATTTTTGGGAATGTCTGGATATTATAGAAAATTTTGCGAAAATTTTTCTGTCATTGCCAGTCCTTTAACAAACCTCCTGAGAAAGAACGTCCGATTTACTTGGACGGATGAATGTCAGAAAGCCTTTAACCAAATTAAGCAGATATTATCTAGCTCCCCCATTTTGATGGCTCCTGACTTCGGAAAACCTTTTAGGTTAGCTATTGACGCCAGTGACACAGGTGTTGGGTCAGTCCTTTACCAAGAAGATAATTTCCAAGTAGAGCACCTTATTTGTTTCTTTTCCAAGAAATTTAATAGACATCAAAGAAATTATTCCACTGTGGAAAAAGAATGTCTTGGGTTGATTCTTTCTATACAACACTTTGATTTTTATATCAGTGGGTCCAGAGGGCCACTGGTTGTATTTACTGACCACAATCCCCTTACATTTATCCACAAAATGTCTGGCAAGAATCAACGACTTCTCAGGTGGAGTTTATTTTTACAAGAGTACAACCTAGATCTTAAACACATAAAAGGCAGCGAAAATGTTATCGCCGATGCCTTATCTAGATTGTAAAAAGTATTTTGATGTATATTTTTTTTATATATATCATGATAAATACATTCTGTAATGTAAATATCATTTTTGTAATTGTTCTAAAAAGATTTCCATTTCGTGGAAATGTAAACTTTTTATTTTTAGGAGGGAGGTGTTACGTATCTAGGCATTGTTACCTAGATACTATTTTTTTTCTCTTGACCTGTAGGTTGTCTGCCCCTTGTGTAATAAGTTTTTTTTTATTTTTCACGGTGAGTCAAGCCACACAGACAGTGACCGGTCCTTGACCTATGTGTGTACCTCTGCTTGAAAGGAGGGTGTTGTTTTTTTTTTCTTCTGTCTCTTTGAAGAGCGTTCTAGATCTGGGTGTTGATGACTTACTGTTCTAGAAATTACTAGATATCGACGCGCGGTAGATTATATAAAGACCTCTCGCGTAACGTTGACGGACAGACATACGGAGACAGCCGTGAGACAGAATAGCGGAGACATTGCGTGACCCGTGCGTGGTATACCAATTGATCGTGTAAGTTAAGATTTTTCTTTTTCAAGGCCTTGCTTGTATTTGTAGTTATATTTTCAAACTATTGTATTGTAATATTTTTACATGCCATTTTTGTAAAAGGGTTTTGGTCAACCCTTCCATTTTGTATTGAGTTATATTATGATTAAACATTAAGTTGATATTTTACCTTCCGATTTCTTGTGTCATTTTTTTTGTTATTCATTGTAAGTCTTTGATTAAATTCAGACTTAAGATAAGTGGCACAACTACCTTTTTCTATTGTCACGTTCCCCTAGGCAAGCCATTTAAAAGTAGAATTCAATTTGTAATACGTGACAAATGTTTAGAGTCACAGGGTGCATTCTCGTCGGACTCACAGCTTTTGTCTTTAAAGTTGTTTTTTTCAGTTAATATAATTTTTAAGAACGATCTTGACGAGTCCTACTTTGGTGTTTAAGTGAGTTTCTGTCGTGCGTGGATAGAAGCCGTGAATTCTTTCTGCAATGACTTTAATTAAAATGAATTATAGTTTATTGAAAATAAACCAAGAGAATAATTTACTTATAACTGACTATTCACTTAGTAGAACTCAGGTCTCTTATTAAAATGCAAGATACATATATGCTGTAATCTCTTTTTTTTTTCAATCTATGAGATACGAAATAAAAGTTTAATCATATAAATTATAGCTTATATATAGCGCTACTTTCATGCTTATAGCATGCTCAGAGCGCTTTGGTCCAATCTCATTTGTGGACCGGTGGGAGGGGGGAGGGGGTATTTAGGAGTTGGTTTTCCCTGCCGCCTTTAGGCGCTCAGTAAACACAACCAGTTAACACAACTCTGCCCCCTTCTAGGTAGCCAAGACAAGCTAAGTTCAAGCGCACTTAGCCTCTCGACCACGCTTCCCACCATCATAATATGCATAATAAAAAATAATTTTAAAAAATATATAACTCTGTCACGTAAAGAAAAAAAAAGTAATAACATTTTAGACTGACTTTATGACGGCTAGTCTATAGTACGCCATTATTGTGTCATGTTATTGCCAGACTGTTAGGTAACTCTCGTGTGTTTATTTCATGGTCTAGAAGTGCTCCACGTATTGAGTGAATGTGAAAAGACGTCAACAAATCTTGTGGGTACCCAAATGGTCCAACAGTCTAAGGCAGCGGTTCTCAACCTTTTATGCTCGGCGACCCCCTTTTTACAATCCCCCACTCTGCCGCGACACCCCCCCCCCCCACACACACACATACTGCAAAAGAAGAATAGACAATAACCATCCATATTTTCGATGGTCTTAGGCGACCCCTGGCAAATCTTCAATTGACGCACAAGGGGTCGCGACCCACAGGTTGAGAACCCCTGGTCTAAGGGATATGTGAAGAAGAATGTGGGACTGAAAAGCTTTAACTATACTAGGTTACTTTTTTTTTCTTTACATTGATTCAGTAAGTATTTTATGATATCTGATATAAAAGTATAACCAGAGCCGAGAAATGTATAAAAAATTTTACTGCTTTATTTATTGGTCACGTGCACATAGAGTACCTCGAGATTGAGACTGTAAGATATGTTGACACGTATGTCGTCTGCTATGGCTATAGAAACTTTCATTTATTAAATAATCATTCAAATGATAGATCAATTTTTTACTCGCGAGATACGTATATCTTTTAACATTATTACGAAATACACTTTTTTTTTAAAGAATTGTTGCTTGAAGAAAATACAATTAAATAATAAAAGGATTGCGTGCTGATAACTAGATAAACCAAAGTAGATTCATTGCATAGCATTGGACAGTTCCTTATTGAACTCTGGGATCAAATTTTGATTTACAATAAGGAAGCTCAATGTTATGATTTTGGTGTAAATGGCTGAGAGCAACACTAAGATTCCTGAAGAAACAGACACTAGAAGCGTGAGTACTGTAGTTTGTATTTATTTATTTATTTATTTTATAAATGTTAAATTAAATAATCTCCTGGCACCCAACGTCAGATTGAAGCTTTTTCCGAATCGTATATTTTACTCTAGACCAGTGGTTGCCAACCTTTTTAACTTATGGACCCCATTCTAATTACAAAATTTACCTAACGAAAAAAGTTGAAAAATTACAAATAAAATGTACATAATCTAATAGCTAGACGATGTCAATGAATAACGCACGTATTTATTTGCATATTTAGCTTCACAAATGAATTTCCCTGGTGTCATCAAGAAAGAGGTAGGAGAGTCCAATACTGAGTATTTTTACGTTTAAAATTAACTTACTAGTTATTTTATCTTCTTATCTTATATAATACAGACGTTACTTCAAAAAAAGAAGATGATTACGTCCTACGCGTCATGCATTCAGTCATGCATATTAACCAATGACTTAAATTCTGCAAAGTCACTGGTTCTCTTGGCTAGCTAAGGCAACCCATTCCATGCTATAATATCACTAGAGAAGAAGGAGTATTTGTATAAATTTGTCCTAGCATATGGGATGTCTTTCTGAGTATTTAATTAGTTGTCTTGCAAGCGGCATGTTTTGATCAAACACAAAATATGCTAGAAAATTCAGATATATAATCTTAAACATTGTATTATCATAAATTATCTTTAAACTGTATTTCTTTTAAAATACTGACTTTTATACAAAACTTTTTCTTACTTACCAGAGTCCAATACGAGAGTTTTATCTTTTGCTGGTTGGTAAAACTGGCCATGGGAAAAGCTCGACAGGCAATACTATTGTGGGAAAAAATGTTTTTCAATCCCAGTCCAGTATGTCGTCTGTGACTAAGCATCTTTCATTAAGCGTTGGCATGTATGGAGAAAACTACGTCATCAAAATAATGGACACGCCTGGTGTTATGGACACTTCAGAAATAGACGATCCGGTCAAGGCCTCAAAACTCGTCATGGACCAAATGAAAGATGTTGTCATTTTGAACCCAAACGGCTTCCATGCTTTCTTGCTTGTATTTAAGTTTGGAAATAGATTTACGAAAGAAGAGTTAAAGTCAGTCCAAATGCTAAAACAAATATTTGGTGAAAGTTTTGTACAAAAATATTGTATTGTTATAATAACATTCGGGGATGTTTTTCGACAAGAAGCTCGCTCAACGGGCAAAAGTTTTAAACAATGGTGTCTTGAACAAAGCGGTCCTTTTAATAATATCAGACTGGAATGTCAAGACCGCGTAGTTCTGTTTGATAATTCTGCTCAACGTGACGCCAACGTACATAGAAAACAAATGGAAAAGCTTTTGAAATTTGTGGAAAACCTTAACACAGGGGGCGACCGATACACTGACCAACATTTTCAGAAAGCAAAACGAAGTCGCGACACTTTATTGCGCAAGAATCAAATGATCCACATTGACAGTGGTTTGGAGGAGGTCAGTCTCATTTTAACAGTGTTCGAATCAATAGCGAATTATCACGTGAATGATCGCAGTAGAAAATTTACAGAAATATTCAATAAATGTGACGATCTATATAAAAAGTTTTCAGAAAGCGAAACTAAATCCACAACTATCAAAGATTTTTTACAGCTGATAACAGATATGAAAATATCCAGCTCCAAGTTTGCTGATGAATGTAAAAACATTCGTCAGAAACTGATACAAAATAAGGAACGTCTTAAAGAAGAATCTCAACGAATTAAAAGTGTGTTAACTGACTTTATATCTGTTGGAGAAGCTGGAAGTGTTTCGAAGCAAGATTCTGAAAAAAATGCGGGAAACGAAAGCAACTGCAACTCCTGTGAGATTGATCCAGTTTTTGGAACACGAAGATCAATGGAACAGAGGGTTAAAGGTCAAAGTAACAGTGTCACAAGAAGTGAAAATAATTTGTGGGATGTCGACTCGAAAGTGTTAAAGGATAAAGTTATGAGCGAATTTGAAGCTGAAAGTACCATGCAACAATTAATAGCGGAAGAGAAGGAGCTACAAAATCAGCTAAAAGACCAAAATACTAAACTTCACAAAATGATCAAAAAACATTGGAAGACTCATACTTTAATACATAACAAATGTAATATTATTTTGAGAACACAAACTGCATGCAATATATTTTAATTTTTGTTTAAAATGTCGCTTATTTTTATCTCGGTTATATAAACGATTTAATATTATACGAAACTTTTTTTAAATATATATTTCTGCTTATTTATTCAGAGCATAGCTGTTAAATGTAAATTTATTTAATCATATATGAAAAAAAAAAGTATCTGCAAGCATGCTGTATGCGTTTTAGAGTAGTCTTTGTTTCTAACGTTTTCAATCACCAGTTAATATTTCCCTTTTAATCATTTATTTTGGGATCATTTCTTTACTTTACTCTTACTAAGAATTATCTTTTAAAAGTTAAAATTTCAAAATATTTTTCTTTTACCTGAATTTATATTCATATGTTTACTTCATACTTGTAGATACCTATGTGGCATTTGGTTTACACGAGTGGTCAGTTACTTATACATATTTTATAGATTTATATTGCTTTAATTTCTACTGTTAACCTTATATATGTTGAATGGTAAAAATACTTTTTGTACAATAATAATAATATTAATTAATATTTAAAAACAATCACACTTTTATTAAAACTGTACATTACGTTGCTGTCTAGAGCGTTCATTGTTATAAAAAATGTTGTTAATATGGTTCGTTATATTATTTAGAACACTTAGTGAAATCTGGTTTGATGTATTTATGTGGATATCAATTAGAGACCTGCTCAGTACACTATATTCAACCACTACATTGTATGCTTTGATAATTAAATGAATTACCGTTGAGCTAATAGTTTTTTTCGTCTAAAATTAAAAAAAGTCTCCTTTGAAGTTTAGAAGTCTAGCCTCAGTGTCGCTCTGTGTGTTCAACTCATTATGTCCTCCCTTATTCCCCCCCCCTCCCCCCCCAAAAAAAAATTATTTACTAAAGAAACCCTTATTTTTTATTTGCACATTAATACAGTGAGTTAAGTACTTAAATCAATTTTATCTCGAGCTTTTCACCACCTTCTCCACCATTGGGACACCACACACGATTAGTCGACCGTCTTTCTCCATTCCTCTCCGTTCGTTGCCTTGGATTGAAATTCCTCCAATAACAAGCTGTTTATTCTTTTATGTTGTCTTCCCATCGCTTTCTCTGTCTCTTCTTTTTTTTTTTCCTGGTACTGATCCATGTAGGAAAGTCTTCGCTAAGTTTCCTTTCTCATCTCCTTGAAATTTGAATACATGTCAATGAAATAAATGAAATTAATATCTTTCACGATTAATTTTCAGATTATTAAATAGCCAAATCTGAAAGCAGTATCAGGCACATATTCAATCTGAATTATTTCTTAATTGACTTCATATTTGAAAAAAAAACATTTTCCCCCTAATGTCATAAACAAATGTGATGCATACATATATAAGACATAAATGGATAGCAGCACCAAGAACCACGTTTTTAAGAATAAAAGTAGTGAATTAAAATGCTACGTACATTGAAGCTTCTATATGTAATGTTTTTATGTTGTCCACTTGTCATTATGAGAGATACACAATTAGAAAGAGCCATTGTTTGTCTAATACATGCCTAACGGCTGTCTGTGTCGGCTCTATTGAAGTTGTTAGTGAATAGATGCTGCGAAGTGGGGGAGGGGCTAGCTAGGGCTTGTGACCTTTGACCACTGGGGTGGTAATTTGCATACGAGCGAAATGACTCTGGATCAGAAGAATGTTTTTTTTTGGGACATTCCGATGGTCTAGAGGTTAAGTTCGCTTGGTGCGTTATCGCTAGGCGGTGGTGTCACGGGTTCGACGGGTCGGCGCATTCCCTTATTTTCGTAGCATTTTAATGATTGTTCAATGTTCTATGAAGTCCAAATAATACACTTTTAAAACATTTAAGATAAGAAAGAAAAACAAAGGTCATGAATTGTAAGCCATTGGTCTGGATAAGCTGCTAAGCGCCAAAATATGTCTGACGAGCTGTAGTGGCCAAGCATACGGGAGAAGGCTATATTAAACATACGAGAGCAGGCTATATTAGTACAGAACAGGCATTGGCCAAAAACAAAAATCGTGGCTAACCAGGCTAGAGACCAAAAAAAAATGGTTCCCGATGTCGACACTACTCTGAAGACGCAAATACGGTAGACAATGTCATGTCGAAATATACAACACTTTATAGTAGTAATTAGCGTGCGAGGTCAGTTGAGAAACGATGTCTTCTTTTGTATTTGGGTACTCTATACATAAAAGTCACATTTATGGGCTGTGTTACTAGAAAATAGTTTTGATTATGATGCATTTAAGGGTGGTGACTAGTGTACGTATGAACTGCACTATTACAGAGATCAAACGTCAGCGCTATAGTGATGCAGCACAGGGCCCTTATTGGCTTATTCATTAAACATAGACATTACAAGAGAAAGAAAATATAAGTATTTGTTTAACTTTTAGGCTTTAAATGTAATATTTTTTTTTAAGAAAGGGAAATAATCCATGAGTTATAAATAAACCCTGGCTATTATTGGTTTCCTCCCTTTGGGAAAAAACCCCTATAACCTTTTAATTTAATATAGTTATAAATTTCATTGTCTGTTATCCCCTCTCACATTTATGACTCCATAATCGAAACGCTTCTGTTTCACTTCATATTTAAATTACAACTACGCAATATATATAACATAAAATACTCGTGGGAAAAGAAAACATACGTTTTTACTCATTATTATCCACTTTAGACAACCAACACTGTTCGAATGTTCATGTGAATAAAAACTTTCTCAGTCTGACGGAGTTTCTTCCTTTCTAACACGTTTGCAGTCATAGTGGCATGGTGCTCATTAGCCGTACATATTTCCTTTTGTTAGCATTGTGCCTTACATCACAATTTTGCAGCGATTCTCCTATCTTTGGCAAATTTTATTAAACTTCTTTTCAGTTCATTTAAATTGCATATTTTTTGTAAGATTATGTATCTTTATGTTTCTCGAGTATCCATGTGTTTATCTAGTTATGAATGTTAAATAGAGACCTTTACTCTGCAAAGTCATTAGTTTTTTCTGGCTGATTCAGGCAGCCCATTCCATTTCTTAGGCAGAAGGAAGTTACATAATATCTACTATTATAAAAAGAGAAATGTGCCCATGAGATCTACCTCTATTAGTAATTTTAGGTGTGTTTTTGTCAGGAATTAAGATTACATTACTCGAAAAGATTTAAATTTAGGAATAAAGTTAAGAGCTTTAATTATTTCGACATACAATCCTTTAAGCAAATCAGATAAGACTATAGCATTTGAACATATATGCTTTCATTTTGTTTATTTTATGTGAGATTTTAATACTAAATCATCACTTACCACAACACAGCCGATGGGTTTTGAGTTAAAAACCCTCTAGCAGGGGGTTTTGAGATTTAAAAAACACCTATCAGGGGGTTTTGAGATACAAATCCCTTTACCAGGGGGTTTTGAGTTTAAAACCCCTTACCATGGGGTTTGAGTTTAAAACCCCTACAGGGGTTTTGAGTTTAAAACCCCTTACCAGGGGTTTTGCAGTTAAATCCCCCTCTTCTATAAACAAAACTTAATAAAAATGCAAACAACAATCCCAAATTCCAAGAAAACAGCTAAGGAAGATTTTAACTTTAAAACCGCCTCCAAAAATTACGATAAACCCCCTCTCAATATAAAAAAAAGCAAATTACACACTCACAATTCTATGAGCGTACCCTCCCCCCCCCCCCCGCTCCAGTTGGGCTTTGAAGCTAAAAAGTACCTATTCAATATTTTAAAAAAAAAGCAAATTACGCACTCAAAATGCTATAAGTGGGTTTTGAGTTTAAATCCCCTTCCTCCAGATGGCCTTTTCTTTAAAGTTTAAAACCCATCCAGATAGTTTTGAGTTTAAAATTCCCCTACAGAGCGTTTAGAGTGGAAAACCTCTCTCTTCAATATTATTTTAAAGCAAACTACAGTCACCATATTATATGATCGTAGCTAAATGGGGTCTTGAATTTTAAAAAAATAACAAAAAAACTCCAGAGATTTTTTAGAATAAAACCCCTTAAAAGATGATTTTGACGAAAAATTTTCCTTTTCGATATAAAAATCTAAAGCGAAATACATTCATGTAATTCCAAGAGCGTAGTCAAGAAAGGTTACAGATTTCTTCCAGTGGCTTGGGCTCCATTAATAAAGTGTGAATAGTCTTCTGCCGAAATTGAAAAACACTAAATGTGGCACAACAAAGATGGTTAAGACAGATTTTAGGAGTCGGTTATATATGGAGATCGGGTCTAAATAAAAGAAATCATATGCCGAACTGGGAGTCGAACCCTTAGTAAGGTTGTGACAGAGCGTCGCATGAGGTTTTGCGGGTCATGTTCTCCGACAAAATGAATTACGCATAATAAGAGTTGCAGAAACAGCTTGCCGGAAAATGCGCCGTACGGCGCGAGAGGGTCTATGTCAGTAAGAATAGCACATTCGGTTTTTGAAATAAAACTTTTTAATAGCAAGATAATGCACTGTAGATGCCTCAGAATATGCATTTTGTTGGCTTTCAATACCAGAAATAGTGCTCGGCGGCGGGGCTTCGCGCTAGCAAGGGCGGGGAGTCTACAAGTTTTCCACTAATTCCAGGAAGAATCTATTCTAGGGCACAATAAACGAAAGGGTCAGAATGTAATAAAGATTAATTATGTACACACACACATATAGAAATTTTTTCCGCGGAAGGGGGGGCGGAGGATCCCCCCAAAACTCCCCCCCCAAAAAAAAAATCTGGCTACGCCCATGATATATATATATATATATATATATATATATATATATATATTAGTTTTAGGATACCTCAGTTGTTAAATTGTTTGTTGTTGTTTTTTGCGTGTCAACAATTGTCTAGCTGTTTACATACTATTTATAGTTTTAAAAAAAAAACAGAGGTCGTGCTTTAGAAGTCACCAATGTGAACTAATTCAGATCAACAAATCAAAGTAAATGTCCATCTCCTTAATGTTGTTGACTACTTGACCAACCTGGACAACACAGTGTATAACGAGGCGTCACTGTCCAGAGAAATAGACAAAACGTCCCGCAAAGGCCTACAGCGCTTTGTGTCGCCTCACAGTGAGAGAATAGGGGAGCAGGTCTCTTCTCCTAGCAACAAAAAATCAATGTTTATAAAGCAGGGGTTTTTACCATTTGTAAGTCTCCAAGCACCAAGGCTCCGTGCTGGGATTGATCCCTTACGGCACGGTCCAGGTATCTGGCAGTGTTCTGTAGGGTCTGCCTGACTCCGTACAGGGCGAGACACCCCATGCACCAATTCTATCACTTTCAAGACTAGACGTATCTTCGAATGTGTTCCGTCCGAATAGACTTTGATGGTATCTTTCGGGTACTGGGCTACGGTTTCTGTCGCAGTGTTATTTTGGTAGGTTTGGTGTACATTTCTTGTTTACCTTTGGGTCGGTATGGGCCCAGGACACTGATGTGCATGGAGTTAGGTGCATAATGACACAAAAATAAAGGCACATTCCGTGTTCCATATGCCAGGACAAGGTTGTACACATGCTTCTTCTTCTCTAGTGCTATTAGAGCAAGGCATGGGTTGCTTGAGTCAGCCAGGTAAACCAATTGCTTAGCAGAATTTAACTCATTAACATACATGACTAGATTAACATAGTAAAATGCGTAGGGCGTAATCAAATCTTTTTTTTTTGTTATGTAATGTCTGTATTTAATAAGATAAGATAAGGGCTCATCGTAAGGAAAAGGAAATAATTGGTTAACATAATTCCAGACATCGTCTTACCTCTTTTAATAAGAGGTCAGAGTTGACATGAAAATAAAAAAGCCAAACAATAAACATGTGTTGTTTTTTTTTGTATTTAAAGAACAGAAATTGTTTAATTTTCTGGTTTGTGGCTTAATCATTATTTTCATAAATGAAATTGACCTTCCAATAAGTATGAACTCTAATATTATAATCATTGAGTTTATATTTCTTACTGTTTAAATTCTTGTTTAGGAAATTATTTTATAAGTTCTCAGTTATTAACTAATAAAATGTTAGTTTGGAAATAAGGAAACATTTATAAATGAAATATATTTTTCTTTATATTTTTACATATTACATGTGATTTTATTTTAAGTTTTGCTTAAAACTGCTTTGTCATATACCAGTATACCAAACAGATAGTCACGCTAAAGAACAGTATTATTTCATGGCGTGGAATAAAGTTTCCTTGTCTTTGTAAGTAAACAGAATAGCGTTATCTGTAGCAAGTTTTTTTTATTGCCCTTTAAAATATTATTGTTCTTCAAGTGTAGGCAGACTATTACTTTATTCAAAAAGCAGCCAAGCTGTTGACGTCAGACAAATGGATCAGACTTTTTACATTGTTTTGTGGTTACTTTTAAATTTAAAAAAAAAAATTTGGATCATTATTAAAAAAATGCTAATTTAGTAAATCATTTTCCACTACAAGAATTTTATTTAAAGAGGGGAGAGGGAGTTAAGCAATAATTGTATCTTATAAAAAGAAAATATTGTTATTTTTATTTATTTAAAAGAAGGAGTCGGCTTGTGGAATGGGATAATAACATTATGACCTCGTACTTAGTTTACCATAAACAATGTCTGATGTGTGCACCGTGCAGCCGCTATTCATTATGAAACATGCAATTTCTTTATTAGAAATTTCTTGAATCTTTTCAGTGGTCGAATAATGAATATTTAAAAATTACCCTTTCAGATCTTATTATCTATAGGAGGTACATGCTAGTCTAACTATCAATATAGTTAAATGATAGACCTAACTATCTATGGGAGGTAGATCAAAGACCTTACTATCTATAGGAGGTAGATGATAGTCTTTTCTATCTATGGGAGGTACATGCTAGTTAGTACTATCAATACAGTGAAATGATAGTCCTAACTATCTATGGGATGTAGATCATAGACCTTACTATCTATAGGAGTTAGATGATAGTCTTTTCCATCTATGGGAGGTAATAGATAAACCTTACTTTCTATAGGAGGTAGATGATAGACCTTATTATCTATAATAGTTAAATGGTAAACCTTACTATCTTTATGATTTAATTGATAGACCTTACTATCTCTGGAAGGAAAATACTAGAACTAACTATCTATGGGAGGTGGATGATAGACGTTAGTATCTATAAAATTGAAATGACTGGCTAGCAAAGTTTAGGTTCAGAGCTTTTTTTGTTCTTAGGGACAGGACCAGAGTTGACGTGACCCTATCATTATTTAAAAGCGAAGGATCGACATCCGTTCTTTAACTCATAAAATTTTACAATTCTTTTTAGTCTACAATGGCAAGATTTCTTAGTGATTCTCAAGCTTTTAGATCGCAAAAATGCTTTAAAGAATTAGTTTCTCTCTTCTATACACTTCTATCAAACGAAAAATCGCTTCATTATTATCGAAATTCGGACTGCCTTCTTGTTAACTTTAACGCAACAATAAGAGGCGTACTGGGCTTTATTTGTACAAAACGTATATCATTCCTCTGACAGTCTGTCTGGTACACATTCTGTACACTTTATTTCTCCGACTTCCAAATATCGTCTCAAGTTTTTAAACTTTGCACTTCATTGTTCCTACCAAAATATGAATAAATAGAAATGTAACCAATTAGTTAATTAATTAGTGATAATTAATTAATTTTGTTATTTGTCGAGAGATATGGCTATAAATGTGGAGTTGTTCCGCTTAAATAATAATTTTTTTTTTCAACTTTTCCTTCTTTTATCGGTTGAAAGCAAAACTTACAAATACAAGAGCAGAACCTAATAAAAAAACCGAATAAAGATACATTTCTGATTTCAAAAGCTAGTCACAATCGATATAGACACCTTCACCGTGTATTTCAAGCATGGAACTGGTAATGTCAATCAGGAAATTCAACAACTTAGAAGTGTTCAAGCCTCTAATTAGCATGTACGATTAACATAGTATTATTCTTAGTATTCAATGTATTTTCATTTAAACTACGTCTGCTATTAATAAGAAGCGAAATGAAAACTTTTATTTATAGATTTTATGTCTGCCTATGTAAGACCAAATAATGACACCCTGGGCTGACTTTTATTTCTGCTATAGCAATAAAAAAGAAAGTACTGTACCGTGTTGTTAAAAGTTACTATGCAACAATAAGGTATAGTAACTTTAAGTAGTAGGGTGTGGGTTTTGTTATAGATGTGCGATACTTAGACTGCACTGTGGTACAGTAAAAATTATACAATGGCCACTCGATCCAACATAACTATTGTAAATTTTCTCAAAGTGAGTGACTTCTACCCATTAAGGTAAGAACTGAACTTTTTAAAGACTTATCAATTCTTTACTCTAGCAGACTGTTTCAGCGCTGCGAGTGAAAAATAACACATTTACACGAATCAGGAAAACCAACGACTTGGCAGAGTTTAAGTCATTGATTAACAAACTTAATTATCTTCTTTCTTGAAGTAAAGTCTGTAATATATAAGATAAGAAGATAATATTATAGTCACTTAATCTATGTGTGTGTGTGTTGTAGTCACTTAATCTATGTGTGTGTGTGTTGTAGTCACTTAATCTATGTGTGTGTGTGTTGTAGTCACTTAATCTATGTGTGTGTGTGTTGTAGTCACTTAATGAATCTCTCAGAGTGCAGCTTCTGTTATTGAAAATGAGTCCATGTGTAACAAATTTCTTTTAAGGATCATTAGAGAAGTTTTCATCTACACTAAAGTTCTAAACGAATATTGTTTATCTTTTTAAACGACAAAACAAGTCTCTTCACCTGCTCTTTGTAACATCAGTTTTAGAACCCCTGTAATATTTGGTGACTAGTAATCACTGAACCATTCCGTGCAATCGCACTGAACCATTCCGTGCAAACTGACCACGAGGTGGACACGGCAGTTGATCTTGGACTCTCGTAGAGAGAGGTTGATTATGGATATCTTGTCCAGTGTAGTAATGTATGGACATTAAGGTTGATTTTGGAGTATATGTGATATCTGAAGTATTTCATTGGATTATAATGCACTATGTTATTGTGAATATTTCTTGATGGCTGGACTTGCCAATATCTTTTGTGAACTATTTCATTCTTGTTATGTGAATAAAATCCCTGTCTGCTACCAGCGTGTTTATTAATAATTCTAAATGTTGTCGTTGGTGAGTTAGTATTTTAGTGTTCTTACGCACCAGCAAATCTAGTGCGTGTGTGAAAGTACTTAGTTAGCAGCAATGAACATTGTAGAGGTACGTGCAACACAGAGGCAGTCCAATTCAAGACCGCCCGTGCCTATACTAATATCCAGGCCGTGACACTCTTCTCTGCATCTTCCCAATTTCATAATTTAAAAAAAGAGAAATTGTAAATTTGTACAATTACATTGGTCTACATATTGTAGTCAGGTTTTTTTTCCGGGAGGGGGTTATACATAAGTGTGTGTCTATGTGTGTGTACATAACTGATCTTCATTACATTCTAACCCTTTATTCTTTCGGAAGACGTTTATTGTACCCTAGAATAGGTTCTTCATGAAGATAGTGGAAAAATTGTAGACATGCCAGTAAGGGGGTCTGGGGGAGCGCTTTAAGCTACTCCAGCGCATTTGGGGCGGAGACCCTCTGCCAAACAATATTTTCGGTATATAAAGCCAAAAAAATCATATTCTGAGGTATCAACAGTGCATTATCCTGCTATTAAAAAATTTGTGCTCAAAATCCTAATCTGTTATTCTTACTTACCTAGGACTTAGATCCTCCCCATCTGGTGTCCAGTGCTCTGAGGACCTCCATGAAAGTGTGGCACAGGTTGTAATAGGATGTGCCTGTTTGCACTTGCCTCGTAACGGTCTCCATGTCATCGCAACTCTTAGTATGCGTAATTCATTTTGTCGGAGAACATGTCTCACAAACCTCATGCTACGCTCTGTCACAACTCCCAGTTCAGCATAGGATTTCCTTGATTATTACTGACTCCTAAAATCCGTCATAGCCATCTTTGTTGAGCATCATTTAGTCTTTTTTCAATTTCGGCAGATGACTTTTTCAGTGCACTTTATAAATGGAGCCCAGCGAGCCACACATTTCTAACCTGTCTTGGCTACGCTCTTGGAATTTGGTGACTGTAGTTTGATTTACATTTTGTATGGAAATGGGAAGTTTTATCGTCAAAATAATCTCTTTGGAGGGGGGGGGGGTGTTAAACTAAAACAGTACTTCAAGTGATTTTTATCTAGACTGTACAGGTTATTATTGCGGTGTTTACAATTGACCAAAAACATTAATTATTTTTTTTAAGTTTCGATCATGTTTTTTTTTCTATCTGAGAAAAAGTTTCGATCTTATAGAAATATTTCTTTTCAGCTTAAAAAAAACAAGTAACAGTAAAAAAAAAAACAATATAACAAAAAGAGGGGGCCCCCCGTCTGATCCCTGTTGGATCCGCCTATTCGCCAAAAAATATTGAAGACGTGATTTTGTATTGATTGTCAGAAGTAATAATGTTTCAAAGCTTAATATGCAGTTGAAAAAAAATGTTTTTTTCCTGTAAAATGTTTTACATGCTTCGAATGTTCCTTCAAAGTTAAAGATAATTTACTTCCTTGTCTAAACCTCCCACTGGACTATGGGGGATGGCAGCGAGCAGGGTATAAACCCGGGACTGTCGAGATAATCAGTATAGCACAATAACCACACGACCAGGCATTACTGTTAACTTAATAACAAACTGGTTACAATCTAATGGCCTATTATTTATGAAGAAACATATTACACATTACGGCATGACATCTACCCGATATGTACTTGGGAGGTTTCTAGGGGTACTTTCGTTTATCTTTTTTTTTATCCCACTATTATAGAAATGTGTCTAATGAAATGCTTTTGTTTTGATTTAATCAATGTTATATGCCTGTAATCCTAATTATAAAGTATATACTCTATGTTTTCTTTTAGTTTCAGTATAAATTAGGTACTTTACTATCAAAATGGCGGAGCAAGATGATCTTACTAAACTAACGAGACACATAATTACCATCAAAGTGAGTAGACTAGTTCATTGGCATTATTTTGGTTTAGGTCCTCTATGAGAATTTCATGAGGATTTTAGCCACAGTAAACTGACATGTTTAGACTTACATTTTCTGAAACATTCAAAAGATAAACTTTAAGCAAGAAATTCAGCAGTAGAAAAGAAAAAACGCGATGCAGACAAAAAAAAGAGAGGGAGGGGTGGGTGTTATGCACTACCGAATCCAGAACTTTGGAGTGGGAGGGGCGTTTTTTTTCCAAACCCTAATCCTAACACCCAGTAAACCCTAACCCTAAGCATAAAGGCGCATACAGCATATATATATATATATATATAGATAGATCGATAGATATAGATATAGATATATGTGTGTGTATATATGTATGTGTGTGTGTGTTTAAAAAAATTTGTGTTTCTCAACCTTCGGCAAAAAAAAGTCATGTTGAGGCCTCTTGACAGCAAGGGAGCCTGGGGGAGCGCTGTAAGCTCCCGTAGTGGGGATAGGAGCGAAGCCCCGACCCCAAAATCGTTTTTTTGCATTCTTCACCTGCAGAAACGCATTATCATTATTCATCCTATTAAGATAGGACCTTTTGAATAATGTTTTACTTGAAAAATATTCTTATATGATTTTACAGGCTCTTACTACATCGCAAATACAACCGATTTGTTCTTGAAAAGATAAGATACTCAACAGATTTAGATTAAGACTCTGAGAAACGCCGCCGAAAAAACATTTATTCGAAAAATAATATTTAAAAAAAAAAAAAGTAAGTGATACGTTTTGTTCAATAGGCATGTTTGAAACTTTGTTTTTGTTACAGAACTATAATTGAAAGCTCTAAAAAAAAAATTCGGAAGTGGGAGGAGAAATAAAGTGAATCCATTAGATTTTACTCTATTTTTTTTGTGTGCATTTTTAATATTTAAGCACAAATTGTGAATTATTGTCCCAAATTTTATTTAAGCAACAGAAAAATATTAGATGAGTAAAGGCTGAAAAAGATGACTAGGGAAATAATTTTGGGTTCAGGACTCATCTCAATTGTTTCTCTTATAATAAAAGATTTCATATAAATTCTAATAGGGGATGGGGCGACTCGATATAAGAATTTAATTTTTAGCACATATAAAGTATATTAGTGACAGGTTTTTTTGTTTTACATTTTGTAATTTCTTAACTAAAATACAAAAAGTAAAAAGTATTGGTTCGTCCGATGGGTGGAAGGCGATTGCATGTATCGCCCCTCCCACCTGGTACAACCCTTTTTTCAATTTTATATTTACTAATGATAAATTTGAGATCAGAGTCTGTGTGCGGCATAATATAAAAATGGGTTAAAGCATCAATATGTAGCTTATAGTATACAGATATTCAACAAATTTTGTTCAAAAACTATTATTTCTCCGTAAAAATAAGACCGCCCCACCCCCATTCAGAGGGCAAGAGTGGGGAGGGCAGCAGAAGCAATCTCCCCCCCCCCCCCGCGCCTAATCAAATCGGCTAAGATACCAGAAGTGTAGCGACATAATATACACATGATATAGTAATTCAACTAATGTTGTCACAAACTATGATTTCTAATTAAAATCGCCCCTACCGCCCCCCCCCCCCCCGGATCCGCTAGTGATGTTATGGAAAGTGTGTGTGTTTATATGGTGATGGTGCGAAGAGGTTAGAGATTGGTTGTGAATGTTGCAACAATAGTGTTACTGTCGTCACTTTGTCTTTCTCAGAGGAGACGACTTCAGAACGTGAAACTGAAAGGCTGTGTTATTGTAGTGAGTTAGATTTTGGTTTTATTACTAAAGTCTACTACATTTATTTCATTGTATCTCAAGTTGATTTTTTTTTCTATATTATAAATTAAGTTCTATTTAGTTTTGTTCACAAAAGGAAGTTATACAAGTGTTTTTCAAAGTAAAGAAATATTACACCTACAACGGTCTAGTTGCCTCGACCGGTAACAATGAGAGGGTTGGTGGTCTGTGTATTTAGTTTATAGGATGTGTGTAGGTGTAGCATTGGTGTGCAATGTGCACAGACCTGAGACTTAATGACTACCATGAATGGAGCTACAACGTAAAGATCAGTTACAATATAAAAGAGATAACGAAAACGTACCTTTGGTACAAGATCAGTAATAATATATTGAACATCAACCCCCCTCATCTATATAAAACATCTAGAAACTACTACAAATAAGACTAGATAAGATAGATAGATAACTTTTATTGATCCATTCAAATAGAAATTCGGTTTGACTACAATTGACAACCTCAGCCCAACTACTGTACAATAACGAATAGAGCAGTGAGATTTATAACACACGAATTTGATTAGTGTAACGCCATTATTAAAATCACCGAATTTAGAGGCAATATCAAATAATGCCTGCTTAAAATTGTTTATATGCTTTTAAGATTAAATAGCTAACAAATACTTTTTATTTGGTTTAAGGATAAGCTTCCTTCATTATGAAATATCTTTTGACTAACTTTTTAGATGAATTAAAATATTTAATTGTTTGATTATTAACTATGACCTCCTTCGGTTGCAAAGCAATTAAGGATCATTACATAGAAATGATGATGAATCCCTGTGCATTAGGAATGCTAGGGACGATGTCACCCTCAAGACATTTCTCCCCTGTCCATTTTTTTTAAATTAGTGTTTATAATAAAAGTTAATAAATTGTTAATCGACTTTGTTTGTACACTTTTCACTTACAGAGGCCGATTAAAGAGATCGATCTCCTGCTGGTTGGTAAAACTGGTCATGGGAAAAGTTCCACAGGTAATACCATACTTGGAAGGAATGTGTTTGAAAGCTCGAGCAATACGACATCTGTGACCAAGAACGCTGTCTATGACGTGAGCAGGTACCGAAACTACGTCATCAAAGTAATGGACACGCCTGGAGTTATGGATACTTCAGAAATACAAGACTCAATCGCGGCCTCACAGCTTGTCATGGACCAAATGAAAGATGCTGTTATTTTGAATCCAAGAGGTTACCATGCTTTCTTACTTGTCTATAAATTCGGTATTAGATTCACAAAAGAAGAATTTGAGTCAGTCAGAATGCTAAAACAAATATTTGGGGAAAGTTTTGTACAAAGATTTTGCATTGTTATTGTAACATGCGGTGACCATTTTCAAACAGAATGTAAACTAAAAGGCTTAACTTTTAAGAGATGGAGGAATGACCAGCAAGGTTATTTTAAAGAGCTAAGACTCGACTGTCAAGATCGGATAGTTCTCTTTGATAATTCCTCTCAGCGTGATGCAAAAACACATAACAAACAAATGAAAAAGCTTTTAAAATGTGTAGAAAATTTAAACAATGACGGCAATCGCTACACTGACAAGCATTTTCATAGAGCCCAAAAAAATCGTGACGTTTTACTGAAGGAGACTCAAATGGAGAAGATTGATCGAGGATTGGAAGAAGTCGGCGTTATCTTGGACCTGTACAAGTCAATAATTGACTATGGCCAGAAGGATCGCAGAGGAAAATTTCAAGAAATATGCGAGGAGTGTGAAAACATATCTCAGCACTTTTCAGAGAACGAAGTTAAATTGTCCACTGTTAAAGATTTTCTAAATCTGATTTCAGACATAAAGACATCGAGCAGCAACTTTGCTCAAAAAACGGAAGATATTCAAAAGAAACTGGCCATAAATAAACAGTACCTTAAGCAAGAGTCTAAGCGGATAAAGAGCGTGTTAAATGCGTATACAACTATTGTTAAAATAGAAGGCGTTAACGAAAATAATATGGTTAGTTTTACTACGAGAAGCGAAAAGGTTGATGGGGCATCAAATGTCAATGAGGGGGATCAAGTCTTGGAAGTCGATGGACGAATTAAAATTGAGTCAGAGGTTAAAGGTGAAAGCGATGATTGTATCTCGAATTTAGAGGAGGTAACTCTAAGAAATAAAAGCAGCACAAAAAGCAGAATGCGGGAAGCTGAATCTAAAGTGCTAAAAGATGAAGTTATTAAACAATTTGAGCCTGACGGTGTCATGCAACGATTGATAGCTGATGAGAGAGAACTTCAGAAGCAGCTTCAGGATATTGATTCTGGGATTGTGGAAGAGTTACGAAAACATTGGGACAGCCACAAATTAATTAAAGACAAATGCGACAGCATTTTGGTGTCCAGGAGTGCATGTCAAATAATATGACTTGTAAAAAAGAACAGTCTCTTACATTAATTACTTTTTCGAGAATTCTGTTTTTGTTTTATTTTGTAATTTTGTTTTAATTTAGAAATCAACATTTGAAGGGTTAATAGCTTAGAAAAAATATAATTTTTCTAAGTTATAGTTATGAAACGATTGCATTATTTTTATTTACATACTTTATAATATGCATGTATACTCTATTACAGTATTTTTAGAACCATTATTCATTAATTTTATAATGTATGTTTGCATTAGATTTTAAGACTAAAAATACGTTGTTGCTGTTTTGTTATGAAAAATATAAATTCTTAATTCTAACTCTATCATTACCTATTTTTCCAAAAATTAATAATTTATAATTTTAAAAACCACTGCACAGTTATCTCTATATTGAAAAAGTATGTTCAGACAGAACTGTGACGTAGCAATGAACTACTGGTATAAACAGCCCAGAGTTTGTGACGTTGCAGGTCAGTGTTCAGGCCTTGTATAACGAATAGTTTCATTGGGATATATCAGCGTCGTGGATTACTTAATCTTGGGTGGGGCTGTTGTTCTGGTCATAGTTAATGCCTAGACATTCAGCTCATCTCTGGGAGGTTAACAATACTCGCTCCGTGACTAACGAAGGTCATAGGGTAATATAACGTCCAAGATTTCTGTACTATCAGAAAAAAAAAACGCAAACCACCAGATCATACGAAATAAAATATTTATTGACATCAGTTTTGTAACATGACATCACAGGTTTGGATATACTTGAAACAAAGAGTAACTTTATGTTCGCAGTAACTTTTTTCACATAGTTACACTGGAGAAAAAAGTTGTATTGGGATAATAAGGATATATAAAAATGTACATCAAAGTTTCTGACAGGAGTAGTAACCCTTGTAAAGGGGAGTGAATAGAGGTGGAAAGGTCACGTTGAAATGTTTTTAAACTTATTTAGGTGGTGATGGTCAGAACAAGGGAGAGTATTCCAACATTCGATAAAGATGACGACAAGTATAACTTTATTTCATTGGTTCATAGAAAGATGATGCTGTACATATAACAAACACTTGCTGTATAATGAACTCTGGGCTAATTGTTAAAGTAGTGATGGTCGTAATTGTGAAATACAAAACCAGGGCCGGCGTTAGATAATTGGAGGCCTTTGGCGAAGAGAATTTGGTGGTCCCAGATGAAATAGAAAACTTTAAAAAAAGAAAAAAAACTAAAATTACGCATTTTTATTAAAAACCTAATGCTCTCCAACAATATCACTGGGGACCAAATTTCGCTATTTCTTCACTAAAAACATTGTCCCGCGCGAGACCGCCTACAATCGGGGACGTAGGCGCAGATTAGTTTGTCTATGCCTAAGACCTGCCCTGACATAATCGCCTTTCTGCGTTGAACGCCGATCATTATTTCTTGTTTGTCTCTGCAGTAGGCTTTTGTATTTGATCTGTTAGTACTACTGCTGCCTCCCTTCTTCAAGAGACTGATGTCAGCACTTTTTCTTTTTTTATTAACTTAAAACTGTCAGGAAGAGATGAGCCAATGAAACTCTGGGCCAACAAAGCGTACAAGAGCTCCCTCTTACTGGCCTGATTGTACAGAGTGTTCTGTCTGGAAGAGGACCTTACTAGTGTCTATTTTCATATTATCATTACCAGCGAACCAGTGACTATGATATTTCGGGCTCGCGGACTAGAGAAGGCTACCTCTGCCATCTTCCCTTTATGCCAGGCTAACCGTGCAGGGCTCGCCATTTTTTGAAACGGTCCCTTGAGGTACGGCGCCTGGATTGTTGACATAGTAGTTGGAGCTCTGTTATAACCCGCACAATTCAATCGGAATACTCTCACACTCCTTAGGTACTCCCACGGAAGTTTCGTTTCGCTACCCGTTCGGCCGAATCGCTTTCTTTTACGATCGTTTCCACCCGGGCGCTGAGTAGCTTGCCCGGGCGCCACTGAGGCGGAGTAGCTTGCCCGGGCCTTTTTTTCTTAAAATGTAGTAAAGACATACCAAGGACTAAGCTGCAGGTGTAAGCACAATTTTTCAACAAGTGTTTTTTTTTAAAGGTGTCATGATCAAGACTTGTTCTTCTTTGACTCATCACCATATGGTCGCCCCATGCACCATGTCAGACAATTTGTATTCAAAACTAAACAACGTTGCTTGTCTATATTAGAGTGTTGCTGTTTTTAATTTAAAAAAAATACGTGACAAATGCTTCTTCTTGAAACAAAAGTTCTAGCTGAGAGCAAGACAGAAGGGGAGAGCAATGTGTACTAATTCAATTTGGAGTTATCGTTTCTAAAATACAATGCACATACTACGCGACAAGGCAGCCAATCGACAATTTCAATTTAAATGAAAAATTTATAGCTTTAAGAAATGCAAGCAATTAGAATGATCCAGTGCTTTTTTGTAAAAAAAAAATTGGTGCCGGTACTCAGAGATGGATTGCCTAAATTTTAACTACTAATATATTAATAATAAACGTTAAAATACAAGAAAAGTCATAATTTTTTCGCCACATTGAAAAAAGGCGCCGGTACGCAATACTGCATCGATATACTAAATATATTGCATGAATTACTTTAATACTATAATTGGACCAAATGATTTTCTTTTCAAAAGCATCTACAATGTAAATGTATGAATTTTTGTTTGCGTTTAATTTCTATTATATAAGCGCATTTTTCGAGCTTATAGAATGCTCGGAGGCTCTGTGATCCAATCTCTTTCGTGAACCAATGGTAGAACTGAGAGAAGATTTCCGTGTTGCCTTTACAAAAGGCATTTAAAATAAAAACATAACTTGAACCCCTTCAGTTGGTAGCAAAGTTTTTTACTTCTTTCAGTCACACACTCTACTAAGAGGACATTGTGTAATGTTTTGTTTTTAAATGTCAATGTCAAGACTCTATAGTACTGACACATTTAGAAAAGATCAAAGTTTAGTTTGAAAACATTGTGTATAATAGGATCAAGTTACAGATAATGTTTAGCGCTAATATTTTGTAACATAAATTCTTAGTCTCATTGGTAGTTGTGCTGGCCACACAGCACCACATGCTAGCCGTAGACCACAGAGTCAGAAAAGTTTCAGAAAGCTGGGTCTCAAATTAAAACTTGACTTCTGTCACGGATGAATGTGTGTATGTATGTATAATCTATTTTTACAATCTGCGCAAATGACCGGAAGTGTGTTTTGTTGTCAGAGAGAGAGACCAGCGTGTGTGATATGCAGTAAAGCTGATTAAAGTTTATGTTTTTTTTATCTAGTGGTTTCATTGTTTTATTTCGGTAACTAGAACTGAACCAGGGACACCTAGACGTATCGAGACCTAAGGTAGATTCTATCGAGTTATAATTATAAATAGAATAAGGAATCTGTGACATATTTGGAGGCTCGTTTATCTGTTACTTGGTCATGGAAGGCAATAGGGAGAATAGCGGTTCGCCATTGTGAAAAGGTCAAAGACCAAGAAGATCGTGAAATGTATGCGCGCACGTGCAACGGCGGGAAAAAACTATGTCAATCAGCCGAGACGAAACCAGGTCAAACACAGTGAAAAAACTATTTGTGTTGTTTATATTGTATGCTAGAGATATAAACAAAATGTCAGAGAGATTAACACAGTTAATAGCCGCTGGAAAAGAAATGGGATTGTCAGGGACAGCTCTACAGGAGTGGGTGAAAGAAAGAGAAGTCAAGCTGGAAAAGAAAGAAAAAGAAGACAGAGAGCGTGAGGAAAGAGCTAAAGAAAGAGAGGCGGTTGAAAGAGCTAAAGAGAGGGAAGTGAGAGCTAAAGAGGCAGAAGCAAGAGCAGAAGATAAAGAAGGCATTTGCTGAGGAGCCGATCCTGCGTCTACCTGACTGTCAGAAGGAATTCATACTAGCTACTGATGCATCTGCTGTTGCTATCGGGGGATGCCTAGCACAGGAATCAACAGTTTAGACTTTGTGGCTTGATGGTAGACTTTCTGTCTACAACTAACTTTGTGTCGTCATCTTTTAAGACTGTGTGTCTTCATCTGCTAAGACTGTGTGTCTTAACTATAGACTGTGTGCCTATTACATTGCAGTCTGTGTGACTACATTAAAGTCTGTGTGACTATGTTCAAGTCTGTTTGGATACATAAACGCCTGTGTGGCATATTCAGAGCCTTTGTGGCCTATCGAATTAACATTTTGTTGTCTTGTGTTTGAATGTTTGATAATCGTGTTTTTTTATGTATCTTTGTAAAAATGGATTATAATTTTAGGAGGGCCGAGATGTCACGGATGAATGTGTGTATGTGTGTATAATCTATTTTTACAATCTGCGCAAATGACCGGAAGTGTGTTTTGTTGTCAGACAGAGAGACCAGCGTGTGTGATATGCAGTAAAGCTGATTAAAGTTTATGTGTTTGATCTAGTGGTTTCATTGTTTTATTTCGTTAACTAGAACTGAACCAGGGACACCTAGACGTAGCGAGACCTAAGGGAGATTCTATCGAGGTATTATTATAAATACAATAGGAAAGCTGTGACAACTTCATTTTACTTTCAAAATAATTGCACGATAATGAGTGGTTCACTAATAGTACAACGAACGTTTCTCCCATTAAAGTGCTTAAGAAAGAATCTTCGATTAAAAGATTCACCTTAAAAAAAACTCCTTTAAAACAATGATATGAAACAGTCAACATCAAACACATGTCATAATTTATTCTTAAACAGATCTGAATGTAGTTGGATTGCACATACGCCACATAGAATTATGTCTATTTTATAGACTTCAAATAATCTAATTACGTGATTAGCGGATTGTCTTAAGTGATGTGTGGAGTGTCTTAATCATATTAATACACAAATCAGTAATTAGTGGTATACAAAGTGTTTTGACTGCACAGATTCTCCTGGCTGAAAAGACCTCGCAATGCTAGATACAACTGTTCTGAGCTGAAAATTTTGGAAACCACTTGGCTAAGATTCTTTAGAATTCAAAGCAGCTAAGTTGAACCTATTAGTGATTTCCACAAGGGTATCAAACCACGATATCACATCAATCTCAAATATGTCTGGGTTTTTTTTGCCCAGAATAAGCACATTTTTGTTTATTTTCCACAAATGTCTAGAATCTATGGCGCAGGCGTCCATACAAAAGTCGTTGAGTTTAGAAAGAAAACTAGTTCATAGCCACTGTTAAAACTGATGCTGTCTGCACGTCTGATGATATCAATAATGTCGTTCGATTTAACATTATTTCCAGTAGTCTATATTGACTCGTTATCTTTCCATAAAATCACTAGAATTCTATAAGGCCAAAATCAAATGTATTGAACTATGCAAAGAAATTCCTTCATCATCTAGCAGGGAGTCATAAGAGCCATGAAGCCGCCTTTAGTATTTAGGTAAGGAAACCTTTCTTTCAATAGAAAGGTAGCCCAGCATCAGGTAAGTGTTGAATCCTTCTTGATAATTACTGAGACGTTTCATTGATTTTATTATCCATTGCACACAGCTACCGCGAGAGATGATGCCTGAACGTTTCAAGTAAAAATGTTGTTGTTTTTTTCAGAACCACGTTTTTCCTTCAGCATTTGCTGCAGTTGGACATTTTTTCCGCGTGCCGCACAGCTCCGTTCAGGTAGCCGTTGCTGCTTCCGTTTCTTACGGACTGTCTCCCGTGGGTCAAGTCAATCATAGAGGACCTGGTCTTGGATTCTCCACTATCTGCGGCGGATGTTATATGCGTGGAAGGAGCCCAACTCCTGGAGATATTCCTCTGCTGGTAGGCTCTCTGGCAGGGGCGGCCCGAGAAGGCCATGTAGATCCACGGGTTGGTGCAGCTGTTGAGGGAAGCCAATAGCATGCACACAACAGTAACTGGATCTGTGGGGGAAAACATATTTACACAGTTAAAGTAATAATTGCGAATAATAGTATTTTGGATAAATATGCACTTATAGTAAGTACAGAAAGGTCGTTATATGTTTATTATTTTAAAGAACTAACTATCAAGAACCGAGTACAACTTGTATATTTGTATAAGTTCTGAGACATTAATAAGAACAAAGACTCTACAACTTCTAAGAACCAAGCCCAGCAACAGGCCTGATTGTGTGCCTTTGATACCAGCAGCAATCTATTTGCTGATGGATAATACTTTGTACTTATAAAACCAATAACAGAACGCATTGGCTAAGTAAGCCAATCCAAGAGATTAGTTGAAGGGTTTAACAATCCCGCTTTGCAGTTCTTTTTGTTCATGAGTGAACATTGGTGAAAGCAAGGAAGTAAGAGAATTTGGTTTTGATTATCACGTTTTTTGTTGTTGTTTTTTTTATTCTAGAATCTTCTGAAACTGAATTTATGCTTATTGTTATGCTCAGCATTCTCTCGTTCTGAATGACATGAACTAAGAAATAAAAACACTTCGCAGTGGGTATCCCATCATCCATTTCTCAATGTTAAAAACACATTCTGGTGTTGATTGAGAGAAAACAAAGGGATAAGAATACCAAAAAACAAGAAAAAAAAAAAAGCTTATATAGAGTGTAATTATATCGATTAGTTTGGATCAGCCATGTCATATTATATATATTATATTATAGGTGATATTGATCTAGACTATACAAATCTGTGTTATAAGAAATATTTTTACCAATTGCTTTTGTTTAGCTTGTAAGTTTCTCAGTACGCTATGATCTTATCACTTGTGTAGACCAGTTGTGAATAGGGGATGGAAGAAGGGGATATCTTTGTGAATGTTTACATGATTGATTTTAAATGCATAAAAATGTTCACTCGGGGATCAAGATTCCTCAAGGGAGCTAATTCAACTAATACCATCAGATCTGTACGATACGATTTCTTTCCCTTGTTTCAAATACCAAACAAAAAAATTAATTACCAATAATTAACTAATTGGTTTTTGTTTTATTCTTGTGTTGAATTAAAAGAAATAATTTTGCAAAATTTCTGTTAAATTTGAGATATGGTAGGGGAGAAATAACGTGTGCAACTTTTTATCATGCAGACAGACAGACAGATTAAGCTGATATCATAAGCTTTGTAATAATGCCAAAAGTATTTTTTCTCATATTCATTGAAGACGTATTGAGCACCAGAGTTTGGTCTCTTCCTATGCAACAATAAAAGCAACACAAAAAGCAACAGTTTTTGTAATTGCTTTCTAATAATTAATGTTATCTGCTTAGTCTTAAGTAGGAGAAATCAAATCAAGACCAGATATATTGATAGATCGAAAATAATTAGGGGTTATTGTATTGAATTCGGTTTTTTCTTTTTCATCATAAAATTATAAATAACTTTGGAACTACCCGTTCGATGAAGTGTAAATTCTACTTCAAAACGACATAATTAGTTCCCTTACGTTCAATGCTCGAGTCATTGTCAAAAGCGTTGATCATATTCACCAAGAAGAATGGCGCCCAGCAGATGAGGTAGCAGAGCACCACTGTCAAGGTCAACTTGATGGTCTTCATCTTGGATTTGGACACTCCCCTTTGGTGACCCCGTGGCTTTTTGGAGTGCTCAGCGCTGTTGACCACAAGGGATGAGGTGTCGGGGCGATCTCGAGACAAGGAAGGGGAGTTGCCGTTTCTTCGGCTGAAGGAGATTCTCATTTTGATATGCTTGGAGTTTTCGTTGGAGTTATTGCCCATGGATCTGAAGATTCAAAATATATTAGCTAAATAGGTTTGGTTTGGTTTTGGTTTTAGGCACATCGGCACTATTTTAGGCCATGTCGTGCAAACATGACAAAACAACAAAAAAAATAACTACAACATTGTACAAAAGCGTTGTGGCTTTCATTAATTGAATATATATGCATACTTTAATGTTAAGCCAGTACCAACAACATATTTCGAATATCCGGATTACAGAATACGAAGTACAGTTTGAGGCTCTATAACCTAAATTCGGTATTCCGAAAGTCCGCTTAATCAAGGTTGTCGATTTATCGCAGGATCCCAGGATTACTCCGCTACGAAATCTTTCATTAGCAATATTGCTACCACATAGCTCTTCTCAGATCGCTATTTTATAAAAAGTAAAGTTTATTTCCCTTTACAGACATTGCGATCTATGGGGCAAATGATGTTTAAAGTCATTTGCTTTTTTGGTAAACGGTTAACAAGCAGGGTGTTATGTGGCCAGCACAATGACCGACCGCATTTACTTTCCCCAACTAAAGTCAGGTACCCATTAGAGTTGTGTGGACTCAGGGGCGCACTGAAACTCCCGAAATTAAAAAATCCAATCTTCACCGAGATTCGAACCCAAGACCTCAGGTTCGAAGCCAAGCGCTTAACCATTCGACCACGTCATGCAAACTTAAATTTTTTTATGTAAGTACCTGTAAGATGCCGACTCCTTCGACCCGACGCTGACCCAGACCACGTGACAGATTCGTCCGTAGCAAAAGGCCAGGATGATGAAAGGTATGACGTAGTCGGTGACGAAGACCCAGGTGATGTACGCCTTCAGGCCCCATTCTGGCTCAAACGTTGCCCTACAGTCATATTCTTCTGAAACAGGCCACAGAGAAACTCTCATAAACTTGGATTAATATTGTAGTAAATCTAAGGCAGGCAACTCAACGAAGTTTTACAGTAAATAAATAAGTGTGTTTCTGTACTATGACAAACACAAAACAGCCTTCTACATTCACGACATGGCCTAAGCCCTAAATTATGCCGATGAGCCGAAAACCCAAACCCCTTTCAGGCCCCTATTACAGTATTTAGGCAGCACAAAAGACGGCTCCTTAGTTCCCCAACAATTCAGACTTTCCTTATACACTGTTCTCTACTCTCTCCCAGCGTCTTCCTGTCCTTGTTCAATAGTGCGCATGTACGCACCACAAGCACTGGTGCAAGGCAGGGTTGCAACAATATTTTATTTTATCGATAAGATTCGAATTATTTGATTTTTTTTTTATCATTTAATCAACCATGCAAAATTTGGAAAAACATGGAAAAAAAATTAAGGCTAGTAAATTTTATAATTATCATTTGAGAAAAAAATTAAAGCTACAGCGTGGACAATTCTTTCTTCTCGATCTAGTTGTTCATTAGTTGATTAGCGCAACAGTAGACTGTTATTGTGTTCTATAGAGTGTTCCTGTGTTGAATAAAGGCTATAATTGTCGACAATCGTCTTGCCTTCCGTATCTATACAGAATGACAATTACACTAATGCACTTCTTCGATTCAGATGTTCATCTCTCCAGGTGTGCAAGGGTGGGGGGGAATGGGGGGGGGGGATCAGATTGAAAACACCTTCTATTGACGTCATCAATGACACGAGTTAATCAAATTACAATATTTCTTGCTTTGCTTTGTTTTGCAAACAGAGTGGGGTTATTGTTTTTAGATGAAAGCAACATTAACAAGCAATATAATTTTTAAAATCAATTCCATACTCTAATATAGTAAACTTAAACATTCAGGATTTATTCGTCACTAAACAGGAAACATGTGAATGGCCAGTCTAGGGCCCGTGAACACTTAATCCACATTTATTAGCGCAATGTTTTATCGCCTTCCTCAACCTCCATAGGTTATGAGTAAATATCTTTGGTTGAGTTGTAACTTTTTTTTATCACATTATTGCATCTATTATTCTAAAAGTTTGTATTGTAGAGTGCATCTATGGGCTGCGATGTTTAATTGATCTGGTGATTGCTGTAATCTTGTTGCTATTGAAAAATGAAATAAATCTTATAGTATTGCTATATATAATTATAGCTTTAAAATGCGTAGTTCTTTTCTTTAGATAAGCTTTGTATTTAAAAAAATGGGTAATATATTTTGCTTATTTTCATTTATATTCAGCATACATTCGTATCATTTCATATTAACAACGTGCTGCGCACTGAGGGCCGGTTTTAAGTATGTGGAGGCCCCGGAGCTAACATTTTGTGGAGGCCTTACACTCTTTCGAAAGCTTTAATAAAGATCCACTCTATGAATAGAAATACTTATATCTATAAACATGCTATAATTTACAGGAAGGAAAAAGAGTACTTTTAATTTTATCTCACTTTCTCAGGGTACAACTACAAGCGGACACTTCTTAATCACGACATTGTTGCCACCCGAAGTAAGATTTATAGTTTTAGCGTTAAAAATGAGAAAACAATTCTTAAAAGTATCTGACTGGTCGAGGCCTTTTCTTGTGATTTACCCGTGTCTGTATCACAGTCTGCCTTCGCTTAAATCCGGAACTTATGATTCCGATCAGTTTTAAACTTTTGTCAAAAGTCCTTTAAAAAAAAAAAATAGGTACGGCCTTGGGTGTATTGATTTATTTTTAGATCATTGCTAAGAAAGCTGGAATTTAAACTTTATTTCTGGTTTCCTAAAATTTAATAAAATGAATTCCTAAGCCACCTACCTGGTCCCACGGACTGGAGAGAGAAAATAAACACCTGGGGGAGGGCGTAGAGCAGGGAGAGGAACCAGGCCAGGGCGATCATCAGGTGAACTCTCTTAGGAGACATGGTCTGGCTGGCCAGGGGATGACATATAGACAGGTACCTATCCACAGCGGCCATCACCAACACGTAGGAAGACACGTACATGGCTATCACCTGCGAATTAAAACGAGATTTTTACAGTTGAATTTGTTCTCTCTGTTAATGACGCTAACACATGGAATAACACTTTAATGTGGATATGTGATATCATTTCTTAAAGTAGTTCAAGACACCACTTTTTCCCGAGGCGCGAATGGGAAAAAAGGTGCGAATTTCGGTAGGGATGTGAAATACAGGAAGTCGGAAGGAGATTGACAGGATGGGAGATGAACTGTTCATGTTACGTAACTTGTTATAATATTAAAGTATATCTAGAGTAAAACCTGAGAGTCTTATTATTTTGAAGAGTCTTGTGTTATTTAACCTTTTTTTCGACTTTTTAACTTGATAGACAACGGAAAAACTACACTAAATAACAGAAATACCACTTTTACTTTTGTGGATCTAAACGTGACAGACAGACGAACGGACCGACTACAGTCTACACAAAACAACAGATTCTCGATGACTTCTAGGTTTTGTGAGCAGAAGGACAGAAGGAAAGACAGAAAAAATAAAACTAATGCGTCTTCCGTTTAGGTCCGCTAAAATGCAAGTCTAGCCATATGCCCTTTTTAAAAAAGTGTCCATATAGTTAGATGTGCGCTTTTTTTTTTTCTGTTATTCTGTTTTGTTTGGTGGAACCTACCGCCGATATTAATTGCTTCAATTAATTAGGTTGGCAACATTGTTATTAGAAAAAATCCACCATTAAGTCATTCTTATGCACTGCCCTAAGCCATTATCTTTCATTAAATAACTCTATCACTGAGTAATTTTCGGATGATCAGCGCCGCATTCTGAGGATTAGTAGTAGTAGTAATATTCTTATGTGAAACAAACGAACAAATATTCATTATCTGGCCCTGCCAGAGAAGGAAACAAAATTCATGGTAGTCCTTTTATCAGTGTCCACTGAGGAATATTCTGGTGATGGTCTGCAGCAGTACCGCCCTCTAACAGGCAAGGAGAATCTTCTAAGCACCTTAGAGGAGGTATCTGTCAAGTCAGTTGTGATAACACCCTCCGTTGATATCCTGTTGTTAGGATAAGTGATTTAAAAAAAAAAAAACTTGCCTTACTTCACATACAGTTCCCTTTAGACTAAATTTAAAAAAAAAAAAAAAAATCCTAATAGCATCAAAGCGATATCAGGAATCTATTTTGTTTTAGACAGAGAAAGCAAGGAATGATATTTTGTACTCGCTACATTCAAAAGAGATCAAATAAAACGACTTTAATTAATAAAAACTAAAGAGATATTTCTTTTATATTTAGAGGTTGCAACCAAACTAAAAGTAGACTGGGGAACGAGAATGTGGCAGCATTAAATGGGAAGGGGGGGGGGGACTTCGGGAAACATTTTTTTTTCCTTGTTCTGAGACTTAGTCTAAAGAAATGATGACAATGTCTTGGACAGTATATTGCTTGACTCACGATTACACGAGTTATAAAACAGAGTCCATAAGCGAAAAAACAACGTTGTTGCAGTTACAATGGACAGAGAGGTATGAAAGCAGTTGTGGTGGGGGGAAGGGGGGTAGATAAGTAACATTGCGTATAAGATATTGACTCCGGAAGCCATAGAGCATGACGGGGGGAGAAGATGAAGAAAGCTGATCGGAACCCATTTCGGTGGAGAGGTGTGGTCGCAACTCAATCATCCTCACCTGGGAGTGCACAGGATTAAGTCAAGTCAGTAAGTAGGCCTAACTTTTTTTTTGTTATGGTCGGGGTGATACGAGAATTCACTGGCCCAAATCATGTGTGCGTGTATGTGTCAATGATGCGTTATAAAGTGGGCATTTCAAAATCACGTCATTAGTCATGTAGCACAAGAATATTGAAACAAGTTAAAATTAAAGAAAAACCATAAAAACCCATTCCCCATATTGCACACCCCTGCCCCCGCATTTGCTCAGCTCTAGATCACACTCATCCTCCATTTTAATATCCCCATCTAATTAAAGCGTGTGTGTGTATGTTTCAAGGCGCCTTATAGAGCGGGCCTTTCCTAATCTCGTCAAAAGTGAAAGTACACATCAATATTTAAACAGATTACAATGTTATTTGAAAAAAATCAAAGAAAGAGAATAAATCAAATTAGATTAATGAAAAATCAAACGCAAACCCATAAAAACCCATTCCCCATAGCACACACCCTTCCCTGCATTCAATCACGCACTAGAACATGCCCACCCGCCATTTTTATATCCCCATCTAATTAACAAATGTAAATAACAAAACTTGAACAGATTAAAATTTCATTTGCAAAATCCGATGGATGCAAAAGACAGAATTATACATTTGAAATTGCAACATAAACATAAAAATATCATTTGAAAATCAACAACAAATGAAATCCCATGAAAACAAACCCATATTCCCCCTTTCGCACACCCTTCCCCGCATTCAAAGATAAACATGCTCACAGGTTACTGACAAACTAGATTTCAACTCTTTTCTTTTATTTCTAGTTGCCTAATTAACAATTAGGTGGACTCAAAGGCGCTGTAAGGATACCGAAATAAAAAATCCCAGTCTTGTGGTTTCGAGCCCGTACCCTTCGGTTGGTAATGTAAGCGTTTTACCACTCTGCCACAGCACCTATAATAAATCTAGACTCCGTGTGTAAAACCCACGTCTTGGAAGTCGCCTTTCAGTGTTCGATAAGAAAAATCCATCATCTTTTCGTATAGTTGCCTTCCCTTAAGTTAATACAGTATTATTAACAAGAAAGAAAATGCAACTTAAAGAAACGTGTGCCTTCGTGTCCCCCCAGTGTATTCTACCACCCTCTGGCAAACGCCGTCTGCTTTGGTTTAGTCATGTCCACGGTATGTTGTTATGTCAACGGTATATAGGATGAACGAATCCTCAACGTTGTCCTCTATTGGTAACATTTGTTGCTACAATTCGGTTTGTATATTTACTATACATTATAGAAGAAGCCCTTAAAATTAAATATATTTTATCACATAAAATAGGTGTGTACTTGTTTGCTTAAACATATTTACATACATTCCAACAGCTCGTCTAGTTGTTGTTGTTTTTTTAGATTCAAACGTAACTGACGAACGTTACTATAGAAAACTACTATGGCAGGGTGTCAGAGGATAACAGCAGGCAGGGTTTGAACTCGGGATCCTCATGACGACAGTCCGATGCGCATACAAAACGACAAGTCATTAAATAATTAAAGAATGTATTCTTAACACAACAGCGTAAAACAAATACACAACTAAACTTTAAAAGGTTATATGACATCAATGCACTCACCTGCATGTATTTGACAAATTTGCACGTAATGTCGTCTGCTAGGAAGACGGTAGTGACGTCATGAATCAGCTGCGGCAGGACGTTGAACAGAGCAACGAAAATGTCTGCGAAAGCCAGGTGGGCGATGAACCACTGCATGCGGGATAACTTCTGAGGTCGTAACCGTAGAACCAGAAGGACCACACCATTACCGAACAACGCCATGTAGAGAATAGTTGCCTAAAAAGAAAATAATGGATATTCCATTTCGTACGTAGATTCACAAACCTTTCTGGGTCAATCTAGATATCCTATTGTAAATACATTTAAAGATTTCCATATGTGGGAAGTGTCTGAAGCTTATAGATACTTTCAGAGTACGTGATTAGTTTCGTGCGACAGTATGGCTTCTCGGTGTGTGTCACAGTCTCAGTTGACATTTCCTGATTTAATGTTCATCTCAGGTTGAGACGTTTAAAAGACACGTGGAACTCCTGTTATAGAAACAGGATATAAAATGATTAAAACTGACTTTTAGTTCAGTCAAGTCTGTCAAGTGGTATCCTTTGGACCGGGCAGTCAAGTAGTACCTTTTGGTCCGGGACGGACAGTAGCGACTTAGAAAGTCGAGTAGTAATTTCAGTTAAGTAGTAACTTTTGGGCAGTTGATGCCAGTGGTCTTTCTAAGACATGTATTTCTAGTAGTTATTCTGTATTATTCTGCACAGTGTTACCTGCTGAGATGCGGACGTGATTTGTAATCTACTCTGGAGAGTTTAACGTATTGGATATATTTGATACCGCTGTTATGCGGATAGGATTGTTTCTTAGAGACTTGTGTAACTGACAAGGAGTGCAGTAATATTATTATTGTTATCAAATAAACTTTATATTTTGTCTGCTGAAACGGACTTAAGTCAATCTGTAGTATCTATTTTGTCACGTGTCAAGAGTACTCCAGGAAGCACGAACCTAGCATTCTACGCATTCGCGACACAGTAGTAGTGACCAGCCCCTCAAATGTGTAATAGTAATACACGTCACACAATATCAACGCCACGTCTCAAAACGTGCATTTAGAGTGTCAATGTAGAGGACTGTGAATGGGTGTTTGAATGAGAATGAGTATTTTAGGGCAGGAAGCTGGTATCTCATTAAATTCAGACTAAGAAAAGTTCGCCCTAACATTTGGATCCTAATTCGACCTTCTGACGCTGTTACAAAACGTCAATTAAAAATGTACGACCATACAATGAAAACACAGGGCTAGAAATGACTTTTCTGCAGGTAACAGCACCAGGGGAAAAAGATAGGCAGACAAAGGAAGCGAAGAGAGAACAACAGAAGGAAGTGACTGCCTGTCTCATAAGAGGTTCTAATATCGGCGAAAGACATAAAGAAACGGAGAAAGAAGGTCTACCGATCATATGTAGTGCCCCAACGGTCCAACAGACTACGAGACCATGGAGTAGTTCTCAATGGACAACATTTACTTTCAAATATGTCCCCATGAAAAATCTAAGCATCCTATTTTCTCTTGTATCACTTTAGTGATATCTATAGGCCTGAACATAGCAAACATAAAAAAATTCATTACAAAAAATTAAAAGATCCCATAGAACATTCCTATAAAACTATTAACGTAATATCTTCGATTATTAGCTCGTTTCCATGTTAAGTCAAACGCTTTCCTTTCCCAGATATTCTTTGTGAATTCTTGAAAATACCACTCACCAGAACGGCTATTTCCACTTTCTGCAAGTCGCGGTTGAGATCGTCCATATAGCTGACCTGGCTGGAGTTGGTCCCGTTCAGAGACGAGTTGCCCCACAGGGACATGTTGATCGACTTCACCGTGTTCACATCGTAGTCCAGGAGACTGTTAACCTCGCTTTGGCTCACTGCCCTCTTTGTGGGCACCGGAATGTTCCAGCCGGACAAATCGAGCTCCATCTCCATTGCTGTCTCTTTAATGTGCTGCTTCAGATAGTTTTAATATCACTTAGTGAACCTGATGACGTATCAGGCACAATGTCTTAAAATCAGTCTTCAAAAAAAGCAGTAATGGCTATTTAAGTTCAGTATGTTGCCTTAAATGCCATTTTGATGACATGATCTGAAACATAAGATGAAACTAATTAAAAAAGCAAGGTCGAGAGGCTAAGTACGCTTGAACTTGGCTTGGCTACTTATGAAGGGGGCTCGAGGTTCGACATTCGACTCTGGCAGAGTTGTGTTTACTGAGTGCCTAAAGGTAGCAAGGAAAACAAACTTCTCTTAGATACCCCCTCCACCTACTGGTCAATAAATGAGATTGGACCATAGCGCTCTGAGCATGCTTTAAGCTTGAAAGAACTATAAAAATAAAAATATTTTAATGTAATTATTATTATAATTATAAATTATTATTATTCATTGATATGCAAGGATCCAGAGAGCACTGCGTTTACACCGCACCTACCTACTTCTATAAAATGTCTCTTAAAATAATATTTTAAGAACGAAGCAAAACAAGGGAGGTAATGGAACGTTAAAATTTTTGTTTCTGCTACATTCAAAATAACATATCAACAAGGGAAAAAAAAGGAGGGGGGAAGTTTTATATCAACCTAGCAGACATAATGACTTACAAAAGTATGCACATAAAACTTATTAACAGGGAAATAGTTGACATAAGAAAGAATGAACATAAGAAATAAGTGGCCTAACAATAATAGACATAATGAACATCAATACAACTACAATAACAACTAACGGACTAAGGAGACAGCCTATGACAAAACAAGCAAAATACAAAAGAATACATAAAAAAAAACTCTTTTGTGAGAATAAACTGCAAATTTACATATATCTTAATCATATAATATGTATTTCCCTTTTACTATAATAAACAAAGTGAAAAATTATTAATTTTTTTTTGCTTATTAATGTTTTGTTAGGGAGAATGAATAATGTACAATGTTTCCACATGATCTAAGAATAGAAAAAGGGGGGAGGGGAGAAATAGGGTATAGATATAAAATGTGTACCTGACAGACGGAATGAGTTAATATATGCTTTCTAAAAAAAAAAAACTGACAGAATTACAACTTCTGTTAGTGACAGCGTAAGAAAACTACACTACAAACTTTCTTAGTTATGTTGTATAATACAAAAACTTATAATTAACACTGTATAGTTAAATGTAAAAATATACAGTACCAAAACTAAATATCTAAATAATTTCCTAATGAAATCAAGTGTTGTAAATCTCATGCAAACTATAAACTAAAAGACAATGTACATTTTCTGAATGTTGTGAAAGCCTCATTGCACGCCAGAGTTACGTTTAAAAAATATGATTCGCTCACGTTCAGCGGAAGTTTGAGGTTTACGTTGAGCCACAGTGGAAAGCAGATTGCCAGGTGGTCTCGCGCTAATATCTATTAATAGACCGTGGCGGGATACATTCGACAGAGAGAAAGGGAGGTAATGATCCAGCTAAATGTTTTAAACTAAAACGTGTATTTTATGCACTAATAAAGAATTAAGAAGCAAAATATTTTATCGATAATCCAATACACCAATTCTAATGCGTTACATAACTCTTAGATTTTAGAACCAGAAAAAAATTAATGTGGCCAGTTAATATATAATTAATAAAACAAGCGAAATATAAAAATCCTTTTTTTAAACTTATCTAAAGGTTCTCAAAACTATACCTGTTGACATCACCGGTAGATATATTCAATAGTAGTTACTTTTTTATTGATTCATGGCTTGTCTATGTTAAGGAATAATTATGTGAAGTTTCAACCACTAGCGGATAGAGTGGGGGGGGCGATTTTTTTCAAAATCCCTAACCCTAACGTCCAGTAAACCCTAACACTATGCATAAACGTGTGTACATTATATATATATATAAAGTTATAAAGTAGTGTTTATCAACCTTCGGCGAGAAAAAAAAATAGTCATGTTGAGGCCTTTCTCTTGCAAGCTTGGGGGTCTGGGGGAGCGCTGTAAGCTTTCCTAGTGTCGCCCCGACACTGTCATCTATTGCTGCGGCAACTAAGGTTAACGAAGCTGTCATTTGGTCAGCCTAAAGACCAACTGCCTTTATTTACCGAGCAAATGTCAGGTACCCATTGATTGTATAGGTGCCTGATATGCCCTGAGAATCCCTAGGAATTCGTACTCAAGCTTCCCTTGAAATGTTGAAGGTAAATATGTAAATATATTTAACAAAACGGCCGCCCACGAGATTGCATGTAAGGTATTGAGTGAGTAAGAATGACCATCATGTTTATAATGCGTTTATGTTAAAGAGAAACTCCGATGATTTTTCAAATTTGAGTTATTTCTTGACATTTAAATTCTGCGTAAAAAGTTGTAATAGTAAATAATTTACCATTTTTTTCTTTGCTTACAAGATCTAGATCTAACTGCATAGACGAAGATATTTTTTTTACAAGAATGTAAACTTAACTGTATGGTCTCCCGTTATACAATAAGTCAATTGATTAAATTAAACGTATATGTGACGGCACATACAAACCCGGTGAAAACCTGATCGTTTTGGATGCGCAGAAAAAAATATGTCAGAAAAACATCAATTACTAAGTTATTATTGAAAATTTTAAAAAAGAAGAGTATATTCATTATCTGTAAATCAAAACACATATTATATCAAAAATTGTCAAAACCATCGGGGTTTCCCTTTAAGACTTAAATATACGAATTCCTTTTAGAATATGTTCTTTGCTTTATAGTTTATTGTTAAATGTCAAGGTAATCGGCAAGAACAGCTTCGTCTGAGATATAGTCATCCAAATACTGACGCAACAAAATATAGATCTGCTTTTATCGTAGTAGGTTGTAATCCAAGTTACTATGTCAAACTAAATGATTGAAGTTCAATTGTAATTTTAAGCCAGAGAGTTCCTGTGAATATTTCTTTTTCAAAGGACAATGATGCCAACAGGAAGCGAACTGTCACGATCAGTGCAGTGATGTCATTTTTACTTGTAGAAACTACATACTTAAACAAAAGTGTATGTAATAATAGAAGATGAAATCTGTGCACATTTTGGAATCGAAATTTGAATTAAAAAAGAAGTTTCTATGTCATAAAATCAGCATATTAAGTTGTTATTTTAGTCCTACTATTATGATCTAGAATCTCGGATCTAATTCCGTCCATTCTTTTCTTTTTTTTTTCTTTTTTTTTCTTTCCTCCTTTTTTTTTCTTTCTCAATTCCCTGTCCCTCCTTTACAAATTCCATGTCCCTCCTTTCTCAATTCCCTGTCCCTCCTTTACAAACTCCATGTCCCTCCTTTCTCAATTCCATGTCCTTCCTTTCTCAATTCCATGTCCTTCCTTTCTCAACTTCCTGTCCCTCCTTTCTCTTTTCCCCTAGATTTCGTTTCTCTTTCCCTGTTTCCTTCCATTCTCTTTGCTCCTCAATTTTCCTTTCTACTCACTGATAGTCCGTCAGGTATGTGTCCTATTGATTTTTTCTATCAAACCAAATATCTCTGTTCCTATCTCCTCACTTTCTCTTCCTTCTCTCTCCTTCCATTCTCTTTTCTCTTCCCCTTTCTTTTTTCTTTTCCTATCTCCTCACTTTCTCTTCCCTTACTCTTTTCCTCTTCTTCTTAATTTCTCTTTCACTCTCCCCTTTCTTTCTCTTTCCCTCTCTCCGTCCATTCTCTTTTCTCCTCACTTTTTCTTCCTTCTCTCCTTTTTCTCTTTTGCCACCTTTGTTTTCTCTTTCCCTTTCTTCGCCCGTTCTCTTTCGTGCTCACTATCTTTCACGTCTTTTACTTTTGTCTCTATCTGTAACGTTTAAGCTGAAACTTTTTTCTGCCACAGGTTTTGTGAAAATTTGGTACAGTTTATTGAACCAGGAAGTCATATGCTGGAAACTGCAGACGTGACCCCAGGAAGCTAAGTTAATTACATCCGAAAGGTTGTCATAACAATGACGTCACGTGGACCGGAACTGTTTATTTCAACACTAGGGCTAAAGTTTAAATCAATAGTTTAACTGCCTCTATTGTTAACAGAGGCGGCATTAGGGGATGGCAAGTTGGACGATCGCCCGTGCCACGTGCATGAGAGGCCCCCCGCGAAAGAAGGTTGCCTTGTCACAGACAGCTTCGGAAGCGAGACCAGTTTTCATAGTCGACGTCTTGTTACTCAATATTTTGAAAGACTTTCCCCGCATCTATATGATACCAACTACCATGCCAGCTTTTATCATAACAATCTTGGTTTTCGAAATACCGTATTTCTAGTACCCACGAATCCTGAATTTTGTTTGCTTATAATCGATTGTCACTCCTAGTGTTTGTTGACATTTTTGAATTCACTCGAGATTGTGTAGGGACCATATTCCGTGTCGTGATCTTTACTATGTGTGTAGTTATTTTCGTCCTTCAGTGTAATAAAGCTTTAGATGTTAACACGTTTTTTTTTTTATTATAGTAAGACACTACGTTATACTATGTTTCAGATAGGCCATGAGGCGTACAGCATTACAGGCGGACGAGTCCGTTAACGCCATGGGGTATGATATATATGGTCTACGCTTAACGGTTACCGGGACAGCGTATAACACTCGCCAGGGGCCCTACGTACTAACAAGGCCGCTCTGCTTATTAATTATACATTGATGTGTAATCCTAATAAGGTAGTTTTATAATTGTAGGTATTTTTAGACCAATAGATTAGGTAAAGATAATTTTGTAATAATACATATCGAAAGACTAAAATTAATTGGTCAGGCAAACAAAACGTATAGAGTAAAGAAAAATAGCATTTAGCATTTATTTTATACTTTTAAAGTATTCATCAACACTAGACAAAGTATTTAGCGCTACCAAAATCAAAGTGTTCAGCTTTATCAGACAAAGTCTTTTATAGGTTTATCAGGCAAAGTATTTAGCACTTACTTATTTTTTCATTCAACAGTACCATTGGAAATACAGAAATAAGATTTGGGGGTTTTCACCACTTGACATAAGAAAACAGGCTTTTGAAATCTTTTTAAGAATACAAGTCTTTAGTCTGGCTGAGGTTGTTTATTTCCGAAGTCCATCCTCAAGAGTACAAATCACTCGGACAGTCAGTGAGGTCAATGTTCTAATGATATCGTCTTAAAACCAAATGTCTGACTTTTTTTTTTTTCCTGTAATCACATTTCTGTAGGTCGAGAAGTTAGTCAGTACTACTTTCACAAGGTGTTTCAACCCTCATCATATACATACCATCCTTTTGAGCTGTCTTTGTGACTTCATTTATCTAACAAAAATGACATTGATAAATAATATGTATCTGGTTCTTGACCTATTTTCTAAAGTAAAGTTGTCTACACGAGACTCAAATATACCATATTCACATGTTTTGAGTGTTTCATTGGATCTAGAGCCTTTATATATATATATACAGTACAGCATTTATAGAATAATACTTTTTTTCTCGGACTGAAAAAAAAAGAAAAGTTCCTCTTTCAGACCTTACAATCATCTGTTTCTGTTAAGGACTAGAGCATCTATTAAAAAAATTTCCTCCGCCAAACAAAAAGCAAATAAAACTAAACCACTGCTGCAAAACACACACACACACACAGGTTGAAATCTATAATTTAAAACATAAAGTAAGGCGTGTGTATGTATGTATGTATGTGTGTGTGTATGTGTGTATGTATGTATGTGTGTGTGTCTATGTAAATCCAAACCGTTTGATCAATCTTGATAAAGCGTAGCCTATATGTTCCTTAGATAATATCGGAGACCGTAGAGTATATTTAAAGTCTTTCCCACAACCGTAGATAATAGTAAATTGTAAATCAAAAAGAAATCTACAGGGCCTTTACATGAAAATGCAGACACACACACACACACACGAACATACAGGGGGAAATGGAGGTCAGTAAATAAAATGGAACGGCTTTAGACTTCTGCAGACAGTTCTGAGGAATGAAATGAGAGTTATTTACTTTGAAGTACAGTTTTAGAACCACTCAAGTTGTGCTCGAACTCCTTTCCACTTGGCGACAGTTTCCCCGATTCCCTTTCCTGGCTGGCTACGTCCTGGAGCATGAATGAACACCACCAGCTGAACTGTGGAGATGCAGAGTGAAGTGGACAAGATGACGTGTCAAAACACAATCAAATCTGGACGGGTCACTTCCTTGTGCATGTGGGCGGTCCACCTCGAAGAGAGAAAAAAAAACAACTCATTCCCTAGAAGCTCATGAATGGAGCTAAGCCCAGATGTCAGTAAGGATCACAGAGCTGTGACATTTAATCTGTCATTTGTCTAGACTCATTTCTATCAATGAATTAACTGCGCTTCACTTTTTGTTTTTGAAGTAACGTCTGTGTTATATAAAATATGATACGTTTGCTTTCTTATTTCTCTCCTTGCCATTCGATAAAGCAACAAAGTTCTCCCACTCCTCTCTGTAAGTGTCACGCCCCCATTTAGATTTTATTGATTTTTTTTTTTTAACTTACTCTAGAAGAATTTTCGTTACAGGTTTTGAGTCTAACTGCAGAGCTGACTGTTGACCATTACATTAAATCGCTAAGTTTAAGTCACAATTGGTTGTCTCAAACCGCAATGTTATGAGCTTCTGATATGATCTTCTGATAATGAGCTTCTGATAATGAGCTTCTGATAATGAGCTTCTGATAATGAGCTTCTGATAATGAGCTTCTGATAATGAGCTTCTGATAATGAGCTTCTGATAATGAGCTTCTGATAATGAGCTTCTGATAATGAGCTTCTGATAATGAGCTTCTGATAGTGAGCTTCTGATAGTGAGCTTCTGATAATGAGCTTCTGATAGTGAGCTTCTGATAGTGAGCTTCTGATAATGAGCTTCTGATAGTGAGCTTCTGATAATGGGCTTCTGATAATGAGCTTCTGATATCCAATACCATACGATAGAAAAAGAGAACAAGAAAAAAAAATTAAAAAATACGTTAAAAAAACAAGTTTATGTTAAGTGTAATTATATTAATTAGTTTGGATCAGTCATGTAATTTTTCATCCCAATTACAATGAAAAAGGACGCCTATTATAAGCTATCTCGACATGACCACCCCATAATTTTTCGACTCTGAACCGGACACAACAGAATGAGACAACAAATGTTCCGGAAGCTTAAAGTCAGGACGAACGAAATCTGCCCTAGTCGAGCATTAGCACAGAATGCTGACCATGTCCTCCAAAGCTACATACTATATCGAGAGGCACGAACAAGACTCTGGCCCCGAAACCCTCCTATAGAAAAAAATTATGAGGAGAACTTCTGATCTCAGATATAGGATTACGGATCTGAACCCTCCGACATGTAAAATGAGAACGAAGAAGAAGTCAGGTAATTAGATTGGAATAGATCGAGACAAACAATAATAAATCGGTGCAATTAGAATTTTTTTTTTAAACAATCGTTTTTGTTTAACGCAATTTCATGTTTTTAGCTTTGTTAATGCTCTATGATCCTATCCCTTGTCAGGACCAGTTTGGAAAAAGTGCCTGGGGGGGGGGGAGAGAAGAAGGGGGGCGGGAGAAGAAGGGGGCATCTCCGTTAATTTGATCGCATTTTTAAATACATAAAAAAATTACGACTTGAATTTGAACTCAGGGCCCAAGCCTCCTCAAGGGGACTTATTCTATTTATAGCAGCAAATTTGTCAATTACGATTTCTTTGCCTTGCTTGTTAGCAAACAAAATAATTTGTTACCAAAAGCTAATTACTTAATTGGTATATTTTTATTATATTCCTGTTTTGTCTGGTACAAGAAATACTTTTGTACAATTTAAATTTGATCCGAGATAGGATGTGGGAGAAATAACGAGTACAAGCTTTTTACCTAACAGACAGGCAGACAGACAGAGTTTCTATAAGATTTGTAAAGAAATGAAACATTTATTACACATCTTTCACAATACAAAGCAGCTATTGCTGAAGTCAAACTGTTAAATGTTATCTCTTGTAAGGTAAAGGTCTCATTAGCACATTGTTAAAAGCCAATGTAACAGAAGGAAGGGGAGTAAACCAAGTTCAAGCAAGGGATATAATACCAGGGCAGCTCCTGCTTTGTACACATCGGCACTGGGCGATGACAGGTTTAAAACAGGTAATGTATGTGTATGTTTATGATATGGGCAACAGTGTAGGGGAATTACAGACGGGAAAGGGGTGAAACTCTAAGTACACTGGATTGATAGATTAGATTGGTATGGTATATGTCCTACTAACAAGTAGAAACGTTAGATTTATTGGATAAAATAGAAGATTTAAAATACGTGGTTGCATTATTTGAATCTCTCTCTCTTATTTCTCTAAATGTATAATACTTGTTTCTCTCTCTCTCTCTCTCTCTCTCTCTGTGTATCTCAGAATCTCACTTTGCGTCAATTACATTCACGTTCTCTCTATCGCTGATTGTATTTTTTGTCTTTCTGTCTGTCTGTCTTGTCTCCCTCTCTCTCAGTTTGTCTCTCTCTCCATCTGCTTCTTTCTCACTCTGTCATTCTGTCCCTCTCACTGCCCCTTTTATTCTATTTCATTGTTTCTCTCCGTATCTTTCTCTACTTCACTGTCTCTCTGTCTTTCATCTTCGATCTCTTTCTCTCTCTCTCTGTCTCTCTCTCTCTCTCTCTGTCGTTATTTATCTTCCTGTCTGTCTCTAACGGTCACAATCTTTCCTTTGTTTTGCCTTGTATGTGTGTTTGTGTGTGTGTGTGTGTGTGAGAGAGAGAGAGAGAGAGAGAGGGAAAGAGAGACAGAAAGAAAGCAAAAGAGAACATTAGAGAGAATATTAAATGTAATGTTGACTTTGTGGCTGAGTGGTTAAGCGCTCGGCTTCGAAACCTGACGTTCGAATCTCGATTACTGCATTAAAAAAAAAAGAAGGATATAGATACGTTATGACAAATAACTTCAAAATCTCTTCTTAAAATAAACCAAACATCTTTCGGCCAAAGCAACAGAAACTATTATAACATCTAAAACTTAATTGGCGAGCGTAATAAAAGAAAACTTTAATAAACAGATTTCCTTATTTGCAGATGTAACTCCTGTTTGAATGTCAAATAGACGCAGACGTCCAATCTTAGCTTCATTCATTCAAGTGTCTCCCTCTACAATGCTAACTTTCCAGTGGGCGACAGAGCACTCCAAAACAAACCACTTGGGCCAAGGAGAGGAACAGAGAATTGCATTGACCGTTAGATCCTATTCCCCTATTTCTGATGACGTCCAGGACAGTAGATTGATTTAACAAGGACTTTGGATGAGGTGGGGGTGGCAGGATTGACATTGTGCTGTACATCTGTATCCATGTATTGATCAATGCAAGCAAAAAGCAAAATATTTAAAAAAAATAAATAAAGCTTATCTAAAGGGAAAGAATTGCGTCCTTAAAACTATATCAACCAATGATGTACAAATCATTTCCCTTACTCGATATTAAGCAAAATAATTAATAACTAATTATTAATTGATTCATTTAGTATATTTGTTTCTCGATTCATGTTTTGCTAGGTACTATAAATAGTTATTTCAAGTATCAACTTGATCGGAGAAAACTTGAGATAAAAATAGTGCCTTTAGCTTTTTAATTGCCCATGCCAAGACTTATGCTACAATCAAATATAAAAATGTACAGCTTCTCTAACACTGATACACTCCCAGTCGAAAAAGAGTCTTAGCCTATAATTATTTTCCTTCACATTTAATGCAGGGCGGCCAAAACGTAGGTTTACAGTAATCACACAGACTATTTATTTCAAACTTCGACACTAAAACAGCGGGAAATCTGTTAGACCTGTTAACATAAACATCAACAACTAAATCTCGCAGATGCTTCAAATGTCCTCTATCAGAATAGCAACATTCCTCTAATCTCTCCAGGACACTCTGACGCACAGTACGGCTAGTAACTTCAGCCATATTAAAGTTAGTTTAATAACAGTAAAAACTACTTTTAGACCACTCTGTATAAAAAGACATTTCATTAAAACCGTTGTTTAACTGTAAGGGAAAAAGCATTAAAAAAAAAATCTTTTCAATGCATGTTTTATCAATCACAATGTAAGATGATGACGCCATTATCGGGAGAATAACAATCAACACATACTCTCGAGTCAAAAGTTTGTTTTTTTCCCCACATCGAGTTGACGTCATTAACTGATTACAGTCGTAGATTTTTACCGGAAGTCTTGGAATTGTTGCATTGCGAACAGGAAGCAGAGAACGGAATGGAAGTGTAAAAGTATTTACATGTAGAAGATTGTCTGGTACAGGGTAGTCTAGATCTTGTAAGCGTCTCAGTCAATTTTTTATTGTGGAAGCTTGTTTTTAAGTTCGAAAGTATAGGTCGAAACGAGAGATCAGATCTAGATTAAAACTAAATAATTAATTGTTAAATCATGCGACCTTTATGGATATCGATGAATTGTTTTACATATTACGTGTGGATAAAGAGGACCTCAACATAGACCTGCAACGTCACAACCAGTGGGCAGTTTAGGCCAATAGCTCGTTGCCACGTCGTACACACATGTGACACGGCAAAGAGCTATTTGTCTAAATATATCACAGGTTGTGACGTTGCAGGTCAAGTGCTCAGGCCTTCTATAACGACGGGTCTCACAACAGACCAGCAAAACCGACATACTCGCGCGCAAAGACAAGAAAACATAAATACGCCAACAACCTCCTTAGCCTTCACAAAGGTCAAAGGTTATTTCAGACTCGCTCGACACAGATCAATTCTCTTCCTTCACCTTTCCCATCAGAGCCAATCGAAGACACGATGACAGACGAAGATTCCGCCAACATCGTTACGGTTTCGCTGTTCGCATTAGCACCTCACTGATTGGATAGCGATTTGTCGCAATCGTCTGCTCGATTACTTAGGCGCTCCGTGAGCCCAGTTCTATTAGTACTGGGATTTAAGGCTGTAACAGTAGGTAGAGCTTGACAAGGAGAATAATTATAGTTGAAAACAAGCATTCAAAGTAGGTGACTTGCTATCAGAATCATAGGTAAAAATAAAATAAATTATAGCTTTTATATAGCGCTACTTTCATGCTTATAGCATACTCAGAGCGCTCTACTTTCATGCTTCTAAGTATGTTCAGAGCGCTCCACTTTCATGCTTCTAAGTATGCTCAGAGCGCTATAATCCAATCTTATTTGTGAACCTGTGGGGGAGGGGGTATCTGGGAGAAGGTTGCCCGAGCTGCCTTTGGGCGCTCAGTAAGCACAACTCTGCTTCTGTCGGGTGTCGAACCTCAAGCCTTCTTGATAGGTAGCCACATTTAATTCTCTGCCACACATCCTATTTGTACATCAACGTATCTTAATAAACAGCTTATATTTCCGTTATTTATACCAATAGTTCATTAACTCATTAGTGAACTTTTTAATTGATTTATGTTTTGTTAGGTACATTGACAAGGGTGCAAAGTTTCAACTGGATCCGAGAATGGGAAATGAAAGACAAAACGTGAAAACCATTTTTTACCAGACAGAGTATGTTGATATTAGCTTTGTAAAGAAACTAATTATACACATAAAGAAAAGACAGACAGAATAATAGGAATAGCGACAGAGATGGTAGATGCTAGAGATGGGTGCGATAGGGCTAGAGTAGAGAGTCTGTGTGAGGTGGTTGGATCAAGGCTACTATGAAGGTTGGATCAAGGCTAGCGTGAAGGTTGAATCAAGGCTAGTGTGAAGGTTGGATCAAGGCTAGTGTGAAGGTTGGATCAAGACGTTTGTTGTGGGTTGGTGCAAGGGGGTTGGTTTGGGATAGTTAGGGCAAGTTTGATGATAATAATCCTTGCACCACAACCAAGGAATGAGAAGAGGTAAAGAGAGAGTTATTACTTGATGCTCTTGATGTTAAAGAAAATTAATAACGTAGAAGAGTCTGACCAGTGACTATAGAGTGACTTACTTCTTACAGTCTCCAAATACAAAGACGAAACAAGCTGCTGGACGTCTATTTATCTACACATACAAAGACGAAACAAGCTCCTGGACGTCTATTTATCTACACATACAAAGACGAAACAAGCTGCTGGACGTCTATTTATCTACACATACAAAGGCGAAACAAGCTCCTGGACGTCTATTTATCTACACATACAAAGACGAAACAAGCTGCTGGACGTCTATTTATCTACACATACAAAGGCGAAACAAGCTGCTGGACGTCTATTTATTTACACATACAAAGGCGAAACAAGCTGCTGAACGTCTATTTATCTACACATACAAAGACGAAACAAGCTCCTGGACGTCTATTTATCTACACATACAAAGGCGAAACAAGCTGCTGGACGTCTATTTATCTACACATACAAAGACGAAACAAGCTGCTGGACGTCTATTTATCTACACATACAAAGGCGAAACAAGCTGCTGGACGTCTATTTATCTACACATACAAATGCGAAACAAGCTGCTGGACCTCTATTTATCTACACATACAAAGACGAAACAAGCTGCTGGACGTCTATTTATCTACACATACAAAGACGAAACAAGCTGCTGGACGTCTATTTATCTACACATACAAAGGCGAAACAAGCTGCTGTACGTCTATTTATCTACACATACAAAGACGAAACAAGCTGCTGGACGTCTATTTATCTACACATACAAAGGCGAAACAAGCTGCTGGACGTCTATTTATCTACACATACAAAGGCGAAACAAGCTGCTGGACGTCTATTTATCTACACATACAAAGACGAAACAAGCTGCTAGACGTCTATTTATCTACACATACAAAGGCGAAACAAGCTGCTGGACGTCTATTTATCTACACATACAAAGGCGAAACAAGCTGCTGGACGTCTATTTATCTACACATACAAAGACGAAACAAGCTCCTGGACGTCTATTTATCTACACATACAAGGACGAAACAAGCTGCTGGACGTCTATTTATCTACACATACAAAGGCGAAACAAGCTGCTGGACGTCTATTTATCTACACATACAAAGACGAAACAAGCTCCTGGACGTCTATTTATCTACACATACAAAGGCGAAGCAAGCTGCTGGACGTCTATTTATCTACACATACAAAGACCAAACAAGCTCCTGGACGTCTATTTATCTACACATACAAAGACGAAACAAGCTGCTGGACGTCTATTTATCTACACATACAAAGGCGAAACAAGCTGCTGGACGTCTATTTATCTACACATACAAAGACGAAACAAGCTGCTGGACGTCTATTTATCTACACATACAAAGGCGAAACAAGCTGCTGGACGTCTATTTATCTACACATACAAAGGCGAAACAAGCTGCTAGACGTCTATTTATCTACACATACAAAGGCGAAACAAGCTGCTGGACGTCTATTTATCTACACATACAAAGGCGAAACAAGCTGCTGGACGTCTATTTATCTTACATACAAAGACGAAACAAGCTGCTGGACGTCTATTTATCTACACATACAAAGGTGAAACAAGCTGCTGGACGTCTATTTATCTACACATACAAAGGCGAAACAAGCTGCTGGACGTCTATTTATCTACACATACAAGGACGAAACAAGCTGCTGGACGTCTATTTATCTACACATACAAAGGCGAAACAAGCTGCTGGACGTCTATTTATCTACACATACAAAGGCGAAACAAGCTGCTGGACGTCTATTTATCTACACATACAAAGGCGAAACAAGCTGCTGGACGTCTATTTATCTACACATACAAAGACGAAACAATCTCATGGACGTCTATTTATCTACACATACAAAGACGAAACAACCTGCTGGATGTCTATTTATCTACACATACAAAGTCGAAACAATCTCCTGGACGTCTATTTATCTACACATACAAAGACGAAACAACCTGCTGGATGTCTATTTATCTACACATACAAAGTCGAAACAATCTCCTGGACGTCTATTTATCTACATATACATAGACGAAACAATCTCCTGGACGTCTATTTATCTACATATACAAAGACGAAACAATCTCCTGGACGTCTATTTATCTACACATACAAAGACGAAACAAGCTGCTGGACGTCTATTTATCTACACATACAAAGACGAAACAAGCTGCTGGACGTCTATTTATCTACACATACAAAGACGAAACAATCTCCTGGACGTCTATTTATCTACACATACAAAGACGAAACAAGCTGCTGGATGTCTATTTATCTACACATACAAAGACGAAACAATCTCCTGGACGTCTCTTAATCTACACATACAAAGACGAAACAATCTCCTGGACGTCTCTTAATCTACACATACAAAGACTAAACAATCTCCAGGACGTCTATTTATCTACACATACATAGACAAAACAAGCTGCTGGACGTCTTTTTATCTACTTAACTGAATGCATGCTTCATTTTCCCTTTCAATGTCTTCAAAGTAGACCGAATCTTATTTTAATATGATTTTATTTTGAAAAATAAAATAATTATGACGGTCAAACCAAAGTTTTCACAGCGTAGCCTCTACGCTAGTTGTTGTTGTTGTTGTTGTTGTTGTTGTTGTTGCTGTTGTTGTTGTATTTTTACAAAGATATACATGAACTGTCCAAATTCTAGGATCGTTAGTGCCGTTTTCATTATCCGTGTTCAATATGATAAAAGGAATAGTACCAAACCAAAAAGGAATATAATTACTTCCTCAATAATAATAAGAGAAACAAGACGCTATGTGTTAGAAAGAAGGCGGATGAATGGAGAACGGAAATTTCCATTTTTTAGATCAATCTTTTAAAATCTCCAATTTTTTAAAAAAAAAACAAAAAAAAAGGCTAACTTGTTACGTCATATCCTCCTTCTAGAACAACTAATGAAATGGTTGGCTAAGAAAATCGCGTGACTTTACAACTTCTACAAATTACGGAAAAGTAACAAATACTATTTTTGGAAAGATAGAAGGAAAACTCTGAATCCAAACCTCCGCAGCCCTGCGGCTATATCTAAACGCGGGAAAGGCTTCGGGAGAGAACCCTGAGGAAAAATAAGGAGTTGGAGACCCTTAGGCAGATTGCAGCACACTGTCTGGCAGAGCCTGCAGTGCTACTGATCCCAAACTGTACCGGATATTCCGTTCCTTTGGTCACATCAGCTGCTTGGAGAGGGAGAAACTGCTGTGTCAGCGACATCGTTCCGACCATAAACAATGCGCAGGCTTTCATCTCGCTTGTTCGGGATGGACCATAGTGGTTACGGCTGAAGGATGCCACAAACGAGTGTTGTGCTTGATCCCATTCAAGTCGTTATATTACAAGAGGATGCTGAGACTTTGTTACAATTTGAATGCACTTAATAATAGCAACTCGACATGGATATTGAACTTAACACTCGAATAAATTTGAATACATTTAGAATACATTACCATACATTGCCAGGCTTAGAAACTCTGTCAAACTCGATTAACTTCCCCCTGTAATGTGCCACTTACATCTATATTGCTTGGCATACCGAAGATCCAGTGAAGATGCTGATGATTTATGAGGATTGATGGGTGTTTTATAATCGTCTGGGAACACACCTAACGTGATGTAGGAAATCCCCTTTGAGGCTTAGAGAATAAAATTTTATGTCCATGTCGATTTGATCAGCTTTTAATGTATGATTGAACACTTTCTGTTGTTTTCATCGTTGCCCTAAGGAGGCATTGTGAAGAATCTAATAATGTTTTCTTTGTTAGAGAACTGATCAAGATTCTTAGTGACTGAGTTATTTTATTACATTATGTTTTATAAAGAGGAAATTAAAATGGAGCATTGCCATTGTTCATTTTGTCACTGTAATTAAAAGTTCAAATTGAGTGCTAATGACATTACTAACACTAAACTTATTTCATCTTTTTGAGTACTTGGATTTTACATTGATGTCTTTTGAATACATTTAAACTAGACATTAAAAAATGCTCAAGCTGTAGAGAGGAAAGGGCATGTGAGGACTGGGTATCAAAGTCTGTGTTTCAGGTAAACAAGTTAACGTTTAACTAATGTCAGTAAAAACAAATGTCAGGGCAACTTATATCAGGTACAACAAATGTCAGGCACAAGTAATGTCAGGTGCAACTAATGTCAGGTACAGCAAATGTCAGGTACAACTTATGTCAGGTACAATAAATTTCAGGGCAACTAATGTCAGGTACAACTAATGTTATGTGCTACAAATGTCAGGTACCACAAATGTCACGTACAAGAAATGCCAGGTGCTACAAATGGCAGGTACAACAAATGTCAGGTACAACTAATGTCAGGTACAACTAATGTCAGGTACAACTAATGTCAGGTACAACAAATATCAGCTACAACAAATATCAGGAGCTACAAATGTCAGGAGGTACAAGTAATGTCAGGTACAAGTAATGTCAGACACAACAAATGTCAGGTACAGTAATGCCATGTACAACTAATGACATGTACAACAAATGTCAGTTAAAACAAATTTGAGGTATAACAAATGTCAAATACAACAAATTTCAGGTATAACAAATGGCAGGTACAACAAATGGCAGGTACCAAAATCTCGGGCATTTTATAGAGCTAAATTAAATGAACTACAAGATGTCTAAACAAAAACCTCAACTTCAACGGGATTCAAACTCGAATCGCATGGATTGAAAGTTTCGTTGAGATGATGGACTTCTATCAAACTTAAACTACGCCATCACAACCCCCCACCACCACCCTTCACGGGCTAAAAAAACATTTCCGAAAATTGTGGCAGAAAAAAACAACTCGGCTCTGACTGGTAAAGCTTGCAAAGCGGACAGACAGCACATTGAAATGAAAAGTGACTCCCCCCGATCTAATAGTCTGTGGAACATGTACTAGTAGAATATCAAAATCAAATCAACCGATTAAACAAAAATCCACCCGCACTTATAAATATATTAATCAATAAAAGTCTCAGTCATTGACCATTTACTTGATCTTTCTAGAATGCTTCTTAATTTGAATAAATGTTAAAGTAAATCCCAAAAGTCCCAAACACTTTGACATTTCACAAGTTTTTTAGTATTCAACCCACATTGTGTCCGAAATCTGCTAAATCCTAATTTTTTTTTTCACAAACACTGGTCTCCATGGAAACAAGAAAACTCATCAAGCTTACAATGTCAACCGTTCCCACAATGCCTCATGAACAGTTTTACATAAATCTAGACGGGGCTGGGGGGAAGGAATATGTGGCATGACCAGGAAAGAAGTCAAGATGCCAGTAGGTATTACTACACAATGTATCAAAACCTAAATCTCTAAGTGAAGAGGTACATTTATTTTTTACTTGATTAACTCGAAAGAATATAAAAATTAATAAAAATTTATTGAATGAGTATATTACCACATTTTACGCCATTTATTTCAACATTCCATGATCTATGCTTCATTGACTCAGTTTTTATTATAAGCACATATCAGGCGCTGTGGCTGAGCGGTAGAGCACTTGGCTTCTGAACCGAATGTCCCGGGTTCGAGTCCTGGTGAAGACTGCTATTTTTAATTTTGGCATCTTTCAGCGCCTCTGAGTCCATCCTGTTCTAATGGGTCGCTGAATATTAGTCGGGGAAAAGTAAAGGCAGTTTGTCCTTGTGCTGGCCACATGACACCCTCGTTAACCGTGGGCCACAGAAACAGATGACCTTTACATCACTTGCTCTGTAGATCGTCAGATCTTATTTTACTTACTTTACTATATATCGTCACTTTGTTTATAAATAGCTCTCAATACTGCAAGATTAATTTTATATTTTTCTAAACAAACAAGAAAACATTAAAATTAATTAATTGCCAATAATTAATTAATTCGTTAATTTTTAGACTGATTCGTGTGCTATCATCGACAATGAACAAATGTGCAAAGTTTCAACTTAAGCAAAAATTGGAAGTGGGAGAATTAAATTTGACAAGACGTGTACCAGACAGACTGGCAGAAGTGATAAGACGTGTACCAGACAGGCTGGCAGAAGTGACAAGACGTGTACCAGACAGACTGGCAGAAGTGACAAGACGTGTACCATACAGAATGGCAGAAGTGGCAAGACGTGTACCAGACAGACTGACAGAAGTGACAAGACGTGTACCAGACAGACTGGCAGAAATTACAAGACATGTACCATACAGACTGGCAGAAGTGATAAGACATGTGCCATACAGAATGGCAGAAGTGACAAGACGTGTACCAGACAGACTGACAGAAGTGACAAGATTTGAACCAGACAGACTGGCAAAAGTAACAAGATTTGAACCAGACAGACTGTCAGAAGTGATAAGAGATGTACCAGACAGACTGGCAGAAGTGATAAGACGTGTACTAGACAGACTGTCAGAAGTGACAAGATTTGAACCAGACAGACTGACAGAAGTGACAAGACGTGTACCAGACAGACTGACAGAAAGAGCTGCTATAAATTGTGTAAAAAGTACAAACAAGTTGATCTCGTCCTCCAGTCATGTTTCTTTCTCTTCCCCAGGACAACAAGACAGACTGACAGACAGACTGACAGACAGCGCTGATATAAACTTTGTAAAAAAGTACAAACAAGATGATCTCGTCCTCTAGTCATGTCATGTATCATCCCCAGGACAACAAGACAGAAGCTTAAGGTTGATGAGATATTGGCTACTTTTCTTGTACGTCACTGCACACCACAGACACGTCGCCTAATGACCCCATCTCCTGTCCCTGGACGGCCGTGATAAGAGATCCAGACAAGATAACGTATTCGCGCGTGATCACTAGACCATAGGTGGATGGATATATGTGTAGGTTTGGAATTGTTTGCATTTATAAGATGAGCTTAGAGCTGTAGCTGTTTCAAAAAAAAGGTTGGTTCTAATGGGTCTGGTGTTTCATTGAATTTTTTTATAGCACTTTTTACTGTGTTCCGGAGTGTACAAGGGATGGCTGCCTGGTCGTGCGGATTTATGGACGGTCGAGGGTTCAAACCCTGCCCGCTCCCATCCCTCGTCGTCAAGCGGGAGGTTTAGACTAGGAAGTAAGCTATCTTCAACTCTGAAGGAACATCCGAAACATGTAAACATTTTTGGTGGGTATGTGGTACAATGTATAATAGTTATATTTTCAATAATTAAGATCTTCAGGTTGGCAACACTGTCCGGGTTAAGAAGTGTCTGCCCATAATATAGCCTAAATGCAGCCCCGGATTTACGGTAGTTCGTAAATCATGACATAACCCTTTACAAACTGAAGAATATATACTTTTCGGACTGAAATATACATTTTAAATAATTGTTTTGGAAAAGAAGAAAATAAAAATGATATTAAATTTACAAGTACTCAATTTCCTTCTTTCGAGAATGTGACATGCTTTTAAATATAAGTATTATTATTGCAAAGTGTATTTTAATAAAGGGTTTGAAAAACTGTAGGGGGTCTTCATAGAAATACTGCCCCGGGGCAACCACTGACCTACGTCTGGCCCTGTGTGCAAATATATTACAGTGACAGTTTATCAAGAGGCTTAAGAGCAATAAAATAAATCTTAAGGACTTACGGTGTGATTCCGGCCTCTTCAATTCATGGTTACTGTATCATTAAAAGACTAATTAAAATGTAATATTTGCAAAGCTTGCTTTAAATAATATAATTCAAAAAGAAAATACAAAAAGAAAACAAAACTCACATCTTATATTTTCATTTCCTTGTAATGTTGACATATTATCTCCCTTGTTTCTCTTTGTTCTTAGAAGCAGGAAGTCAAGCCCTTACTTTAAGCTAACATTTGGGAAGACTAGATCTTCACGTTTGTTTGGCCCGGAGATTCAGCCTGGGATTTGTTTGCCTTTGAAGGAGGATTTTTATTATTTTTTTTTTGCAGGACAGAACCTTTTTTTTAAAGTAGCTGATGATGCCCATTACTGATTTGTTATATCACATCAGGATAAGAGAGATTAATTCATGTGGTCACCTACTAGTTCATTATGCTAGTCCTTCGTAAAACACCTAATCAGACGTCGCCTAACTCTAGGGTTCCGCAAAACGCTACAGTTCCGCAGGACATGACACGTAGGTACTTTTACCATCAAGCACTATTAAGGATTGAGGCGTGGTGGCTGAGCGGTAAAGCGCTCGACTTCCGAACAAAAAAAGCTTATTATAAGGAAAATAACGCATAATCACTGCCATATATCTCTATACTGTAGGAATAGGGTCCCTTTTTCTATATTAAACAGTTATTTAATTACCACTAGTTCCTCTTTTCAACACCAAACAAAAAAAAATATTAACCAATAAGTAATTAACTAATTGTTTAATTTTTCTTATTATAGTTTCATGTTTTGTGAGGTACAACAAATAATTGTTTAAGTCTTAATCTGATCCGAGAATGGGTGTGGGAGAAATAATGTTATAACTATTTGTACCAGGGAGACAGGGTTTCGTGGATATAAGCTTTGTAAGAAATCTAAGCATTCATTATTTATCATCTTTCCTTTGCGTTCCTCATGGAACATGGGGCCTGAGTAAAAACACGCCACTCACAAAACAAAAATATTTTTACAGAAACCATAGCAAAAGCAATCATTCTTATTATTTTATGAAGTTTAATGAGTCAATATTTATACTATCGATCGCATTGTTTTGAAATAATTTGCTATGATTTCTGATAGTGGGTGTTTTAAATTATTTTTACAATATATATATATATATAGTTTGTCCATTGTAGTTCGATGATGACCACTTTACTTTGTTACTATACTGTATACTATCTATAGATTAGCCTCAAGTATGGAAGAAGTGATTTTTATTAAAAAAAAAAAAAAAAAAAGCAAAGGCGGCCCTCACCTGTAATTGTTTCAATTCGTTCATGGTCAGTTGGACCATCTTCTTATTTAGTGTGCTTAAATACTTCTAAAAGGGCAATTTGAATGGCGACCAGAAAAATAGATGGACAAAGCTGGATGTGGCTGATGGAAAGAGCCACACGCTGAACAAGGGGAGGAAATCGATGTTTGCGCAACACTTCGTTTCTTTTAAAGATCTTTCTGGTGAGATTGATTAAGTCCCCTTACTTTCAGAGCTTTAGTTTTAACATTGTTTGCTTATTAGACGGACATATTTTAAACAAAAAAAGAGCTAAAAATTCTTTTTTTCTTTAACTTTCATGTCTTTGATATTTCAACAAATGTACTGGTCCTGAAATAAAAGTTTCCATATCATTTTGAAAACAATCAATACGCATTTGAAATGTTAGAGACTACAGAGATTGAAAGTGCGTATATTAAAGGCACATTCCTCGTTTCTTATGCTAGGACAAGTTTGCACAAATAATCCTTCTTCCCTAGTGCTATTAGAGCGTGGAATGGGTTGCTTGAGCCAGCCAGGAAAACCAGTGACTTGGCAGAATTAAAGTCATTGGTTAACATGCATGACTAGACGAATGATGCGTAGGACGTAATCTTTTTATTTTTTTTTTATTATTTTTTTTTTGTTGAAGTAACGTCTATATTTTATAATATATATTTTCGTTACATTTGCTTTCTTAAAGCTGTGTCGAAAATAGCGGTAATTATTATTAGTATTTCACTTATCTAATGGTAAGCGAACACTGGCCTCTTTTTTACCCTGTGGTCATTTGAAGAAGAGGTCTGACCACTGTAAGCATTGATTGTAAAGAGATATCTCTTTTGTCTAGGTTTTTTTCTGGCTTCCTTATCTCGATTGATCTATAGATCAGGTTTTACTATTAAAAACATTTGATCAATGAGCTATTCTTAAGTGTGTTTCTTTGATACTGTGACTCAGGGCCGGCCTTAGGCATAGACAAGTTAAGCAGCCGCATAGGGCCTCCTATTTTTAGAGAAAAAAAAATTGAAAAAACATGGATCAAATCTCAAACATAGCAAAACTCTATGAACTGAAAGTTATGGTCAAAGATGCCAGTTGATAAGTGTAATTCAGTGACGCCTAAGCTATGGCCCGCGGACCATATCCGGTCCTTGAATCTATGCTTTCTATCCTAATTTTGGCCCCACAAAACGTCCGCTGACATTGCATAATGAAGCTGTAGAGTTTGGGCTCAGTTGAACTCGTTTAGATTTTGGTGTTGATGTGGTCAGTCAAACACTGACCCAAAAAGTTGTGCACCTAACTTAAGAATTTGACTAAACATCAGCAAATCTCAAGTGTTTCGGTAAATCATTTAGCGGGAGTACGTAATACAAAAAAAAGTTAAAGTTCCTACCTTCAGATCTTACGATATATGGGGCAGACGATGTAGTGCGCATCTGTTTCTATGGCCAACGGTTAACATGGTTGTCATGTGGCTAGCACAACGACCAACTCCATTTGCTTTTCTCCATCTACTGTCAGGTATCCATTCAAGTTTAGGGGACTGATGAGTGCCTTAAAAATCCCGAAATTAAAACTTCCTGTCTTTGCCGAGAATCGAATTCGATACCCTCGGTTTGGAAGCAAAGCATTTTACCACTCAGCCACCAAGAACCACATAATTTTTATTAAAACTGCTGTTGAGGTAGCAGCACATGTATTGATGGGTCATTGTAACATTAAATAATGGACCAAAATGTTACAGTTAAAAAACTTTTCTTAGGGTGGCACCATTATAATTAGTTTAGAGTACAGGTAGTAGATATCTAAGTTGCAAAAACAGGCCATTCTTGATCGAGCAGATGTGTAAACGACATTGCCAGTAGGCCCAAACATTGTCAGGTCGACTATAGGAATGCAAAAGAAGCACTTATAGCTATCTTGGTACTAAAGGAAAAAAAAACATCTATTCCCGGGCATACTTGTTTCAACTCGTTTGCCACTCAGCCAAAATGTCTATTCGCCATATAATATGTAATGCTTTAAATAAAACAGAAATACATGTTTGTCTTCTAAATGATTATGCATGGTTTTACTATTTGTAAAGGCTAGAGCAAAGATAGGCAAACTTTATTACAATATGGTTGATGAGATTTTAATTATTTAGAAGCAGATACAATTACACTAGACTTAATCTTCTACTTACATATGCATAGTTAGTCTTTACTGTAAAAAACAAACTTGTTTCATATGAATGTTTTTTTTTTCTAGGGAGTGTCGATTACCGAGTAACTCAATCTGAAGCCTGACTCGGTTCATTCAGAGGCTTGTTTCATTTAAAAGATCGATATATTTCTTTCTTGTGCAGACAAATTACAGATATTCTTTTTCTTTACTAATGATATTTTTTTACTTTGACATGTAATCAAAGAAAACACAATTTGTATATTTAGAGAATGGTGCGTCTAAGAAGCTACTAATACAAAAATACTATAACAGCAAGCATGTCCCCAATCAAAACATTGGATGTCCTGATATTTATTTATTGACTTTATATAAACAATTTTTTAGATTTCACCAAAAAAGCTGTACGCAGTAGTGATACAAAAGCTGCGTTTCTAAAAAGCCTATTAGAAGCCTATTAGGTGTTGTAAACATTTCAAAACTAAAGCATATTTGCGAATCTAGGGGACTCCGTTAGGGTCACACACTTGCAGCCGCTTGAAGAGCGCTTTGATCTCTCTTGAGGGCCACGTTGTGGACCTCAAGCCGCCTATCCTATTCCGAGTTGTTTGAAAACATCGCTTGGCCCCCTGGTTTGATGTCGAGGCACTGTCACACGCTTTAAACATCCCTACCTCCGGGCCCGAATACTTTAAAAAGATAATGTACGTACACAGATTTTACATATTAACTCTTTCTCTCGTAACTGACGATACCATCGTTGATTCCACCAGAATGTGGTAAATAATTACGTAGAGAAAGAGTTAACAAGACAAGCTTAGACGCACCAGAAGGAAACATTTGAGAATGTTACAGGGATAGAGAGAAGCATGTTTTCATATACACTGCGAGGAATAGTAGCAATAAAAGTACGCTTTTATATCATATAGGGATCAAAACTAACTATGTGTTTTTGGACGGTTGTTGATTTGTAGTACCAAACTGCTGGTCGACAACTAAACCGCTATAGGCGTATTTTATCTTAGCATGTAAATCTTGGAATAACTTGAATAATTTCTTTTAAGAACAAAACCAAATAGAACTTTTATTACAACTATAGCAATTCAACTTGACATAGAATGAAAAAAATGTAGTACACTTTAGTAATAATTCAAAATTCTATTTTGAACAAAATGTAACTCACTGCAAAAACACGTCTTTTTACTCATGAAATCTGGAGACGTCTCGTGTATCTGAGACCGCTAACGACAATGCCGCTTACCTTGCATCTTTCACGGTGCATAGCTAACTTCTTCCCACCGTCATCATAGAAACACACACACACAGTGCATAGCCAACCTCTTCCCACAATCATCATAGAAACACACACACACACACACATTCCATAAAATGCTGCTGGGATAAGTAGAAATAAAGCCAAGCTTTCATATCATACAGGGATAAAAGCAAGCTATGATATGCATTGGGTATAAGGTAAGCAAGCATTTATAATCTTAATGTACTCATCTTAATGTACTTATGCAAGTATCGATAATGCTAATGTACTAATGAAGGTATCGATAATATTTATGTACTAATGCAAGTATCGATAATCTTTTTGTACTAATGCAAGTATCGATAATCTTTATGTGCTAATGCAAGTATCGATAATCTTTATGTACTAATGCAATTATCGATATTCTTTATGTACTAATGTAAGTATCGATAATCTTTATGTGCTAATGCAATTATCAATAATCTTTATGTGCTAATGCAAGAAAGCTTTGAGATATTTTGCACGTCAATCTTAAGTAGTGACATACCTCCAAAATACAACATTGCATCGCGATCCAGATGACTGAACACTTTGGAAGCAGGATTTGTTCAACGGTTTCAAAAGAATGACCAACAAGAAAGCTATTGAGGCCACTGTAGAAAGATTGTAGTTGTATAATCTAGGCAAGCGATGATCAACTGTGGGACAGCAATATTCTTCTGCAGAAAAAATGCTACGCCTAAAAGACATGTTAGTCCTCTAGAGGACATGACCTGACTGGAAATCAACATAATTGTACAGCGTTGGATAATTTCATCTTCTTTATTGAATTTACTTTCTCAGAAAACTCAAGTAGCTACAAGTACTGAAGGACACGGTATTGCTTCAAGTTGAAAGAATTCTTAGCAAGCAGCCAAGGAAATATTTGTTTCTTTTTTTTTTATACATGGGGCTTAATTTTTCAGCCAGGATATTGCTTACATTTCTGTAGCCTCCCTTTGCGTTTCAAGACCAAAATCAATAAAATAATTTCGGACAGTTGTTTTAACAGTAAAAAAAAAATGGAGGGAGCTTGACCTAGGTTCCAGTTCTCCTGCTGAAGTTCCTTGACTTTTTTTTTAATGCGTCTTTTAGAACGATGGTGGCGTGGTTGCTGAGCGGTAAAGCGCTTGGCTTTCGAACCCGTGTCCCGAGTTCGTATCCTGGTGAAGACTGGGATTATTAATTTTGAGATCTTTGGTTGCCTTTGAGTCACCCAGCTCTAATGGGTACCTGACGTTAGTTGGGCAAAAGTAAAGGCGGTTGTTTGTTGTGCTGGCCACGAGATACCCTCGTTAACCGTGGGACACAGAAACAGATGACCTCTACATCATCTGACCTATAGATCGCAAGGTCTGAAAGAGTGAACTACTTAATAACAATATTGGAAATAAAAAGTGTTAACAGATCTCAGCCAAACCATAGGTAAGGACAAAAGCGGTTAGCGGCCATATTGTTTTCTTGGCGTCCTCTGCCAATGCAAGGGAGTGCATTCTATTTCATATGTCCTACAGACTCGACGAACTCGCCAGGAAACTTTTCTTTCTTGTTTATTTATAGATCTGGCTTTGCCTTGTCAACGCTGTACATGCGAGACAAAGCTTATTAAATTTATTGAAATTTTCGGGACAAAAATAAGAGATTCGTTAGATTGGTTTGATTTTGGATATCGTCAAATGTAAAAAAAAAAACAAAAAAAAACAGTACCGTTTTATTTTATTTAGCACATTAAAACTAAATTTCATGTAAAATGAATTTGTTTACTCTAACCAAGGGGTTCACAGCCTGTGGGTCGCGACCCCCTTGGGGGTCGATTGACAATTAGTCAGGGGTCGCTTCTGTCCATAAAAAATACGGACTTTTTTTTTTTCCATTCCAACATGTAAATCTTGTGACATATTAAGTTTTTCCCATTGAAATTTACTAGATATATTGTTATTCGAGGATGGATGTTTCAGACAACTGAATCAGAATTGATTTCGAATATTTTGATTGTCCAACAGATATATATGTACAAGTTTAATTCAATGCAGATTAATGCATAACGTATATTTATCTATCTGGACTATCGTCTGCTGAATGAAAAACCAGTGTTATTCATTATGCTTAATATGCTAAAGAAGCATTAAGCAGACTGTAACATTACTCTTACATTAGCTTTTGAAGAAAGCAAATGTGAAATATTCGTAATATATGAACTAAACAATGTACAGTTTAAAAAAGGTTAAATAGGGCATTCATAAATTTGAATTTTGATATGCCAACACTGTTTGGAAATCCATAACACATTCGATATGAACATTGAATAAACTCCAATATGGTAGCAGGAGAGGAAAGCATGGACTTCCCATAGTGCTCTGCTAAGAAACTCTGTTGTTGAAGGTAGTGCCTCATAGCTCTCCCATTTAGATCATGTGACCCTTGAGTTGTCTCCCCGAAGTGCTCTGCTAAGAAACTCTGTTGTTGAAGGTAGTGCCTCATAGCTCTCCCATTTAGATCATGTGACCCTTGAGTTGTCTCCCCGAAGTGCTCTGCTAAGAAACTCTGTTGTTGAAGGTAGTGCCTATTAGCTCCCCCATTTAGATCATGTGACCCTTGAGTTGTCTCCCCGAAGTGCTCTGCTAAGAAACTCTGTTGTTGAAGGTAGTGCCTAATAGCTCCCCCATTTAGATCATGTGACCCTTGAGTTGTCTCCCCGAAGTGCTCTGCTAAGAAACTCTGTTGTTTAAGGTAGTGCCTCATAGCTCCAATGCAGTTCAAGTGACCCTTTAGTTGTCCTCCCGCAGCTCTTGGACACATTCGTAAGACATGTACCACTGTTTCCTCTGCCTGCCCCATTAGTTTAAGCAGGGGGAAAAAAAACAGAATGTCATTTGTAAAGAAAATAATATTTACATGCTTCCAACCTAAACTGCTCTCTGTGAAAGAAGTGATTTTGACCTGGCAAACAGATAAAATGATAATTTCGATGAAAGAACATTTGTGCATGTCTGTGAACATTTTCTCTTACATTCCAAATCTACTCAACATCCCATGTGAATTTGCTCCAATGAAAGTCCAATGGAAAGAATTTTAGGAGACAGAAATAGTGGAACAGTGAAACGTTTCTCTTTAATTAGGCCTACACAATTCTGGATCAAGCATCTGCAGCCATGTTCCGATTTGTCGCAATTGCACCCTCTTCTTCCGTTTACAATAATATATTTATTTCTGGAAACAACTGTTAGTTATCAAATTTAAATACAGGAAATTGTCACGTGTGTGGATTGCGACTAGGAAATACTGACGTAACTAGATGCACGTCGTAAACAAATTATTTCATTGATTTGTAATTTGACACTAAGGAGACATAGATATATTTCAAGAATATTATTACATAAAGTACCTTGATTAAACATTAAGCTTTGGCTTTGACTTTTAGTTTCCAATTATAATTTTGTAACATCCTACTTATAAACCAAAATAATTAAATGTTGGGGGTCGCCAAAAAGTGAGGAATGGTAAAAAGGGGTCGCCAAAAAAGGTTGAGAATCGCTGCTCTAACCGATATAATATACTCACCAATGTTGTCAAATGGTATATCGATATTGATTATAAATGTGTAGGACTATTGAAAGAAGAGATTATTCATCGCATGTACTCTTGGCAGCATTAAAGTGTCCTTTGGCCAGTAGCCCCCAACTTAACTCAAATAATAAGCCGATTTGTCATTATTCAGTATTGTGGTAAGTTAGACTATATAATTAGGCGCTGAAATTAATGACACTTAGGTAACGATGTGGCTTAATTTACAAAGATATAAAATAGGTAGCGGAAATTGAAAGTTGACGAAATTTTTTTAAATTTTTTTTCAAGTTTAGGATTTCCTTTAATAAAGGCCTGTTGGTTTTAGACATTTTGTATAGCGACATGTACAAGGTTTCCTCCGCTGATGTGGGATTAAGTATTGTCAATCATACAGTAATAAATCCTTTGTGTCATACATTTGTTAGATTTGCTATTACGTATTGATGAATGTTGGTCAATATCTGTAATATTGGTGAATATTTGTGAATATCGGTGAATATTGGTGTATATTTGTAAATATTGGTGAATATTGGTGTATGTTGGTGAATATTGGTGTATATTGGTGTATATTGGTGAATATTGGTGAATATTGGTGAATATCGATGAATATTGGTGAAAAGATAGTGTATAGTAGTTAAATACCAAAAGAAAATACACTTGAGAGGAAAGACGTAGACGGCGAAAAAGGAACCACCGGCGGACAGCAGTGATGACTGCACTGAATGTGGCAAAGTATGTAGATCGCAGCTGGGACTACATAGCCTCGTGAAATAGGTTTCCTGAACTCATTAAACGTCGACTCAAAGAAAAGATACAGTGCAACGCGGCTTTTTTTCTACATCGTCAGTATTTCATTAGGAACTCGACAACACTGTGCTTGTCTAGTAAAGCCCATTATGGCAAAGCCTAACAATATACTAGTAGAAATACCCGTCATGACAAGGTGGGGTTTTTTTTAAATAAAATTTAAGACAAAACCAATACAGCAGAACTAAAACTTTTTTTTTAATTGAGCTATCCCTCGCGTCCCTGTATAGTAGTTAGGCCCTAACATAACATCCGCAGCGATCAAACTAACACTTATGGTAAGCATCACATTGATAACTTTCAATTTCATTTATATGTTAGAATTAGATTTATATACATTAAAATTTGCTTAATATAATAGTATGTTTAATTTAATTGCTTAATTTTCAATTTTCCTTATATATTAGAATTTTAGAAAATTTTATACGTTGCATTATAAATTAGAATTTGATTTTTATATTAAAATTTGCTTTACATATTTGAATTGTTTCAATCAATAGTCTCGAAGGTCCCCGGTTCGAACTCGGCCCACCGTCACCACACGTCGTTCTGCTTGGAGTTTGGGGTTAGTTGGTAATGAACACCTGTAACGTGAAAAACATCAACAACATTTCTGTTGCATTTATTTATTTCTCGATCTGATATGTTGTTTTAACTTACATTCCTGATGCTGACTGTCACCTCACTGTTTGATGTTGTGACATGTATTAGTTGTACACTTAACATTCCTGATGCTGACTGTCACCTCACAGTTTGATGTTGTGACATGTATTAGTTGTGCATTTGAATTGTGGGGTGTTAATCACATGGTCAGTCAGTACTAGCCGTGTTCTTAAAGTGTACGGATGTCTAATGTAGTTGGTTATATGAGTGTTACCAGTTGTGTACTTAGAATGCATTATGGGTCAGAAGTTAATTTGAAATGTGTATTTCTTTATGGCTGGATTTGCCAGTTGTATTTTACTTTTATGGTATAATATATGTTCTATCTGCTGATCAGAGACTTCATTGATTACTATTAATATTTGTTGTGCTGTGCTAATGGTAGTAGGCATACGCGATAAACAGTAGTACAGCAACTCAATTGAAACAAGACATCTTTAATTACACTAACACGCACAATCAAATGTCCTCTAATAGTGACACTAACACAAATGTCCACATTCACATATGACATCAACATTAACATATGACATCAGAATTTACATATGATAGTAACACTTAAAGGCGACATCAGCATTTACATACGACATTGACATTTATATATGACATCAGCATTTACTTTTGACATTAACATTTACATATCATACCAAACACGGAATAAGATTTGGGACTTGTGCAGTGTTGGTTACAGATAAGGTCTCCACTGCAGGTCATCACAACCTGGCTTTTTTAGTTGTTCGAATTATCGGAGCATTTTAAAGGGAGGGAATGCTGACACAATCACTGGACACTTTCCCAGTTTCCGGTGATGTTTTAAAAAAAAAGTATAAACCTCACTCCTGAGTCTAAGTGGGAACAAACACGGCTAAATGCCACAACAAGGTAACCAGGAGGGGAAACAACCCTGGCAGTTAAAGACTCAATGTCATCCACAGCATATATTTACTCAGGCCTTTCGTTCCATTGTCTCCCCATTTTACTCTTTCAACTTTCGTTTATCCTCCCGTTTTGTAACACCAATCAAAGGCCTTTTAGCGTCAGTCGATGCTAGCGGTATTTGCGCCTTTAATTGCCCGGCACACATATTGATAAAGACGAAAAGGGGGTTTAAATGCCTTGGTTTCCATCGTAGCCTTCATTATGTCTATGTCTGGCATGTATGCGTTCAACATATTGTAAAAATATATACAGTTATTAAACATGGCTGTAAATTGAGATTCGAGAAAAAGGTTGATTGTGTGTTGTTGTTTTTATAATTGACACTGTTTGGTTTTTGAAGCATGCGGTAGTCTGTCTATCTTTTATTGGTTCAGTGGATAATGTGAGTGTTATATGGTCAGCATGTTGGCCAGCCATATTTATTTTCTCCAATGAATTTATTAATGTTAATGCTTTTGTGGCGGTGTTTTTGAGATCTGACTTTCGCATAGTATTAGCAGAGCAAAAAAGGTTGATGTAGTGACGTATCAATATGTCTTCACAATACTACACGTAAATCCAGAGGCATTATAGTCAAGCTTAGTCGAGGAATCATTTAGTAGTATTGAATTATCATGTACTATTTTGGATGGTAGAATGAAATATATTAAACTTAATCTCTTAACAAATAATCTATCGAAATATTTCTGGTATGATGAAGGACAATATAATTAAATGAAATAAATTATACATTTTATATTGATAGTTTTGAGATACGAAACAATTAAAAGCTTGCTCAGAATTTTCTATATTACATTTTTGTATACTTTTTATTATAAGAATAATTCTACAATAATATCTTGATTCTGGTTTTTGTAAAGCGATACTTTATTTTTAGGTCATGTCTGGTTATAGAATCTATGATTTTAATGATTTAACTGTATAGAATTTAGCCCTTGTTATCTAGAGAGAGAGAGTAGTCCTTAAGGGAATGCAGGCACGACATGGCCTAAAATTGTGCCGATGTGCCTAAAACCAAAACCAAAACCAAACCAAGAATGGGCCGTTAAGCGAATGAATGCGTAGGTATTTTGTCATTCGCGAGCATTGACGTTTCATCACGTGACTGCGAGTATAAACGTTTAATCAAAACAGCACATTGGCGAATCAAACTCTGTTCCTAAGGTCTAAAGAGTTTTTCTTTTCTTACCAACGTAACTAAATAGGGGGCACGGTGGCTGAGTGGTTAAGCGCTTGGTTTTCGAAGCTGGGGTCATGGGTTTGATTCTCAATGAAGCTTGGGATTTTGAATTTCGGGAGTTTAAGGGAGCGCTTGAGTCCAACCAAGTCTATTGGGTTGTCTGACATATTGGGGAAAGTAAAAGGCGGTATGTCGTTGTGCTGGGCTTATGACACCCTTGTTAACCATTGGCCAAAGAAACTGATAGCCTTAATATCCTCTTCCCTGTAGATCGCAAAGTCAAAAGGGGAACCTTATTTCTTTTGTTGTTTTTAAACCACTAAATTTCTGGGGGAATTTCTCAGGCGTGTCATTTCATGTTGACTACAAATGCCATATGGCATATCTTTCTAAAGCTATCAATGCAATCAAACCTAACGCTTTCAGGTGTAAAGGGTAGTGAAAAAAGTGAGACTGTGAGGAATTCTTCTTCTTCTTCTAGCCAGCTTTATTTCTGCTGAGCTGTGAGCTCTTTTGCATACAGACTGTAAGTACCAGCTGAAATTATCATTTTTACTGGGACTTAAGCTCAAGACTATTGTTTGGGTAGAAAATACCTGTTACCATGTTCCTCCCCTAGAAAAGTTTTTGGAAAGAAGAGGAAGTTCTAAAATTGATCCTTAAACAAAAATAAATACAATTCTTCATTCACAAAAAAAAATTTCGGAATAAAAAATGTTCAGAAATAAGTCTTCAGAGTATCTTATAAGATGCAGACGTTACTTGAAAAAGGTGGTGATTACGTCCTACGCGTCATGCATTTAGTCATGCATAAGAGTCAAAGAACTGTAGCAACTGTACTGCGCGGTTCATCTCAGATCTGAACCCTCCGACATGTCAAATGAGAACAAAGAAAAAGAAGAAGCTCTGTGCAACTACGAGAATAAGCCGTGAAAAAAAGTTTGAGTAACATTTCAAACTGGAATATCAAGACACAGGTGTGTCTGAACTTACTCTAGCAGGTGTGTCTGAAGTTACTCTAGCAGGTGTGTCTGAACTTACTCTGGAAGTAGACACCGAGAAACTATCGAGAACACTTCTAGGTCTGACACATAGAACTAGTAGAAATGTCAATCAATCTGCCAAGCCTTCTGTTAGCAAGCTGGGCCCGCAAATGTCTTAAGGGCCAAGAATGTTGGCCTGAAAGCAGAAGACATCACACGTGACTAATGGCAACAGAACACAATAGGCGGCACAGGATAAATAAAGTTGTAAATATTGTTAGAGTAACAGTGAAATTTCTTACCAATAAATTACCTGGAATTATAACAGCTATTGAATATTGATATCAATCAATTCTCTGGGCTGTTAGATAACTATACTCCTGTGGAAGAGAAAACAAAACTCGTCAAGTACCACAGAATCTTGTTTTTCTTTCGCAAATATACAGCGTCTATCCCTTTGTCCGTGTCTATCTCACTCTCTCTCTCTCTCTTTCTCACTCTTTCTCTCTCTCTCTCTCATTTATTCTCTTACTCTTTCTCTCTCTTTCTTATTAAGACTATTTATCTTCTTTTCTCTTGACTTAGAACATTTCTCCTTTCTATCAAGTTCGTTCTAATCATTTAATTAATCTAAAGTAATTAATGAATCGTATTTAAAAATAAACAAAAAACTTTCAAACAATTTAATGAATTCAAGATAAATAACTATATCAACCAATCAGATCAATCAGATCAAGCTGTGTCTTTTGTGAAATAAAAAAAAAGAACAATTATTCAATTAATATCATTATGAAATCTTAGTTTCTAATATGTTTCCATTGGTCGTTTTCAGTTGTTACAAGACTATCGCTATTCTTTGTTGAAGCTAGGGAATCTTGAGGTTCTTCGGTTTAAAGACATTAAGTTTAAGAGTATTGAAGAAACCATTTTCTTTATATATTTTTTTTCAATTATTATTAAACTTCTTCCGAAAACATATTGATTTAATCCATGAATTAATTCATAACAAACAATGACCATGGAAACCAAATACAAGAAAAGCATAAAAAATAGTTTTTTAAAAAGACATTACCTTAGTAATGTTACTTATTGAGCGATTGTTTTTTAATGAATGTTAGATTTTTAAAACATTTTTTTTTACCCGAAAAAGAATCCTGGTTAAGCGAATGTATAAATGTAGTACACCTTAAATATTCCAATGATAAGCATTTAGATCTAGACTTAGAAGACAATGCACAAAATGTTCCTTAACATTAATTTACTAAACTTTTAAATCAATGATGCCTTACATTCATCATTCTCGCACGCGATAGTCCTCTCAGAACCGATGTAGGATCTGGACCTAGATTTAGTCTCTAGCCAAATTTAAATTTATTTATTTTTATTTTGAAAAGTTATAATGGTCAAAGTAAAAATCGTTTTCTCAGAATTATACATCAACTATTAAATTTCTAGGAAAATCGTTAGAGCCATTTTTGAGATCAGCTTACGTCCACCCTCCATGAAGGAGTGACTTGAATAGAGGAATTGTAAAAATTGATAGTATTTATACTGTCCTAACAATATAGGATAGAGTTAGAAAATAATAAAACTTGATTAAACTTTCGAATCGACCAAGATATTTACTTAATAGTTTAAGGCACTCTATGATAAAGGCTTGAAATGACGTCGTCATAATGACATCCATCCATCCCAGTGGCACTACAGCCCAAGGTGGGCCCTGGCCTGCTTTACAACATTTTTCCATTCTGAACTATCCTGGGCTTTACGTCTCCATGTCCTGGCTTTTAGCTGTTGTAGATCTGCGTCTACGTCATCAAGCCACGGGTACTCGTGGTCTGCCCTTGGGGCGCCTGCCTTTTAGCTGTTGTAGATCTGCGTCTACGTCATCAAGCCACGGTACTCGTGGTCTGCCTTAGGGGCGCCTGCCTTTCGGTTTTGTTGGTGAACCATCTTGACATTCCGAGCAGTGGCGATTAGTACTGAGATTTTGAGTTCCTACTTGTGTTTCTAATAAACTTATTTCTGGATTTTAGAAATACATAAGAAATAGGCCCATCTTACATCAGTTCTTTATACATCCTCTTTCTCTCATCAAGGAGGGCCTTAGATCATAGGAGGCGCTTGACGAAGTCAATTTGGTGTCCCCTAAATTAGGTGCCCCGAATGAAATAGAACAGACCACACAAAACTAATAGCATCTATTTCTCTTTCGGGGGCCGCTAAAAAGGGGAAAAAATAAACAGCGAAAAAATAAAATTACAGAATTTATTTTAAACCCAGTGTAAGTTGTGATTTTTTTTCAGACCATGCGGTCTATGGGGCAGATGATGTTAAGTTCATCTGTTTTTTATTTTTTGCAAACAGTTAACGAGCAGGGTGTCATGTAGCCAGCATAACGACCAAACGCGTTTATTTTCCCCAACTAGAGTCAGGTACCCATTAGAGTGGACTCAGATCGCCCTAAAAATCTTGAAATAAAAAAATCTTAGTCTTCACCGAGATTCAAACCCCGGACCCCAGGTTCGGAAGCCTAGCGCCTAACCCCTCAGTCTCTGCGCCCCTCAAACCTAGTGTACTCCAACAATAACATATTACACAAGGTTCGAGATTTCTTCACTAAATTAGTCCTGTGTGATGCCCACACCTATTGGAGACCCTAGGCAGCTGCCTAGTTTGTCTATGCCTAAGGCCGGCCCTGTTCACATGAATCGTGATTTTAACATGTCTGAGAAATAGATAGCCATAAATATTTTAACCGAGGGTATGCGATACATCCTTCGATGCTAAGATAAACATTGCTGGCAGAACTAGTCTCCCTTGCTAATGATCTCCAAGCTCGGGACGGGTAGAGAATCTAGTAGGCCAGTGATCGGAGCTCTCCTGCAACGGAGATTGGCGCAGTCAATATTATCCCATTAGGAAAGTCAATATTCTGAAACAAAATGGTATGGGGGGGGGGGGGGGGGGCCATGGATGTGGCTACCTACTGGCGTCGAGCGTGCAGGTCATAGCGTGATGACATCGCGATGTCCAAGCGGCTAATTTGAGTGACAGAAAATGTAATGTAATAGATCTATAAATCTGCAGATTAATTAAGGCTGAAATATACTTTTTACATGCCTATGACTTTGCAAGATTTATATATAAGATGAACTAGAATGATAAAGGAACAAATATCTGCAAAGTGTGGCATTTTGTAGCTGGTTTTTTAATCTCCTAATTGTGTTTAGCTTTTTTTTTTATTTGTAAGATCCAGTTTACATTCTTGAAGCAATAAAATACAGTAAGATAGACAAAAAACAAAAAAGAGAAATGGATATAAAGAAATGTAGAGGGAATATAACGAAACCTAAAAAAAAAACCAACAAAAGATAAAGAAGAAGATTGGTAGAGATAGCCAATAAAAAAAATAGTTTAAAATACTTTTAATAAAAACAATGGTTATAGAAGAAAAAGAACCGCACACTTATTTCAATGTCTCTCTTTGCTACAAGATGTATCTTCTCTTTCTACATAGAACAAAGTTATAAATTAACACTAATTAATTCACTAATTGGGTTTTTCGTTATTGACTCATGTTGTCATCGACAATGAATAAGATTGATACATGTGTAGTCATCGACAATGAATAATTGTGCAACGTTTCACCTTGATCCGAAAATTGGAAGTGTGGGAATTTACGTGTTCAAGATTACACCCAGACAGAAGACAAACAGACAGACAGACAGAGTGAGTTAATATACACTTTGCATAAATAAGATTCAGCTACAAGTGAAAGCGTGTGAGTGTGATTTTACGGTGCAGACATTGCAAAAGAAAAAAAAATACTGTGCATCTTTTAAAATACAATGTACATAGATTTGCAACAATTCCTATAGGGCCTATTCGGTACACCGGATACGCCAAAAAGCTAGCTATGTATCGTTATCCTTTTGTTACGTATCTAGGCATTGTTACCTAGATACTATTTTTTTTCTTGACCTGAAGGTTGTCTGCCCCTTGTGTAATAAGTTGTTTTTTTATTTTATTTTTCACGGTGAGTCAAGCCACACAGACAGTGACCGGTCCTTGACCTATGTGTGTACCCCTGGTTGAAAGGAGGGTGGTTTGTTTTTTTTCTTCTGTCTCTTTGAAGAGCGTTCTAGATCTGGGTGTTGATGACTTATTCTGTTCTAGAAATTACTAGATTTGTCTTGATATCGACGCGCGGTATATTATATAAAGACCGCCCGTTTAACGTTGACAGACAGACATACGGAGACAGCCGTGAGACAGAATAGCGGAGACATTGCGTGACCCGTGCGTGGTATACCAATCGATCGTGTAAGTTAAGATTTTTTTTTTCTTTTTCAAGGCCTTGCTTGTATTTGTAATTATATTTTCAAACTCTGGTATTGTAATATTTTTACATGCCATTTTTTTTAAAAGGGTTTTGGTCAACCCTTCCATTTTGTATTGAGTAAATGTTTGTTTTTTCTTGCTTTATGTGAATCAGTTAAAAGTACTATTCGAGTTATATTTTATTAAACATTAAGTTGATATTTTACCTTCCGATTTCTTGTGTCATTTTTTTTTTTTTGTTATTCATTGTAAGTCTTTGATTAAATTCAGACTTAAGATAAGTGACACAACTGCTTTTTCTATTGTCACGTTCCCCTAGGCAAGCCATTTAAAAGTAGAATTCAATTCGTAATACGTGACAAAAGAAGTTTGAGGGCTTTCGTCCCGGATATTTTTCTGAACCTATTTTCGTCTTACTTGAGTAATTTTGTAAAGGCGAAGTTGACTTTAACAAAAAATATTTTTTTTTGTGTCAAAGAGTCGGAAGTAAAGTATCAATAGTATTGACCAAACTCTCTTAAGGTTTTTTGTTGTACTGATTTTGTACTGTATATTTACATTGTATACATTTTTTTTTTTTTTGCTTGTAATAGTTGTTAAATAGTCATGGATATTCAGGTTTTTCTTGCAAATCCCTCTGTGGAAGAGCTTGATGCTTGTACTAGGAAGGAACTGGTCCTTATTTCTAAACAGTTAGGGTTAAAAATAAAATCAAATGCCCTTAAACAAGAAATCAGAGATAACATTGTAATCCATTATGTAGACGAGGAAGTGTTTTCTGAGGACCTTTTAGAGACCCTTAGACCCGATGAGGGTAAATCAGATTTAGAACTTCAGATAAAATTAAAACAAATGGAAATAGAAGCCCAGTTAGCTTTAAAAGAGAAGGAAATTAAACAACAGGCCGCACAAAAAGAATTAGAGCTTGCAGCGGCTAGAGAGCAGAAAGAAATTAAACAAAAAGAATTAGAGCTTGCAGCGGCTAGAGAGCAGAGAGAAATTAAACAAAAAGAATTAGAGCTTGCAGCGGCTAGAGAGCAGAAAGAAATGGAAATGAAATTACAAATAGAGTTAAAAAAATTAGAGTTAGCTGCTAATGTAAGACCAGATTCTTCCCCTGCCAGTCATACTGTTGAAGCAATAAAATTTTTGAAAATAATTCCACGCTTTAATGAAGCCACAATTGACAATTATTTTCCACAATTTGAACTTGCTGTGAAAAATTTTAATGTACCTGAAACTTTGTGGCCCACTTTGCTGCAAACAGTTTTGACTGGTAGAGCTGCAGAGGTATTTTGTTCTTTGACCATTGAACAACAAAAAGATTATAATGTTGTTAAGGCCTTAATCCTTAAGGCATATGAACTTGTTCCGGAAGCTTACCGAAAGCAGTTCAGGGATTGTCGCAAATCGGATGGCCAAACCCATGTAGAATTCCTGCGGGAAAAGGAGCGACGCTTTGAGAAATGGCTCACTTCCAGGGAAATCGGCACCGACTTTGCAAAATTCAAGAACCTAATGCTGATGGAAGAGTTCAAGAGTTGTGTGCGGCTGGACGTCCGTACGCATATAGCTGATCGTGGCGAGGAAGATGTGCACAAGGCTGCAGTGTTGGCAGACGATTATATAATATCACATCAATTTGCCAAGTATACGACGGATGTCAAGCCAAAACAAGTCAAACAGCCTGAGTCCACTGCTAGCAACTCCATCAAGAACAGCAGTACAAATGACAGAAAACCTACTACAAGTAAAGCTACTTGTTCCTACTGCAAACGAGAAGGCCATAAAATTGACGATTGCTGGAAGTTGAGGAAGAGAAACGAAAAAGCTCCTTCAAAAGTCAGCGCTTGCACAGTACAGTGGTCGTCGAGGTTTACTCCCTCATCATCAAGTCATATCAAGAATAACTCGACACCACCTGTTTCAAATGTATTGACTGTACAAGACTCTCCGAAAATGTCTCCGATGTTCCAATGACTCAAACAAGAGTTTACCTAGTACATCACACCGATGTTCCAATGACTTTATCCAGAGTTCCCATAATACATCATCCCGATGTTACCATGACTCTATCAAGAGTTCCCATAAGACATCACCCCGATGTTCCAATGACTCCATCAAGAGTTCTCCAAATACATCCAAAAGATGTTCTACTGACTCAAGAAAGAGTTTCTCCACTGCGTCTCCTAGAGATGTCAATGACTCCAGCGAGAGTTCGACCCAAGTCCAGTCTGCATCAACCAAAATTGATGTTTTATTAGAGGATTTTAAGCCTTTCATTTCGGAAGGATTCGTATCACTACCCGGTGATTCTACAAGTCTACGACCTATCACCATTTTGAGAGACACAGGTGCCTCACAATCGCTACTTTTAGAGGGTATCTTGCCCTTGTCAAAATCATCATCGACTGGGAAGAGCATCCTGTTACGAGGCGTAGAGCTTGGATGTATAGATGTGCCTCTACATCTAATCGACATAAAGTCAAATCTCATTACTGGACCGGTTGTTGTAGGTGTCCGACCAACATTACCATTGGAAGGCATCTCGTTGCTGTTAGGCAATGACTTAGCAGGTGGAAAGGTGATAGCCGAACCCATCGTCACTCAAACACCCGACTTATCTGCCACACCCGAGGAAGACCTAGAGTTATATCCAGCGTGTGCAGTAACAAGGGCAATGAGGTTGAAAGCATCTCAAGAAGAGAACGTCATGAAGGCCAACAGTAACCACGATGATGTGGACTTGAGCACCACATTCTTTGCTTCTCTTGAAGAAGAACCAACGCCAAATTCTGAAAAGCCGGCATCAACTCGAAAACAGTTGATTGAGGACCAAAAGAAGGATCCAGAGCTCGCCAAACTCCGAGAAACCGCAATGACATCACAAGAGGCAGAGCTAGCATCAACGTGCTACTACATCCAAGATGATATGCTCTTCAGGAAATGGAAACCTCCAGACGCATCCAACGAAGAAGAATGGAGAATATGCCATCAAATCGTGTTACCAGAAAAATACCGAGCGTACATCATGAATCTGGCTCATGACACACCAATGTCAGGTCATCTCGGCATCCACAAGACATACCACAAGATTATGTCACACTTCTTCTGGCCACGTTTGAAGAAAGATGTCATCCAGTACTGTCGATCCTGTCATGCCTGTCAGATAGTTGGCAAGCCAAATCAAAAGATCCCTGTTGCTCCTCTGAAGCCGATTCCAGCCTTTGAAGAACCTTTCAGCAGAGTACTTATTGACTGTGTTGGTCCTCTCCCAAGGACAAAAGTTGGCAACCAATACCTGTTGACCATTATGTGTGCTTCAACTCGTTTTCCTGAGGCTATTCCTCTAAGGAACATAAAAGCATCAAACATTGTAAAGGCATTAATCAAGTTCTTTACTCTATTTGGTCTACCAAAGTCCATCCAATCGGACCAAGGAACGAATTTCACGGCCAATCTTTTCAAGCAAGTCATGACTCAGTTGGGCATCAAACACTGCATGTCGAGTGCATATCATGCCGAGTCGCAAGGCGCTCTTGAGCGATTCCATCAGACTCTCAAGAACATGATCCGAACCTATTGCTTTGAGCACGAAAAAGACTGGGACGAAGGAATCCACATGCTGCTGTTTGCAACCCGTGAATCCGTCCAGGAATCGTTGGGATTCAGCCCTTTTGACTTAGTCTTTGGCCATTCGGTGCGCGGTCCCTTGAAATGTATAAAAGAGACTTTGTTGTCACCAACAGCCACTGAAGGACTTTTAGAATATGTAATTAAGTTTAAAACTAGACTTTATGATGCTTGTGTTCTGGCCAAAAATAACTTACAAAACACCCAATCCAGCATGAAACGCTGGTATGATAGAAAGGCCCGTGTTAGAGAATTTTCTCCCGGGGATAAGGTGCTTGTATTTTTGCCCATACCAGGTCAACCCTTGCAAGCCAGATATTTTGGTCCCTATGAAATTGAGACCAAAATTAGTGACCTCAATTACACAATCAAAACTCCTGACCGTAGGAAAAAGACTCAGCTATGTCATATAAACATGCTGAAGCCTTATGTATCTCGGCCAGATCACTCAGAGAAGAGTAATTGTGTTTTAAATACAGTCAAAAGTTGTTCAAATAGCCATGTTTCTCCTATTGATGATGATATTGTAATGGAGAAATTTGGACAATACAAAATACCTAATTCTTTTGTATTACAGAATTTGGATGTAAAACTGTCTCATCTGTCTTCGACAGAAAGGCCAGTTATCATGAAACTCATTAATGAATTTAATGACATTTTTTCTGATGTACCAAAACAGACTAATGTTATAATGCATGATGTAGATGTTGGCGAGGCTACTCCAGTCAAGCAGCATCCTTACAGGGTTAACCCTGAAAAACTTGCCATACTTAGGTCAGAAATCAAGTATATGCTTGAAAATGACCTCATTGAACCAAGTTCCAGTAGCTGGAGCTCCCCATGTGTCTTGATACCTAAACAGGACAAGACTTATCGTTTTTGTACAGACTACCGTAAGGTAAATGCTGTAACAAAGACCGATTCGTTTCCTATCCCTAGGATAGACGATCTCATAGATCGTATTGGTGAAGCTAAGTACATCACCAAAATAGACCTACTTTCAGGTTATTGGCAGGTTCCCCTGACTGATAGGGCAAAGGAAATCTCCGCCTTTGTCACCCCTGATGGTCTGTACCAATACAAAGTAATGCCATTTGGCATGAAGAATGCTCCTGCCACTTTCCAGAGAATGATAAATGCCCTGCTTGCTGACATGGAGAATTGCCACGCATACATAGACGATGTAGTAATTTTTAGCCAAGATTTTTCTAGCCATTGTAAACAACTGCATTGTCTTTTTACTAAACTTTTACATGCAAAAATTACTGTAAACCTGAGTAAGAGTGATTTTTGCCAGGCTTCCATCCAATACTTAGGCCATATTGTAGGACAAGGCCAGGTGAAACCTGTAATGGCCAAAGTAGAAGCTATCCAAGCTTTCCCTATTCCTGCTGATCGGAAACAACTCCGAAGATTTTTGGGAATGTCTTGATATTATAGAAAATTTTGCGAAAATTTTTCTGTCATTGCCAGTCCTTTAACAAACCTCCTGAGAAAGAACGTCCGATTTACTTGGACGGATGAATGTCAGAAAGCCTTTAACCAAATTAAGCAGATATTATCTAGCTCCCCCATTTTGATGGCTCCTGACTTTGGAAAACCTTTTAGGTTAGCTATTGACGCCAGTGACACAGGTGTTGGGTCAGTCCTTTACCAAGAAGATAATTTCCAAGTAGAGCACCCTATTTGTTTCTTTTCCAAGAAATTTAATAGACATCAAAGAAATTATTCTACTGTGGAAAAAGAATGTCTTGGGTTGATTCTTTCTATACAACACTTTGATTTTTATATCAGTGGGTCCAGATGGCCACTGGTTGTATTTACTGACCACAATCCCCTTACATTTATCCACAAAATGTCTGGCAAGAATCAACGACTTCTCAGGTGGAGTTTATTTTTACAAGAGTACAACCTAGATCTTAAACACATAAAAGGCAGCGAAAATGTTATCGCCGATGCCTTATCTAGATTGTAAAAAGTATTTTGATGTATTTTTTTTTTATATACATCATGATAAATACATTCTGTAATGTAAATATCATTTTTGTAATTATTCTAAAAAGATTTCCATTTCGTGGAAATGTAAACTTTTTATTTTTAGGAGGGAGGTGTTACGTATCTAGGCATTGTTACCTAGATACTATTTTTTTTCTTGACCTGTAGGTTGTCTGCCCCTTGTGTAATAAGTTTTTTTTTTTATTTTATTTTTCACGGTGAGTCAAGCCACACAGACAGTGACCGGTCCTTGACCTATGTGTGTACCCCTGGTTGAAAGGAGGGTGGTTTGTTTTTTTTCTTCTGTCTCTTTGAAGAGCGTTCTAGATCTGGGTGTTGATGACTTATTCTGTTCTAGAAATTACTAGATTTGTCTTGATATCGACGCGCGGTATATTATATAAAGACCGCCCGTTTAACGTTGACACAGACATACGGAGACAGCCGTGAGACAGAATAGCGGAGACATTGCGTGACCCGTGCGTGGTATACCAATCGATCGTGTAAGTTAAGATTTTTTTTTTCTTTTTCAAGGCCTTGCTTGTATTTGTAATTATATTTTCAAACTCTGGTATTGTAATATTTTTACATGCCATTTTTTGTAAAAGGGTTTTGGTCAACCCTTCCATTTTGTATTGAGTAAATGTTTGTTTTTTCTTGCTTTATGTGAATCAGTTAAAAGTACTATTCGAGTTATATTTTATTAAACATTAAGTTGATATTTTACCTTCCGATTTCTTGTGTCATTTTTTTTTTGTTATTCATTGTAAGTCTTTGATTAAATTCAGACTTAAGATAAGTGACACAACTGCTTTTTCTATTGTCACGTTCCCCTAGGCAAGCCATTTAAAAGTAGAATTCAATTCGTAATACGTGACACTTTAAAGATGACAATATCTGGTAGTAAAATAAATGTATATTTTAATAATAAAAAAAAAAAGATTTGCCAAGCACCTGTTAATGGCAACATACAAACTATGTTGTGATCGGATTTTAATTAGCGGTAATTAGCGCTTTTAAAATTTGAACCTGACTGTCAGATGGACAGACAGAATACACATTTAGGGGGTAAGAGTTTAAGGGTTGGGCTGCAACACATACTACTTTCGTTTATTTATTTATTTTAATTACATATACTAATTAGTAAGTAAATTTTCATAGCATGGATCTTGGCAATGAAATTGAGATTCTACAGAAAGATACTAGGAATCAGTTACAAAGACTGAATCATAAATGAAGAGATTGACACCATGACTAATAAGGACAACGAAACCTTCAATGACGTTTTAACTACTGTCCAACAAAAAACGCAAACCTAATCTCTATGGCTTATCACAAGGTCCTCAGGGCTCCCAAAGACCTTCCTTAGGGGAACAGCTCCAGAAAAAAGAAGAAGAGGCAGACAGAGAAAGCGATTGGAAGACAATATAAAAGAATGGACGGGCGTGCAAATCAAAGGAATTCTATCCAAGACAAAAGACAGAGAAGAAGGGAGAAAGACGGTCAACAGATCACGGGGTGTGCCCCCAACTAAGGGATATGTGAGGTGTAGTTTATTAATTACTACTTCAAGGAGAACATTCCAATTTAGCACAAAAGTCAAAATGTATTAAAAAGATTAGCGTTCGGCCTCAAATTGATATGTCTGGGCTCAAGCTAGATTTCAACATGTACAGATCTCAACGGAAGATGGTAGATTGCCACATAAGACCCCCTACATTCATTAAATGTAACACCGTTTTAAATCATTTATCTTGTATATTAGAAAGATGGTCTACAGACATATGAATACTTCGGAACAAAGCAAAGAAAAAAAAAGAAAGAAAAAAAGTTGATCTAAGGGAAAGAACTTCTCTTGTAAAACTATATCTATCAATAATGTAGAAGTTGTTTCCCTTATTCGATATTAAGTGAAATAATTAACTACCAATAAGTAATTAAATCATTGGTTAATTTATTTTTTAAAAATTGATGTATTGTTAGTGGGTCGACAAATCTTGCATGGTGTCCCAACAATCCAACAGACTAAGGGATAGGGATAGGTAAAGGTAAAAGGTTTTGTTAGTAACAATAAATACTTTTTTTTTTAAAGTATCCACTGGATCGGAGAACGTGTGTGGGAGAAATAGCGTTAACAATGATATAAGGGTCTAAACACTACTAATTTAGCCATATTTGGAGATACTGAAGAATTCATCTCCTTTTTTAGGTATCAAACAAAATAGCATTAATTACTAGTAATTGATTGATTAATTGGTTAATGTTTTTGTATTGATTCATGTCTTGCCTACGCCAAGTTTTATTTTGATCTGAAAACGGGAGTGGGAAAAAAATTGTACACAATTTTTATCAGACGGTCGGACAGACAGACAAACAGGTCAGTCGATATAAGCTTTGTAAAAAAAAAAAGACTGCTAACTCTAACATTAACTTCCGGTTTAACTAGATGTATTCGTCGTCTAATAGAGCGATGGAATGTCAGAAGAGTATCACCAGGTGAGAAATGAACATTAGAAAGGGAGATGAATGAGGAGAGGAGAGAGGGGTGTATGAGAGAGAAAGAGAGAGAGATGGTTTACGAGTGTAAGTGTGGATTAAAGAAAGATTGGGAACTACACAAATATCTGTACTAAAGCTTTGACAGATTAGAAACTAAACAAATATCTGTACTAAACCTTTCACTGAATGGAAACTAAACAAAGATCTGTACTAAACCTTTCACTGATTGGAAACTAAACAAAGATCTGTACTAAACCTTTCACTGATTGGAAACTAAACAAAGATCTGTACTAAACCTTTCACTGATTGGAAACTAAACAAAGATCTATACTAAACCTTTCACTGATTGGAAACTAAACAAAGATCTATACTAAACCTTTCACTGATTGGAAACTAAACAAAGATCTGTACTAAACCTTTCACTGATTGGAAACTAAGCAAAGATCTGTACTAAACCTTTCACTGATTGGAAACTAAACAAAGATCTGTACTAAACCTTTCACTGATTGGAAACTAAACAAAGATCTGTACTAAACCTTTCACTGGATGGAAACTAAACAAAGATCTGTACTAAACCTTTCACTGATTGGAAACTAAACAAAGATCTGTACTAAACCTTTCACTGATTGGAAACTAAACAAAGATCTGTACTAAACCTTTCACTGATTGGAAACTAAACAAAGATCTGTACTAAACCTTTCACTGATTGGAAACTAAACAAAGATCTGTACTAAAACTTTGACAGATTGGAAACAAAACGACTATAATAAAAGCTGTTAATGAACCTTTTATCCAATTAAACCAAGCGCAAAATTAATCAACCAGAGAAGGAAGAATTTTATAAATTCAATCAATCATTTGTAAACTGTATTGTATTCGAAACTACGTCCAGGGCTCTTGCAGACAACGGTCAGCAAGACATAGAATAGTTTTTCAAGTGCTAGAGGTTGCGACTTTTCTTTTCCCTAAAATCTTTTCTGAAAGTTCATCTGTTTTGTTACATTTCTTACATTTGTATTTTGCTTCGCAAATTAAATTTGTGTTTTGTTTGTTTTCTCTCGGTAGTAATACTCGCTTCTATGATGTTTCGGTCATTAAATTATTATTTTTTTCGAATGATCGTCATGCGGGAAGATTAAAGGAAATTAAAAATACATTAGCTTACAATGTCATTGACGTATTGGAGTTAGATAGTGTCTAAGAGTTGTTTGCTCTTAAGCACTACAGTGACATTGTCTGGGCATTAACCCCTGACCTTTGGATAAATGATGTTGCTTTGTAACTCAAGAGACTATAAATTGCATTCGAATAAAAAAAAAAGTTTCATTTTATATAGTCATGTACAGTCTCAAAGGTTCAATAAAATATAATCCGCAATATCAGGTGCAAAGTGAAGACAGACCTCAATCTGAAGTACAGAGACGCAGTAATCTCTAATACTAAGTGAATACAGGCCACAATCTCAAGTACAGAGACACAGTAAACTCTAATAGAAAGTGAAGACAGGCCACAATCTCAAGTACAGAGACACAATAGTCTTCAATGCAAAGTGAAGTCAGATCACAATCTCTTCGACCCAATAAACGAGTTTTTTAGAACCTAGGTAATATCACTTGAGCAAAGACTTTGTCTAAAATACTTTGGGGGGAAATTGCCCTCTAGTTATTAAAATCGCTTCAGTCACCTTTACCCTAATAAAAGGTAACAATCCTCGCGTCCCTTCTATGGAAGGGAAACTGTAACCTATATATAATATTAGCTTGTCGTTTCTCCCACCATTGCAGTCACACAGACACAGAATATAAAAAAGAGAAACGGAATCCATTTATTTTTTTAAAAGTTTGACGTCACATGAGGCTAGGCTGTGACGTCACGTGACTGATGCTAAACAATGACAAGACGCCACGTGGAGGAAACCCTTACACCTCCCTCTTCCCCTCATAAACTGAAAACTGTTTGTTTTGTTCCCAAATTTAGAGCCATCTGTTACGATAGACCTGATATGATCCACTGATATCATGCCCCTTCTTTTTGTGTTTCCGTTACCAGTGGTTCCCAAACTTTTTTCTTAAAGGAACATTTCGCACATCCTGAGTATTTAGCGTAACACTTTGCTTATTTCTCAAGAGAGGTTGATTCACGGGTAGCTTATTAGTTAATTATTTTAGCAGTTTGTGGAACGCCTCTCCAGGACTCGCTAAACACCAGAGTTCCGCTAAACACAGTCTGGGAAACACCGCGTTAGACAATGATTTCCCGAGATAGCCCTACATTCATTGGCGTGTTTAAAAGCAGGTGAAAAAAAATATCCCCAACTATTAAATCTTGTTGTATCTGTGTCAATGGGGGTGTTTCTGTATCTGTGACCAAATCTATGCTAAACCACGTGATAGCGGTATACAACGACTGGAGAAGGGGAATTCTGCTAATCTAGCATCATATAGAAAGAGAAAATGCTACCTTCGGAAATGAAGAGGTTCCTTACAAATAGTTTCTCTACATTAACCAAAAAAATATTTTTTTAACAAAAACAGAAAAACGATTTTTGAAGCTTATCAATTTTTGTAAGATCAATTTTTTTAAGATCAAATTTTTGTAAGATCAAATTTTTGTAAGATCAAATTTTTGTAAGATCAAATTTTTGTAACATCAAATTTTTGTAAGATCAAATTTTTGTAAGATCAAATTTTTGTAAGATCAAATTTTTGTAAGATCAAATTTTTGTAAGATCAATTTTTGTAAGATCAATTTTTGTAAGATCAATTTTTGTAAGATCAATTTTTGTAAGATCAATTTTTGTAAGATCAATTTTTGTAAGATCAATTTTTTTTTGTTATCCATAAATCAGGAAGGATAAAAAAGGAACTTTTCTTAACCAGCCCATATGTCCCCTCCCCCCGCCCCCACACACACACCCCGAAAAAAATATAGTAACGCTCTTGTATAAATCTACTCAGAGTATATATAAAATTATACTTTATTGAAACATAAAAAAGATAGTAGTCTAGACTGAATTCTACAAAGGACGATGCGCAAAATATTCCCGAACTTCTATTGGTTTATTTAACTCTTTACTGAATATAAGCGAGACTTTCCACTAATGTGTTTAACATATCTAGATCTCAAGACCACATTTAATTTTAACAATATTATATTTTGAACAAATTAAAACTGTTCATTCAAAGTTTTTATCGTGATCAATGAGCAAAGTTTTTTCCAAACTGTCAAATTTCGAGATCCGTGACAAGGTTCCAGGTTTTTGCCTATGCGAAATTTGCAAGCTGATAAGAGGAATTGTAAAAAGGCTGGTTCTAAACAACTCCCAATTCTTTTTGCCCCTTAACCCCTCATCACATGGCTTTGCCAAAGTTTTTCCGCTAATTAGTTAATTAAAACTATCAAATGTTGACCAAGAATGTTTCCCGATTCTCACTATCAACATAAACGAACAGAAATTAAGAAGACACCACAATCACGTGACACGGAAGCCCTACATCAAAACCACAATGGACCTCATTCACCAATCGTAAACAAACATAATTTAGCCACGTGATTCTCCATCTCTTCTATACAAATTACGTAATCCATAAAGTCTGTCACGTGATTCTTTTTTTTTCAGTGTTTTATCAATATTATTACATGGCTAAATATTGTTTGTTTACGATTGGTGAATGAGGTCCATTATTTCGGTCTCTTGTATTGTATTAGCAATTAAATCAGACGGTTACAATTAACTGAATTGTGATTTATTTTTATAGACTTTTTTTAAAAAAAATACTGCTGTTCCTTGTGGAAAATGAATCCATTCAAATTTTGCTAAGAGGACCCCTTTCAAATATGCTACCGCTGACCTTGCAGAGCTACCGCTATTGTCGAATGTACACCATCTTCATGCCTTATCTTATCCACCTATAACTGTTTCTTCACTGAGGTGTCGAATTTGTGTCGAAAGCAATTCGACACCTGTGTGTTGAGAGCGCTTATCATGCTCAGGTAACTGGTGTCAAGGATCAAAGCTTCTACGTTCCCCTACAAATTCGTTCAAGTGCTCTTTCTTCCCTAGTGCCATTAGGAAATGGAATGGGTTGCCTGAATCAGCCAGGAAAACCAACGACTTAGCAGAGTTGAAGTCATTGATTAGCAAGCATGACTAGATTGACACATGAAATGCGTAGGACGTAATAATCCTCTTTTTTGAAGTAAAAATTGTCATATAAAAGATAAGATAATTTCAATAAATAAACATGATATGCACCATACATTAAATGAACTTAAATAAAATATCGTTGAAACATAGACGAACTCTGTTGAAGACTTGAACCACGGACGTTTGCAACATTGCCTAAGCAGCGACACAGGTAACAAGCACCTAAAAGTGTGTGGAGAAATCAGGAATGTTTCTCAAATATCAATAAATAAAACAATCCTAGTATTTGAACTAGAGACATTCAACTCATAATTTAACCGTTCGGCGTAATCGCACCGAAGATGACGCTAGACTGGTAACTTTTCTCCGTAAATAAATGAAATAAATATTCAACGCAGACCTAATTAAATTCCCGCTAATCAATCATGCACAACACCTTAAGCCGTCAATCTACATTTATTAGTGTTTCTGCTCCAAGTGGATTACATAAGAGTTAATTAAATTCTTTTTCCTTGGTGTAGACAATTAACAATCAAACATCATTAGCGTTTTTAACGGGTGGAAAGATTATTAAGGGAATTATTCATAGAAAAACAACAAATTTCAGTTGGAAGTTTGTCTTTCAAAAGTTCAAGAAGTAAATATGGTTGTTATAAATAAAATAAAAAAGTTTGTCTTTGAGTCTGAGAAGGTTCAAAGATTCACAGGGCTAAGAAGACCATCATATCTGTTAAGTACGTAAAATTCGCAAGGCTTTCAGTGATAATTTGAATCTTATCTTATATAATACAGACGTTACTTCAAAAAAAAGAAGATGATTACGTCCTACGCGTCATGCATTTAGTCATGCATATTTACCAATGACTTAAATTCTGCCATGTCACTGGTTTTCCTGGCTAGCTCAGGCAACCCATTCCATGCTCTAATAGCACTAGGGAAGAAGGAGTATTTGTATAAATTTGTCCTAGCATATGGGATGAGGAATCGCAAAACACCAGCACTCTATGTACTAAATGTTGTCCACTAAGACATTAATACTTTTATTAACATCACAGTATTAAATAAAGGATCTGACTTACACATCTAGACCTACACGAATGCACAATATTAAAGGGAAACTCCGATGGTTTTGACAATTTTTGATATAATATGTGTTTTGATTTACAGATAAGGAATATATTATTCTTTTTTTTTAAATTGCAATAATAACTTGGTAATGGATATTTTTCTGATGTAATTTTCCTGCGCATCTAAAACAGTCAGACATTCACCGGGTTTTTATGTGACTATTAATTAAATCTATTGACTTACTGTATAACGGAAAACCATTATAGTAACGTTTACATTCTCGTAAAAGAAATATATCTTCGTCTATGCAGTTAACTAGATCTTGTAAGCAAAGAAAAAAAAAGGCGTGTTAAAGGAGATTTACATGCTTGACTAACCACGGCAGTGTGTATCTTCTCGCCTGACCACTCAACACACAACAAACACTATCGCTTGGTTGTCTTGTCATGACCGACTACACGTAGTCCAGACTAGCCTTACACTGACCAGTTTGTTCGAATCAGTCAGACCTGCGATCTATTTACTTCTTGGGATAGGGAAAGGTTTAGATGAAAATGTTACTTTTTTTCTCGAGTTGGTTGTCCTAATGCTTTTAAATCTATCTATCTATATATAACTGTACCGTAGCCGCTTGACTAGGCCGTCACTAAGCCTAACAGCTACCGTAAGAATGAAGTGATACGATTGGTGAAATGTAGTTTCCCTTTCAGTATTGTTGAGGGAAGTGACTTATACCTAACCTAAAAACAAAATCTCTAAGAACCCCGTTTTTTTTCTTAGATGTCAAGAATTTACTGACTAATTATTAAATATAAATGTTTCTAAGCATTTAAATAAAAATGGTACAATGTTTACTATTACAACTTTTTACGCATAATTTAAATGTCAATAACTCAAATTTGATAAACTATCGGAGTTTCCCTTTAAGGATGGTTGCTTAGTCTTGTATGCCCTAATTGTTGTCACTTTCTTCTTCTCCTTCTAGCCAGCTTTTTGCTGCTGAGCTGTCAGCTCTTTTGCAGACTGTGCCAAGGAAAAATAGTGTGCTGTTTTCTTCAGTTGTTCAGTACTGTCGTACAGGGTGTTGGTTATGTTGAGCTGGAGTGGTAGTAGGGTCTGCCTAATTTGTTGTCACATTAGTGCAGAGTTTAAACCCTGCTCATCGCCTCTCCCCTGTCCTTGTTTTGACTACCACGAAATGATCTTCATTTCTGAAGGAGCACTTAAAACAGGTCAGTTTTTATGAAATACTATATACAATAGGCTACCTTTTAGACTCAGTTTTTTAAAATCCATATCTACATGAATAGAGATCTCTATCTAGCATATCTAATGGTCACCTCTCTTGTCTTCATAACCTCTTACCCATTCTTATTAAGAATATAGACCTGCTGAAAATTTAACTACAGTACTTTAATATGAATATAGACCTACTGAATATTCGACTACAGTACATTAATATGAATATAGACCTACTGAATATTCGACCAGAGTACTTTTATATGAATATAGACCTACTAAATATTCGACACGAGTACATTAGTATGAATATAGATCTACTTAATATTCGACTACAGTTCATTAATATGAATATAGACTTATTGAATATTCGACTACAGTACATTAAACTATAAAAGGTTATTACGTTAACACATTCTGTTGAAAGATTTAACCAATTCATTAGACCACAATACAATGTTTACTAGTAAAAAAAAGTGTGAGGAAGTACGGGTTGTCGTTCTTGATTATTGGTAGACTATAAACATAAATTGAAAACAAAATAATCAACCGTTGATCTATAAATAAGACAAGAGCATTAAATGTACTAAAACCGCACATAAGGCTTGTCTTCGAGTCCGAAGATTAGTGAGGAATTTAGTATTTCCCGTGGCTGCGCAGTCCAAGCTGTGACCTGCATATTTTGTAACATCTAGGGCAAGCATAACCATTGTCCTCTTAGATTTAGACTTAGGTCCTCCCGCGCCGTTTGTCCTCAGGTGGTCTATTTAGATTTTCTTTTCGCCGTTATGCTTTTTTCCTCGGCAGCAGATTTTCTCAAATGTGTATCCCGCGGCCTTCGTGAGTGACCTCCAGCTGTCTCGTTCTGATGCCGCCTGCAACCAGGTGCTCTCTTCTATGTCAGCCAAGGAAATTTGACGCCTGAGCTGGTCTTTGAAGCGTTTCCTTGGGGCGCCTCTGTTACGTCGACCACATTTTAGCTCACCAAAAAAGGCTGCCTTTGGCATACGTTCGTCTCCCATACGGGATACGTGCTCTATCCGTTCGCAAGGACGTCGCTGTTTGTAGTGCGGTCTTGCCACCGTATGTCCAAGATACCGCACATAATGTAATAAGATATACAGAAACATAAAATATTGATTTAATTTTATAGGATGTGGAAAAACTAGACCAATCAATTTGTATAGAACAACACGTTATATATAAAAAGAAATCAGTAAACAATTTATCCAGGGAATAGATGCTAAAGTGATTAATTTCCCGTTTATGGTTTATTTTGGAAATGCGCATGCGTGAGAAAAGCCTAAGAAGATATACAGAGGACTGAGATGAAAGGAACAAACTGATTAAAATTTGTTCAAATGAACATTATAGAGCAAAGCATTTAAAATTATCATGTTGAAAAACGTTCAAAGTTTATGTTTTTATGTTTTTTTTCTCTTTCAAATTCTCGATTAAATGCTGTCCACTTAGTTTGATCATGTAGCTCATTCAGTCAGACAGCAAGATGTCGCTCTTTAATGTCCGTCTGGTGTTTGTTATGGGAGTATGCCTCTCAAACGCGATCCTTCAATTAATGTCCGTCTGTCTTTACGACTTCTGAGTCGTAGAAACGGGTTAGGGTTAGGGTTAGATAGTCATCCCGTTAATGGACGGCCTTTGATCCGAGACTACTTTAATTTTTTTAGATTTAATTATACGTAGTTATTTAAACACTAAGAACTCGGTGAACTGGTTAAAGAAGCGAGGTGACCTATCAGGTCACGGCGCAAGGAGACGAAATTCAACGAGAGGCAACGAGGCGATATGGGCCCTATTCGCAGTTGGAGGCAAAACCGAGATCTCGTTCGGAATTGAGATAATCAGGGAAAGATAAGAACTGTTTCATTACTATAGAAACTAACTTTTGAAGAGACTTTCTAGAATCTAGATCTAGTTATCTTTAAACATACTGTACTGGACTGAGGCTTTTTTTTTTGGGGGGGGGGGGGGGGAGAGATACGTGACTTTTGTTGCAGCAGTTTTGGGGCGAAAGGTTTTAAAGATAATTTATTAAAAAAAAATATTTCATAATAAACATTTGTTGTTGTTGTTTTAATATACTATCCTATAGTATTTATACTCCTCGCGATAAAAGAAAATTTTCATAATTAGGACTATTTCATGAACGCATATTGCAAACTATGAATGACTGCCTGGTCGTATGGTATGAACTCGGGACATGTTGGTTTGAAGGTCCAGGGTTTGAACCCTTGTGTGTTGAAATCCTCCCCACAAGCAAATTATAATGTTAGTGATATGACGATAGCTTCATAACTTAAATCTCAAATCTAATAAAGATCAATAACCATTGCTCTTTACATTTAAAAGATATATTTCAATTACATACAAAACATCGATATGTATCATTCTTTTTTAAGGACATAATAAAATGAACATATACAAATGTGACCAAGAAATTTGGCTCCAAAACATTGGCCGCTAAAACTGTTGCGCCGAAAAGGCTGCGCTAAAACATATGGCTTAGTACTGTTGTTTTTTTTTTACTTAAGCATTTGACATGTAAATAGTTCGTGGCTTGTGTTACGAAAAGGGAGCTAAATGCTGTCATATTTTTCAGCAACTTTGAAGTTTAGATATCATTTACGGGGTGTACTTTGATATTACGTTTTTTTTTTTTTATTAAAAAATATATTTTTCTAAATGGATGAAGGATTCTTGTGTATTGTAATCAACCGGTTGAGATATCGTACTGATACATAAAGATTTGTAGATTTTATTACAAGACCGTTTGATTGTCGTCTGAGATGAGCCGAAGGCTCTTCGAGCTCAAAGTTTGAAAAAAAACCTGTCAGGTCGTCCAGCCTGAACAATAAAAAAAAAAAAACCTGTGTGAACACACAGTTCTGTTTGAGAGCGACCCGAGTCAATGCCTATGAAAGCATTGCTGTTTCCAATGCCTTAGGCCCCCGACTCATGGCCGAAGGCCGAGGACACCGGGAGCCTCCGTCATTTTCCTTCACTATACCAAGCTACCCGTGGGGGACTCGCCATTTATGTAACGGTCCTTTGAGGAACGGCGCATGGATGTGTGACAGTTTTGTGGGGACTTTTTTACAACCCCGCCCGTGCAAGGGGTTGACTCTCGTCTACCCGTGGGCATCCCCACGGGGGGTTATGTTTTGCCATTCGTTTCGCCTAGCTACCCCCTCAAGTAGCCGTTTCCACCCAGGTGCCACGATGAGGCAGAACAGCTCACATGGGTATTACAAGACCTGACAACCGTGTAGACAGACTGTGACGTGCTGGTACGAACTTCCCTGAGAGCGAAAGAAACGAAGGCTGCACCAGCCAAGAGAAAGACAAAAAGAAAGCTGCCTCCCTGTCAGCTAGCCCTAGGACAGATGCATATATATACACGAACTGTGGCAAACTCTGCCTCTCCAGAATTGGCTTGACCAGTCACTCCAGATTCTGCCTCGTCTCAAGACGAAACAAAAGCCAGTGATTCAGATGGGCGCATCCATTGCTAAATACACAAGAATTTAGGAGCTTTGGATGCCTGGGTTTTTCTTTTTGCCTTCACCTTCTTTGATTATGTGAAGCATATTGCTGTATCGTCTTCTTTTTTTAGATTTGCTTCATATTCTCATTTTTTTTAAAAGAAAATCTCGAATTAAATTTAACAAAAATAATTGCCCAGATTTTTTTAAACAATAAAACTATTAGTTTGTTTTAATCAACCAAAAAAATAAATAAATAAATAGATAGAGGTTTTCTACAAGTCCATTGAAGGTTCTTGAACCTTCAAGCCCTATTTTTTTCTCTTATAACAATAACAATGTAGGTAATATCAGTAGCTGTCCAGACTTATACACAAATATTTTGAAGATATATAGCCGGCACGTGTCATCAGGACATCTAGAATTTTAATTAATTTTTTTTAAGACACGCGACAACAAAAACAAAACATCCTTAGATTAGATTCTATATCCTTAGATTAGATTCTATATCCTTAGATTAGATTCTATATCCTTAGATTAGATTCTATATCCTTAGATTAGATTCTATATCCTTAGATTAGATTCTATATCCTTAGATTAGATTCTATATCCTTAGATTAGATTCTATATCCTTAGATTAGATTCTATAACCTTAGATTAGATTCTATATCCTTAGATTAGATTCTATATCCTTAGATTAGATTCTATATCCTTAGATTAGATTCTATATCCTTAGATTAGATTCTATATCCTTAGATTAGATTCTATATCCTTAGATTAGATTCTATATCCTTAGATTAGATTCTATATCCTTAGATTAGATTCTATAACCTTAGATTAGATTCTATATCCTTAGATTAGATTCTATATCCTTAGATTAGATTCTATATCCTTAGATTAGATTCTATATCCTTAGATTAGATTCTATATCCTTAGATTAGATTTTATTCCTTAAGTTTTCTTTTTGTTTTTTTTTTATCACACAAGCGTCATGATAAGCTTATTACAAGGGCGTCGTGACACAGTACTTGTTTCTCAGTGGCGTCTCGGTCTCACGAATTTTTTCTTTTATTTCTTTTATTATTGCAAAGCTTATATCAAGTTATCAACTCACTCTGTCTGTGTGTCTGTCTGTCTGGTAAAAAGTTTGCATTTGTATTTCTCCCACACCCAATCTCGGATCAAGTTGAAATTTCGTACAATAATTTCTTGTGTCTGCCACCAAAAGAATCAATTAAACCAAATTAAACCATTAGTTAATTAACAACTGGTTATTAATTACTTCGTTTGGTACTGAACAAGGGAAAGAAATTGTACTTGACAGATGTGGTGGTATAAGTTGAATTAATTCCATTTAGAAGTCTTGAGCACTCGAGCTCTAATTCTAATCGTACAACTTTTTAAAATGCATTTAACAAGCGATCACGCAAGATTGAACCAGAGGCCCCATTTCCCCCTCCCCCCTCTTTTTCTCAACTGGTACAGACAAGTGATAGGATCATAGCGCATTGACAGAGCTAAAATTGAGCTAAATAAAAGCGATTAGTAAAAATATTTCTAATTTTTAATCACATGACTGATCCAAACTAATTAATACAATTCACTTCATGTAAGCTTTGTTTTTTAACAACTTACTCTGTCTGTTTGTATATCTGTCAGTCTGTCAGGTAAAACGTTTGTGCACGTTTTGTCTCCCACACCCATTCTCGGATCAAGTTGAAACTTTGCAAAATTATTCATTGGCATTGACAATACATGAATCAATTTAAAAAAAAAATCAATTAGTCAAGTAATTATTGGTAATTAATTATTTTGTTTGATAAAAACAAGGAAATCTAATCCGTCAGTAATCTCAGATTCGCTAAATAAGTAGGGTTTCATTCCCTGAGACAGTTGATCACGTTATTTCTCCCACATCAATTATCGAATCAAGATGAAACATTAGAAAAATTATTGTACCTAACAAAACATGAATCATTTTTTTAAATTACCAATTAGTCAATTAATTATTGGTAATTTATTATATTGGTTGTAAGGGAAATCCGTTCTTCATTATTAAGATATATAGTTGTTAGTGCGGAGTTTTTTCCCCTAGATAAGCTGGGTGTTTTTTTAAAGATTTTTAAAACATTTTTCTTGTTCGACACTGTAATCTTGTATGAATCTGTCGCACATTGAGAACACCACGGTGTGATAGTCTCATTTCAAAACTAATTAGTATCTCCAAAACATCTAATTAAAATATATACAGCAGGAATATATTAGAGACTCAATAATTCATGTCTGTTCTTGTTGAGGACTATATTGTTTCCTGTGAATCATTTTTTTTTGTACAACAGATGAATGTCTTAAATTTCAACTGTTATTTCAAACAAAGAAAAAGATGAAACAAGATTGACTGATTAGGTTTCAGGTTCGCCTTACCAAGCAGACGATACGTTAGTTCGACAATGGCCGATCACGTGACTAAAGTAGCCAATAGGAAATGAAACCATGTGGAGCGTTTGGGGCTGCCTAGCACGTATTGGATTGGGAGCTATGGCGTCGCATTGCGAATGAGATGAATAAGGGAGAGGGTATGGGCTTTTTAATAAGTGACTAAAAACTGTGTTCTATAATGAATGACCGACATTGACTGACGAACTGACGAATTTTTTAATGATTCATTGCTGTCACCGGTCGTTGAATTGTGGCACTGATTGCTGGTAGACAACTAATCTTAACTAATAAAACTTCCTTTTGTGAACAAACTAAATAGAACTTTAATTATAAAATAGACAAAATCAACTTATGAATGAAATAAATGTAGCAGACTTTAGTAATAATATGTTTAACAAAATCTAACTCACTACAATAACACAACCTTTCAGTGTCATGTTCTGGAGTCGTCTCGCCACAACTAAGAGCTAATGGCGACAAGTCACCTATGTTGCATCATCCACAACCAATTACTAGCCTCATTCCACCGTCACCATAAACACACACACACACTCCATAACAATCCCCAACTGTTGTGTTCTATAATATATGACAACACATTTATCATCAATGAATGACATACATCTGTGTCCTGTTATCAATGACTAACAGCTGTATTAAGTAATAAAAAACTAACAGTTAGCTTTGTAATGAGTGACAGTGATCTTCGGTCAATCAGAAACTATGAACTACAAAAGAGCAATTACCTGCTTTATTCAAAATGGGCATTCAGTATGCTGGTTATCCCATTCAATACAGAGCCCATACGAATAATGCCTAAAGTCCTGAATCCTAGACAAGATCTGCTTGTTGTCTTCTTAAATACGCCTGGTCTAAGGGGTGTACAATTTTGTCACACCTGGACAGACAGAGGGACTAACTTATTCTCAGAAGACAACAAGTAACTGTTTAACTTATCATTTTATACTTATATAACATCTTTTTTTTTTTTGCTTTCTTTTGACAATACAATAACTTTAAATGTAGGCTATGTGCCTCTCATAGGATGGACGACTGCTTTGCATTTATTATATCCTTTATAAGACTTTATAATCATGTTGTATAATAGGTGTCTCTTAGAAAATAGAATCTGCATATTAGTTCAAATAACCGATTGAACTATATTAAGCATGCTACTATCGAGTTATAATGCTGTAAACGTAAACATAGAGTTGAAGCTAGGTGCTGAAACAAATGATACATACATATATTAAACATAAATAAATAACAGCACCAGGGACCAAGTTTTTAAGAGAGAAAGTAGTACTTTCTCTCTTAAAAACTTGGTCCCTGGTGCTGTTATTTATTTATGTTTAATATATGTACTATCGAGTTGCAATTAGATTTTAAATTGCTCTTATAGCTTATAGAGTTCAAATGTAACAGACAGACTTACAGACAGCTTGAAAACACCAAACCAATGTAAGGTTTAAAAAAAAAGAGAATCAATGGCTTTTCAAGGAAAAATGGTAATTTTTTTTATCTAAAACTTTTTAAAAGAATGTTTTACATTAGAAAATTCCCCCCCCCCCTCATTTTTCCAAACCTCTGAAATCTAAAAAAGAAATAGACTGCCTTGTTTTGAGCAGCCTGTCTACCGAAAAGATTTAATGAAGCAGACGTACATTTCGCCGTCTGCTGTGCTACACGAACTTTCCACGAGTCGGTCTCACCGAATTGAAAGAGTAACCCGCGCTTAGGTGACCGCCATTCTAACGACCATAGAACAGAGAGTGTCGTAGTGGCAAAGACTCCAAAGAGGCTTACTTCCCCTTGCTGAATCTATACACTAGAATTAGAGCGTCGCTATAAAGCACTGCTCTAATAGACAATAAATCTCACTGAAGGCAAGGGTGACGTGTAATACCATCTAGCCGACGTCCATAGCACTGGCCTTTATAAACAGGAAATTATGTTAGATCTTGGTAAGCATGCTATTTCAAAACTATCCTCTTTAAGGGCATTACTTGGTCGAATTGCAGAATGATAATGTAAGAAAATCAAATGAACCTTAGGTAAAAAAAAAATGAAAAGTCGCTTTTTGTACGGACACTGTTCTGTAGATTACGCTGACTGTAAAAACACAACGTTATAAAGCAGGGAGGGTTGATGGGAAGACGACGTCATCGGCTTGAAGAAAAGGAAGCGGAAGTGTTTAGGGGGGTTGTGGGAAGCGCGAAGGTTATGAGATGGCCACCAAGTGTTGCCATAAGATACCGATATCACTGACCGACATTGATCGAAGCGCTGAGACTGCACCAGGCAGATGTATAATGATCCTGATATTAAGTCTTAGCTACTCTAAGGATTTTTTTTTTTTATTCATTTTAAAATTTATTTCTCGGTGTTTTTAAACGGTTAGTAATAATATTTCTTAGATTTTGTTTTTATTTAGTGTTATTGTTTTTTTTTTCTTTTATGTTCTTCATTGTGAACAGCAATACGCAGATTTTATTTCAATAATAATAATAATAATCCTTATTATCCGTTACAAAACAAACAACATATTATTAGAGGAAACAATTTGTACGATAGCACGCAGCTAGTTACCACTTACCATGTACTTTGAACAGCTAAGCTGGGATTTTTAATTTCGGGATTCTTGGGCGCCTCAGAGTCTACGCAGCTCTAATCGGTACCTGACATAATTTGGGGAAAAGTAAAGGCAGTTGGTCGTTGTGCTTACCACATGACACCCTCGTTAATCGTGGGACTAAGAAATAGATGACCTTTACATCGTCTGCCCAATAGGTCGCAAAGCTTGAAAGGGGAACTTTACTTTTGCATAAGGTATAGCTACACTAAGTCGTCATAGGGAGACCGGAAACTGATATTTAGCGTTGTGCGATATCAAAAGTTGACTTTGATTTATCAAGGCCAAGCATACCCCTACCTATAATAATTCAGAATACAAAGAACATATCACTGAATCCAAAACAAAGAGTCCTTGTAATCACAACGAATTTCCTTAAGGATCAATAAAGCAGTCTTAGTCTTAGTCTTAGTGTCAGTCTTAGTCTTAGTCTTACATCACAGCACTGTGTGCAATTTAAAAAACACACATCAAAACTTTACTAGACGATCTTTTCTTTAGTATTGCATTGTTTGCACTGAACTCGACACAGAAACATTCAGTTTAAAGAGCTTGAATTAAAAAAATATATTTTCCAGGGAAAATTTGAAAGGATTGAATCTTGTTATAGATTAGCTTGTCTCTTTGTTTAATAGTTTTTGGAGTCGTGGTTGGGGGTGATAGAGTAAAATATACTGTGTTTTTAGTTCTAAAGGTCTTTAATCTCTTTCTTTCTTTCTTTCTCTCTCTCTCTCTCTCTCTCTTTATCATCTATCTATCTATCTATCTATCTATCTCTTCACTTTCTCTCTGTCTCTCTCTCTCCCTCTCCACCCCCATCTATATATACATTTTTATAAACCAGAGAACTATTTCCCTCCCTGACACTAATCACTAACTCAACCAATACTTACCATGTACTTTGAAAAACTAAGAAATTTTCAAGTTAAAAATGACAAGCGGTAGGTTTTCCTAAATCAATGTGAACCATTTTTTGTTTCTAGAAAATATTGAAGTGGTATATATTGACCCTTTACCTCTTTTTAATCATCATAGGCTAGACTTAAAATTATTTATTTTTAATATCAAAGTATGATACAGTTGTATGAACCGTCGTGTTTGCGTGCAGTATGTTATTAAAGCGTCAAAGAAAATATTATAAATGCTAGATATCAATTTAAATAGAGAACTTTCAACTCAATGCATAGTCAGAGAGTGTATGGGAACTTGTTGACAAGAAAAGCAAGCGATTCTAGAATTCACGGGTCAAAACTAAGAAGCACAGCTTACGACGTAAAATTTTGATATGCGTGATAATAATAGAAATAACCACTATAACGCTTAGCTGTCACGCCAAACTTCCTGGTACAAATTTGGATTTAAAAAGAAAGTGATTTATATCACGCTGTAGCAGAAGTTTCCAGTTTCTTGATCACTTTGACACCATTTTTTATATAGAAGGTCTCAACACTGACCTGCGACGTCGCAACTTGAAGGCAGGGGAGACCAATGTCTCTTTGCCACGTCGTACTGACCTTTTGACGTGGGGACGAACTTTTTTGTTCTCCACTGTCCACAGGCTGTGACGTTGCAGGTCAGTGGTAAGGCCTTCTTTTTTTTACAATTGGTCTCGATCTCTGACCTATGTCAGTGGATGTTTGTTGGTCTTTTGCAATTTCGAGGTAATAATTATAACTGTAATTCAGGGATCAGAAACAATGGGAACTCGAGGTTCATGTAGACCTAGGAAGTCGCAAGTTGTTGGAAGCTGGAAAATGGAAGTTGGAAGATCTCGGAGGATGTTTCCTATACCGTGTTAGAAATGTGCATAAGACTTACACAGAAGCCTTAAAAAAGATTTCCCCGCGCTGTTACACAAGCGTATAGCTCATTTCTTTTCTTCTTCGATATAGAAAAACATCCGACAGATAAGTTCACTTAAGCCTATTTTGTGTTAAAAGTTTGTTTTCTTATTTTAGTTTTGTAGCTGAAGAAGGCCTCGTGACCCAAACGTCCTTTGTTTTACTTGGTCACATTTATGCATGTTTATTGTATTTGCTGTTCAGTCGATCACCCCTGCAGCAGTATATTTTTGTTTTTTAGTTTTGAACTTAAAATATATGTATGAGAAAAGATTTTAAAAAACTTTCCCTTTCAGACGATGCTATCTTTAGGGTAGATGATGTAAAAGTCATCTTTTTCAGTGGCCCAAGATTAACGAGGTGTCATATGGTCAGCACAACGACCAACCGTCTTTATTTTTCTCCAACAAATGCCAGGTACCAATTAGAGCTGGGTGGACTCAGATGTGCCCTAAAGATCCTGTCGTAGTCTTCACCAGGATTCGAATTCGGGACCCCCGGTTCGGAAGGCAAGCGCTTTGCCGCCAAGCCACTGTTTTTACATGTTTCGAATGTTCCCTCCCGCAAGAACGTTGGGGGCAGGTGTCTGGCAGTGTTCGAACCGCGGATCCTGGAGACCATTACACGACATTCAAAACTAGCTACTTCTACACAAACACACACACACACACACACACAAACACACATATAGAATATCGTTGTTGTTTTTTTAAGAGAGCCAACTCCAGAGAGAAAGATCTAGACCTACTGCTCCCGCTACTAAGAGATAGCCCGAGATGAGGTATGGCTACTAAATAATGATTGACCAATGTATCTTATCAAACTATCTCCTAGAAGACAAATGTTCTGATGTCTAGAGTGAAATGACCATCGAGTCGGCGACATGGGACTAGCACTAGAGATCAATGGAGACTGATGTGTTTTTGCAAGAGAATAAAATAACATACTAAAAGAAATGGAAAGAAAAAAAGCAACCAGAGAGAAACAGAGCGAAAGAAAAAGAGATACGGAACGAGAGAAAGAGATAAAAAGTTATGGAGAGCAAAACGAGAGATCGCAAAAGAGAGTGCGAAAGAAAGAGAGACAGAGAAAGCGAGAGAGAAAGAAAGAGGGTGAAAGAAACAGAGAGACAGAGACAGAGAGAGAGAGAGAGAGAGGTGAAAAGAGAGAGAGAGAGAGAAAGAGTAAAAGAAAGAGAGAGAGAGATGGGGGGAAGAGAGAGAGAGGGAGAGAGAAAGGGTAAAAGAAAGAGAGAGAGAGATGGGGGGAAGAGAGAGAGAGGGAGAAAGGGTGAAAAAGAGAGAGAGAAAGTGGGCGAAAGAGAGAAAAAGACTGATTGAGACAGAATCTTAGAGAGAATTAAAATGAGGTTTATATAGAAAGAGAAAAAGTGCTAGTCCAAAGCGCTCAAAGATCTGGAAATTGAAAATCCCAGTCGTCACCAAGATTCAAATCTGAACCCCGCTTTATTATTATCAAAGGTCGCCGCTACCCGTTCTTGTCAGGGTGCGCTTTGAGGGGAAAGGGTAATTAACTGACTTATTTCTCATTGTTACAAGGGATATCTCCCCTTAGCTTAGACCAGTAAATAATATAAAACAAAATTAAGTAATACCAATTAATTGATTAACCAATTTTTTTTTTTTTTTTTTTTTTTTTATTGATTCATGCATTGTCATCGACTATGAATAATTATGCCATGGTTCAACTTGATTCGAGAATAACATGTACGTAAAAAACGCGTGAAAGATTTGGACCAGACAAACAGACAGAGTTGATATAACCTTGGTCAAAAGAAAATATGTTTTAACTCTTTCTCTCGTATTTATTTTCAATGATCCGACTTTGTTATCAGACAATATTTTTATTTGGTATTGAATTGAAGGGTGATGCATACGCAAATTAATGTTTATAAAAACAAAAATTAATTTAATAGGGTCAATCAATGATGGTATCGTTAAATAGGAGAGTTAATTACATAATCCATTTTTTAAGCTTGAGAACTGTACTGGGGAGATAATAAAACCTCATAAATAGAAGCCTTGCGTGAAAAATTAATAAATTATTATGCTTACTACGTCAGAGCGAGGTATTTACGGACTCAGTCCTAAGGATGGTTGCCTGGTCGTGTGATATGCACTTCAGATTCTCGTCTCGATGGTTTCGAGTTCAAACCCGATCGCCCTGGAGTAGGTTTGAAATGGGAAGTAATAGGCAACGTCAGTGACGTAGCTAGGGTGGCGGAAAGGGCTGTCCGAAAGTCCCCTCCGCAACCCAACTGGAGCGGTACCCCTAAGTAAATGTTTGCATTTTTCAACGTCCGAAGCTTTGAAAGAGAAATAATTCTTGAAGTGATTTTATCATTCAATGCATAGCTTGCACGCAAAGATTGTAGAATAAAAGCAATCTATATCTTCTCAAGTCATTTTGTATCTCGGAGTTGCTTTCGTGTTATATCAAACTCAAGTTTTTAAGCTAACTTTTTTAAAACTAAATTTATTCGTCTGAGTTATTCTTTACACTCTGGTTCGTGCCATATCGGACCTGTTCTTCTCCGCATCGCTTAGCAACGAGACTTAAGTCTGCTAGACAATATTGGTTTCAGTTAAAACATAAATTCTTTCTCTTTTTTTATGGAGGAGGGGGAAGTTTTTCAATGTTTAACCATAAATTGTGGAGTCAAGGAGGAGGAATTTAATTAAGTTGAGTTGAGCCCACGTCCCTCCCTCTCTTGTTAACTGTAATTCTAATTCTTCAATCTCATTATCTATTTTTAGAAGACAAAAGAAGGGACATAACTACGTGAAATTTTGTCACGTCTGCTTCCGGTATAATCTTGCAGATCGTTTTTTTTTCTTCTATGTTCTCTTTTTTTCTAGCAAAAAGAAAAATAGAATTATTTTTGTATGTGAAATAAATTAGAAAGCACTTCTTGAACCAATGAGCCGAAACAATTTTTTTAAAATTCAGATTGAAAGAATTAGGATTATATTTTAAAAGTGACTATATATATATATATACAGAACTGCCAACACTAAGGGTAACTAAGCATAAGTTTCGTTGAACTTCAAAATGTGAGATGTGGTACTTCCGGTATAAACCCATTTCATGACATTCACGATGTTTGAATGATAATGCCAGCTTGGATAATATATTTCTCTTTTCATCGCATTTAACAATTTCTTGTTACATTGTATACTATTAATATGAGTTAAATAAGCGATTAATGAATGAGTCAATACAGTTTTGAGAATGTCATTTATTACTTAGGTAGCCTATAGGCCTATAATGGGTGATAGAAGTTATGTCTGTGAGTGATGTCACGTCCCTAGTGACACCTCATTGTCCACAAAATGAGGACATTGTACCTATCTCAAATCAGGTCAGCGTACCCACGCTTAAATGCCAAAAAGATGCCGATTAAAACTTAGCTCAAGACTACAGCAGGGAAACAAAATTAGCATAGCTTAAATTACAAAAACAGTTCCTAGTGACACCTCATTGTTCACAAAATGAGGACATTGTACCTATCTCAAATCAGGTCAGCGCACTCACTCTTTAATGCCAGAAAGACGCCGAATACAGCTTAGTTCAAAGTTACAGCAGGGAAACATAATTAACCTAGGTTAAATTACAAAAACAATTAAAAGGAAAATTAAATGTAAACGGGTCAAGTAGTCAAGGATGGGTATTATTTGTCACTGTTCTTTATCCTAAAGAAAGATATAAAAGGTGAAGTGTTAGCTTGATACCGGGAGAGAGCTAGAAAGTTAGGCTTAGAAGTCGCTAAGTTTTAAAGTAAATATTTACTCATTTTATTGAACATTTTCACTGAATCCTGTATCCATTTTATATATCTTTGTACGTACATTTATTGTTTCAAGTTCAAGTTTTAAATAATTAAAACTCAAGAAAACCTATCAGCACTTTGTTACTTCATTGATTATTAAAGTGTTTGAACTATAATCAAGGCACCTCCGAACCCACATATGTCACAAGTTTATAGCATCAAGAACTCCAAGTTAAATAAACACAATAAACACGTGACAAGTGAGTCAGTCTAAAAAAAAAAATAACAATATTGAGTCCCTGAGCCTACACACTGGCGTCTTTACCAACTTATATTTACATCTAGATTCTATTCCTATTTTTTAAAAATTTATTTGTATTTTTTTTAAAGATAGCATGCAGTGTGCATTATATATATATATATTAATGGAGAATGAAGCCATTAAAAATTACAAGCAATAGTGTATTTATGACTAATTGAAAAATATGCATAAAACTTTCAGCTCTGCAAGTTATTAATTTTTTTAACTAATTAAATCCTAAATAACATCCGATTATTCTAAAAGCCATAAAAAAAATTGATTGTTCCAAATTTGTCTTCACCTAATAGAATTCTATAATCATTGTTCCTACTTCAATAAAAGTTAATTGTACACGTAGTAAACATGTTAACTTTGACCCAGACTAAGTGACCTGTGGCTATAAACTATATCTACATATACGACCATACACACAACTATAATTTGTTTTTGGAAAAAAATGGCTTAATGGGTTTTTAGTTATATATATATATATATATATATATATATATATATATATATATATATAAACTAGTTAGAACACTATCTATGTAAATGCTCTTTTTTTAAGTTGATAAATTAGATTTTGTTGTTATAAACATCTGGCTATGTCTATAGCACTGTTACCAAAGTAAGAAATATTTTGAACGTAATGTTTATCTTTAGTGATGGTTTCTTTATATAGTAAACTAATTCACCGGAAGTCATTCTTCTAACACTACACTGCAACCAGGGACGCCTCGGTGTACGGGACTTATTTAATTGAATAATATAGGCGTGGAGCGCACAGTTGGCAGTCCTGTATATATAAAGTCTATGCAATAAATATGAGTCTGAATTTAAAGACATATTAACATTTACACATGTGTTTATGTAAACAAATAGAAAGAGAAAATAAGAAAATAATTGACATACGGAAAAAAAAAAACAACTATAGAATACATAGGAAATGAAAACAAATGCTTAAAACAAAAACAACCAAGATTATATAAGGGGAATAATTCCACATTTACAGCCGTACCTCTCAACACTGTAAGATTTTCTCCCCTTCTTCTTTATCAAACAAAATTCATTAATTACCACTACTTAATTTACTAATTGGTTAATTGGTAAATTGATTGATATTGTGGTAGGAATAATAAATAATTATGCAAAGCTTCAACTGGAGAAAGGGAAGTGGCAGAAATAACGCTCTCAAAATATGCACTAGACACAAAGAGTGAGTTGATATAAGCTTTGTAAGAACATGAAGACAAAAGAGTTGGGATAATAGATAGATAGTTGGTATTGTTAAGAGGTAATATTTATTCAAACCATGCAATACCATAAAGACAACAGTAAACGTTTTGAAATTCTGCTCTCTATGTTTCACAAAGACCTCACCATGACCATGTAAAGTACATCTAATTAGTAATATACCCTAACCTTTTTTTTTTTCAAAGAAATTAACTTTTTTTTTTTTTTTCACACCGAAGACATTGTTTTAGCGAAAATTTTGAAAAGTGTGAGCCATTTTTTAAAATGAAATAATGAGCAAGGGATGTAACTAACTCGCCTTGATTCATTCCAAGGGATGTAAGTCTGTTCTCAGCAGGAAAAAGTTATTGTTCAATTATTTCGTTATTTGTACGTTATTTATTAGTAGGCCCCTGTCAGATATGATGTCTGCTAAGGGTGGTCCAATGGTTACTAATATTTTATGTCTGTTCTTATCTCTCTCTTTCTCTCTCTCTCTCCGCTTTGTCTCTTTCTATCTCTATCTATTTTCTCCCTCTTGTATCGCTCTTTCTCTCTTCCTCTTCTGTATCTTACCATAACTCTCTTGTTCGTTCCCTCAGTCTCTCTGACTCCATAGTACTCGATGGTAATAGTAAACTAAGCCATAGAATGCAGCCTGCCATGTAGATCTACTTCTTTAGAAGAAAGAACTATCAACCAAGAAAGAACTATCAACCAAGAAAGAACTATCAACCAAGAAAGAACTATCAACCAAGATAGAACTATCAACCAAGAAAGAACTATCAACCAAGAAAGAACTATCAACCAAGAAAGAACTATCAACCAAGAAAGAACTATCAACCAAGAAAGAACTATCAACCAAGAAAGAACTATCAACCAAGAAAGAACTATCAACCAAGAAAGAACTATCAACCAAGAAAGAACTATCAACCAAGAAAGAACTATCAACCAAGGTTGAAGACTCCGTTCAAGCCTTCTCTCGAGCCATTTCTCCATCAAAGAAAACGCCGTCTCATGTGAAGCTGAGACTGATATTCAAACTGCATTCTTTCCATAACTTTGCGTTGTGTGTGGGTGGGAACTTGCAAATGTTTCAACGTGTGGGGGTGCGTGATTGGGACATTGCCCGTACTGGTCATCAGTACGCTGTACAATTTGGTCACGTTGTGCTGAAATAGTGGCCCTACAATTCTTACAGTTGGTTGGACACTGACAATTACTGTGTGCTGAAGCAGAACACAGACAGCAATAGCTTTTTCATTTTATGCAAGGCAATTTCGTGTGATGACTCAGTTTTCTTTTTTTTGTATATATATATTTTTTTTAATCGTGTTCTTGTGTTGTTTTTTTTATTTCTTTAAGAAGAGCTTGAAAAAAAGTTAAAAAATTGTGTATATGAGCATTTGTTGTTAGTATATCATCTTATTTTTTAAGAATTAAACTGTTTCTATAGTTAGAAATAAGTATGGCTTACTTTTGGGTGTTTCTGTGCCTCAGTAACGACAGATATGAAAAAGAAAGAAACAAAAAAAAGAAAAAATGTTTTAGCATCCTCTGTTCAAATAGACCTTAGATTCATGCTGGTGATCCCAGTCCTGTCTTAACCTTACGTTAACAACTCGCTGGTGCTCCCAAGACTCAAAAAAAAAAATACTCGCTAGAAAGTCCTTTCATGTACAAACCTTTGCCGATCCTGTTCTGCCCAAGCCTCAAGCCTACCCCATCACTTTTGTTACTATCTGTGACATGGAGCCAAAAGTTGTCGGTAGGTGACATGGAGCCAAAAGTTGTCGGTAGGTGACATGGAGCCAAAAGTTGTCGGTATGTGACACATGGAGCCAAAAGTTTTCGGTATGTGACGAGAAGCCAAAAGTTGCATGTGGCATGAAACCAAAAGTTGTCAGTTTGTTACATGGAGCTAAAGTTGTCAGTATGTGACATGGAACCAAAACAGTGATTGTGACATGGAGTCAAAACTTGTTTGTGACAAAACTTGTAATTCCACTCTTCAGTTCAACTACTTATTTGTATTTGATCACGGAATATAAAAAAGATTTAGAAAACAAAATGATGACAAATGACAATCCTGATATGTTTCTATTATTTCCTTTGTCACAAAAATATATGACATTCATTGATCTATAACTTGCGTGAGAGTCAGTATTTAACTTTTACATCAATTTTAGATCATGCCATGAGAAGAGTTAGCGTGTTAAATCTAAATATCCAACACAAACTACATCCTTACATATCATTCACCAGATTTTAAATTTTAAATTAAACAAATATGTTTTAATATGTTTCTTAGATCGGTATATAAAGGTATTGCATGCAGAACTCTACCCAAAAGTGCAAAGTAAGTAGATAGATTGGAATAAATGTTATTTATTATTCGATATAGACAAATAAAAAATACGAAAATAGCTTAGGCCTATTATATAAGACTAGCAATGGGCGTAGCTAGGATTTTTTCGGGGGGGGGGGGTTTCTCCCCCCTGCTAGCTATATATAATATAATATAAAAAGGCAAGTGATGGTTAAGAATTAAAATATCTCCTAAAATAAACAAAGTTAAAGCAAAAAATCAGTCACTAAATTACGCCCCACTCCCAAATGCGGGGAGGGGGAATTTCCTTTCGGGGTGGGGGGGGGGTTGAACCCCAACCTTCCCCCCCCCGGCTACGCCCATGAGACTAGCCATATATTACCCTCTACCCGCAGAGACTCAATTTGCGTATCACTGACGATATAGTCACTGAGAGTGTTTTGGAAACATTTAAACGAAATAATAATGTTATAAGAAAGCGAATGCGTGAAATTAAACATAGTAGGCATATATATGGAGCTATCAAAATAGCTAATCGACCTGAATCCATTTTTAAAAAAAAACATTTGCTTGTTGGCCTACATATATTTAGATCTAGAATCTAGATACTATTATAATACATGTAGACCTATAATTTTAAGAGTAAATTCAAGTGTTCAAGAAGCTTATTAATCATTGTATGTTAGTATATTTAATATCCCCCATAAAGAGCCTCATGTGGCCTGTCCAATCATAGTTTGTTTACATCGGGAAAAGGGTTGGCGTCAGGGGCGGACTGGGTATGAAAGTCGGCCCTGGAATTACCATATAAACCGGCCCACAAATGGCATGTCATATATTTTCGGTGGGGGGGGGGGGGGAATTTTACCCCACTCCGCAATTTATATATATATATATATATATATATATATATATTAGTGTGTGTGTATATGTAATTAATGTTCATTACATTCTGATCTTTCATTCTTTCAAACGTTTTTTCTACCCTAGAATACTCTCTTCCTATAATTAGTGGAAAGACAGTACACACCACCAATTGATAGCTAGGGAGTCCGGGGAAGCGCAGTGCTGTGAGCTCGCCCAGTTGCCCCGGAACCAAGCATTATTTCTGTTATTTTAAGCTTTAAAATGCATATTTTTGGGGGTATCTACTGTGCAATTAGCCTGCTACTCTTCCTCTAAACAAAATTCAAAAACCAAATCTGCTATTCAATGGAGTCCAGCGACTGGTAGACAAACGGTAAAATGCTTTAGTTTTTGTATTGAAGGGTGAAGGGAAACCACAAAACCTTTTGGCTACGCTCATGAAATTTGTTGACCGTAGTTGGCTGCACTGGGGCAGTAAGTAAAGTTTCCCTTTCAGACAATGAAGTCTGAGGCAAGTGATGGTTTGAAGACCCTCCCCTCCCGGCTACGCCCATGTGTTATATTATAGGTGTAAGCCTAATTCTTTACAAAATATATTAAGTTTGATAACGCATCGAAAACTGAATGTATGCATTCGTAGGATTACATAATGTATTCTCTTTATACATGTATATAGTCTGAAAACTATAAACAATACAATAGCAGCCTAATGAGTTTGAAGCTTTTTGGTATTACTAACAGATTACAGACGTTTCTTCAAAAAATAAGATTGTTACGTCTTACGCATTTCATGTGTCAATCTAGTCATGCATGTTGATCTGTGACTTAAAATATGCTAAATCATTGGTTTTCCTGGCTGACTCAGGCAACCCATTGAATTAAAAGATAAGAGAAAGCAGAACGGTTAGAGAGGCACTTACTTAATGTGAAAAGCTCTTGCTTCTTCCTAGTACATTCTCAAAAACGCGATTTCTTTAAGGATATACCATGACCCATTATTTAAAATATAAAATAATCTCCTTTCATTAAATATCGGATGTGACAGCACTATATAAATTATTGTAATTATTGTAATAATTTTCCTCATTAATAATAATAATAATAATAATCTTTATTGTGCGTATGGAAATTTGTCTTACAATTTGTGCATTACACCAAACAAAAAACATTATAACTATAAGAAACCAAAGTGACTTCATACTAAGCATAAGTTTGCCATTAATTATAATAGTATAAAAATTGATTTAGATCTAGATTTATTTTTTAATTAAATAATGTATTTGTAAGCCTTCTATGTTATTAAAAATAAACAAAAAGAAACTAACTTTTTCTTTTCAAATCGCAGAAAGTAGAGCTTTATACCCATATTGAGCTGTGAATTAGTTGGGTGGTTTGCAATTTCGCGTCTGTGTGTATGTGTTAAAGATTATTTCTATTAAGTATTGTTATAGAGCTAATTGTCGCGCCTATCTTTTTTTTTTTATATATTTCTTTTTTGCTGCGTTATAACAATGTTTTGTAACTTAACCTCTCTCATCCCTCTTTTTGGTTAAATTTTATTGGAACCATTAAAAGGCGGGGAGGGAAGGAGCAAAAAAATGGGAGTGCCATCAAAGGCCCATGCCGACCAGCAAAATGATTTGGCCAAACAAAACCTCGAAGACATCAAAGCAGTCCATGCATAGCAGAAAGTACGGTCTAAGGTTTTGAATTTCAAACAATATTAATTGTAATAAGAATTAAAAAAAAAACAAGAAAACGTGTTCGAGCCTCTGTGTCTTGCTCCTGTAGCAATGAAATTTTTTTTTCTATGGTCGCGACCAGACCGGCCCATTTGGTAACGGCCCACCGGGCATTTGCCCGTTAGCCCATATAGCCAGTCCGCCCCTGGTTGGCGTGCGTGGTTTCCCGAACGGTTGGGCGACGTAGAGAATTATAAATACAGATAGTTTCAAGCGCTCCTTTATATCAAAACTAGGCAAGACAGTTGGCGGCTGCGCATCGCTCACTTGAAGTGAAAACCTGAACTTAGGAAATTACCGTAATTGACTTATCTTTAAACTGTATGGCTAAATATCGATGTCCTCAAGACACCAAAAAAGAGAATCCTGCAGTACAGTACTAGAGAAAAGAAAAAGAGGCAGACAGAGAAAGCGATGGATAAGATAAGATTTTTAAAAAATGGACTTGCCTACCATTAGAGCAGGAGTTCTCAACGTGCGGGTCGCAACCCACTTGGGGGTCGATTGACCATTTGCCAGTGGTCGCCTATAAAAATATGGATTATTAGTGTCCACTCTTCTATTGCTGTATGTGTGTGTGGGGGGGGGGGGTCGCGGCAGAGTGGGGGGATTGTAAAAAGGGGTCGCCGAGCTTGAAAGGTCGAGAACCGATCCATTAGAGTGAATTCTAGTGAACAGAGATGAATGGTTATTGGTTCATGTTTGGCGCACTTCTTCTTCTTCTAGCCAGCTTTATTGTTGCTGAGCTGTGAGCTCTTTTGCAGACTGTGCCAAGGAAAAAAAGTGTGCTGTTTTCTTCAGCTGTTCAGCACTGCCGTACAGGGTGTTGGTTATGTTGGGCTGGAGCGGTAGTAGGTTCTGCCTAAGGTGGGTTAGCAAGGGGCATTCAAAGATGATATGGTTTACAGTTTCATAAGGGTGGGCGCATTGTCTGCAAAAGGGGAGTTGTGTGGAGTTTATTTTTGTTCAGATGGTAATTTAATAGAGGTGTGTGTCCTGTTCTTAGTATGTTTGGTGCACCAGCACTAGACGAAGAGAAAGCTGAAGATGAAGACTCGTTTTTCTTGTGTTTTTGTTCTATCATCTATACAATCAATTTAAATGGTGAGGACATTGCTTGTTTCTTTTTCATGCTCCAAATGAGTCAGAATAGCAAGCAATAAACACAAAGCAATAACTTCTCTAAGAAGAAATAACCTCTTTTTACTGCCATTTATTTGAAAATTACAGGGTATAGATCATGTTCTGTTATATAAAACAAAATTAATTAATTAGTAATTAACGATTAACTAACTGGTTAAATTTGTATCGATGAGCAATTGTGCAAAAGTTTCAACTTGATCCGAGAAATAGAAATGGGAAAAAAAAACATGTTCAAACTTTTCACAATACAGACAGAGAGCGAGTTCATATAAGCTTTGTAAAATAAAAAAAAGAGCTGTTTCATATTTAATATTTTATTTATTTCCTTCCCCACCCCACCCCACCCCCCACAACCACGTAAACAACAAATACATGTTCCTATGTTCAGCTCATGAACTTTGATCTTATCTTATCTTCATCTAGTACAAGATGAAGAGTATGTGAATATAACCACAAATAACAAGCCTACATCAAATGACATCCAATATTTTTAATCAGCCGTGTAAGTAATTCAGATCCCGATTAACAATAATACATATTTGCGATTGGAAATATTAATATTAAATAGTAATTTTCATAATACATTTTACTTCTGTTCTATACATTTCGCTATGGTCCAAACCCTTTTGTGGACCAGTTTCTATACATTTCGCTATGGTCCAAACACTTTTGTGGACCAGTTTCTATACATTTCGCTATGGTCCAAACACTTTTGTGGACCAGTTTCTATACATTTCGCTATGGTCCAAACACTTTTGTGGACCAGTTTCTATACATTTCGCTATGGTCCAAACACTTTTCCAGTTTCAATACATTTCGCTATGGTCCAAACACTTTTGTGGACCAGTTTCGGGGGTGGGTAACTTGTTTTACGTGTTGTTTTTTCAAAAATTTTTTAAAAAAAGGTTGGTCGAGTATGAATTTGAACTCGAGAATCTCAAACCTCCAGGATGGAAGGCCGACATGTTAGCTACTGAGCTACAGAAGTGCTTATAAAATAGAAAGTTTTATTATATATAAAAAAAAGTCTTTAGTTTAAATAATTAGCATTCGACCATATTTGCTTCACCAGGCTTATCCCTCCTTAGCTTAGTACAGTGTTGTATAAAAAAAAATTAATTACAAATAATAGATTAGCTCATTGGTTAATTTTTTTTTTTATTGATTCGTGTGTAGTCGTTGACAATGAATAATTGTGATAAGTTTCAACTTGATCCGAGAACTTGAAGTGAAAGAAATCCTGTGCACAGGCAAGAAAGACTGAGTTGATAAAAGCTTAAAAAAAAAGTTTACTCAGATATGCAACTAGTATTGTTAAAGTTTATATGTAGTCCATGTAGACCTAATGTGAATAATCGTGTCAATCTTTCTCATCTAAACTTTTAGCATAGCCACATCATCGATCCAAGGACTTTAAGCTCTCACCAACTGTGATTCGTGTTTGAATCGTGACATTGTTATACAGACTGGACAACACCTTCTCACCAGCTGACAGACAACTCTATTCCATGATGAAAAGAAAAGCGGGAAAAACAACCGCCCCAGACAGCCATTCAACTGACCTGTTATGACGCTCATTATACAGTTTTTATCTTTTGTCTTTTTCTTTAGTGACCACAGTCAAAGCTGGTTATTCCATTGGACAAGTTAGAAGACTATATTATACAGTTGGTTTAAGCTTTGCATAACTCTGTTTTTAATTTTTTTATGACTGATAATTTTTTTTTTCTTGAAACCAAGAGAGCTATACTCAAAAATATCATCTAATCTTATCTTCTAATGTACACGTGTTCCTTTTAAAGAGTCACTAATTACGTCCGCGCGTATTGGTATAAGATAATAATTGGTACGTCATACACGTATCCGTACGCAACAATGTCATCTTATCTTATCTTATAATTTACATATTTACCGTTAAAAGAGAAGATAATTACGTCCTACGCCCATCGGTTTGTTAATCCAGTTATTTATATACGCACCAATGTCATCTGATAAATTACTTATCATCAGTGTTTTCCAAACTTTCCTCAGTAGCGTCTCCCTCCCTTACAAAGAATTCGTTCGCTTTTTAACCAGATGGACTCTGAAGGAGCCCTGTAACCTCCAACACTGGGGTGAAGGAGAATTTTAGGATTCTTTTACCGTACACATGAGCATATGAAATATACAGACTCTATTTAGATCTATGAATACCTGTTGTAAATTCACGTTTGCATAAACGAGTGTTCATTAAAGCTAATCCGCTGGTGTGATAGTTAATTTTTAATCGGAAATAAAACGATTCGAAGATAATTAAACGTTTTATGTACACTAGGAAAAACTAAGATAACAAAGTTTCTGTAGGAGACCTCTCCAGTCTGCTAGTAGGTGATCTAGTGACTAACGTTGCGTGTCGTGTTTTACCTAAATCATTATCTCTGTGGCATTTTACGTCTTCAGAGACTATGTCTTCCCTTTGCAACTTCTTGTGTGACTAAAGAGGCCAAACCTTGATACACAGTTGCAGGTTTGGCATATGTAATCACCAGGCGCCGTTGCATTTTCTTTCTGCTTCTGTTGTGCATGGCATCTGCAATCCGAGACCTTTCCTTTATGCTCTCTCTCCATGTGGATCTATCCAGTGCTACTTTTACCCAGCTGCTAGTGTCGATTTTGAAGTGCTTCATGTCACGTCCACAGACATCTGTATACCGTAAAAGTGAGCATCTATAACTTGTTTTATTAGTACTAAATGTGACAGCAGGTTTATATTATTTTAAAGCAATGCATTTGTGAAAAGAAAAGTAGAAAACATTTTAAAATAGCTTGCATATTTTTATAAATGCTAAATTTAGTCAATGACAAAAAAAAAAACTTGACAAAATATTGATGTTGTCCAAAATCAAACAACACTATGATTGATCCAAATAGCTAACATTAGTACTATAAATTCTTTAGGGGAAGTAACCCATCGATTTTTATCTAACATGAAAAGCAGACGACATTTAATGAAATAAACGATCGAATCTCCCCGAACACCGACAGATGGTCAAGACGAGATTAGTTCTGATATAATAAGACGAAAATAATAATACATGGAGTTAAGAAATAATATTTGTAGTTCTGCTATCAGCCAGATACTATCAGTATGCTATGTAATTCCAGTGATTTATAAAGAAGTAAAAGAGCCGACCGCAATGACCCCCGGCTGCCAGATGTCTCCCGGAATAGTGACCATAAATATTTAAATCTTTACGATAAGAAATTAATGGCAGTACTTAATCTTCCTCTTCCGCTGTACATCTCGACCATACGATCGTAAAAATTGACTTTGCTTGTTTCTTGGACCAAAAAAAAAAAAAAGCAAGTGTCTCTTATTTAAGTTTTGGGAAATTTTTTCTTTATGCTGAAGTAGAATAAAGTTCATATATCTTTTAGATCTAGAGGATTTTCACGATACAAGCTAATTAAAGTAATCTATTCTTTGATATGATTCTTCTTCTTCTAGCCAGCTGTTTGCTGCTGAGCTGTAAGCTCTTTTAAAAGCTGTGCCAAGGAAAAAAAGCGTGCTGTTTTCTTTAGTTGTTCAGCACTGCCGTACATGATGTTGGTTATATTGGGCGGTAGTGGAAGTAGGGTCTGCCTAAGGTGGATTAGGAATGGGACATTCAAAGAGAATGTGGTTTACGGTTTCATAAGGGTGGGCGCAGTTCTGCCCGTGTTTCCTGATGCGCATTTGTTGAGCCACTCCTCTTTGTGATTGTTGAACATTATGTTTCTAAAGATCATTTTTCTTTAATCGAAAAAAAAAAAACATTAAGAGAAAAAGAAGATAAAGCGATATAAAGAAATAATGTAAGAAAATAATTTTTTAAAAATATGAAACTGAAAAGAGAAAGATTCTGGGTGACTTATTTTGAAAAATAGATAATGAAATAACTAGATATTCACCGTTGCTTTCTAAAAGAAAAAAATTTGTTCCACAAGCACGAGGGGTCCTGGGTTTGAATCCTGGTGAGGACTACGATTTTTAATTTCGGGCAATTAGGGCGACTCTGAGTCTACCCACTCTAATGGGAACCTGACGTGTTTTGGACACATGACACCCTC
>JASAOG010000175.1:1210000-1295000 GCA_030265305.1 Biomphalaria pfeifferi | reverse complement strand
CTTTGATAAAAATAAAAAAAAAAGATAAATAAAAAAATAACCAACTAATTTATCAATTAGGAGTAATAAATTAAGTTTGTTTGATATTGAAAAGGGCAAAAACTCTTACAGTCATGAGAAGTCTGTAAATATTGAGTTATTTCCGTTTTTGATTTTTTTTTTTTTGCTTGTTTTTTTTCGGTTTATTATTTTTTTCTTAAATCATCAAAAATCTCGGAAGACTCTAACGCTCTTAAAACGATGAACAAATGTGGAACGCATCACAATGATTCTGAGCTCAACTTTCAGTGAAAATAATGTTGATGGAGGTGCCAATAGAACAATGTTCGTCACTGGCCTTTGCGAAGATAGAACAAGGCAAACTAAGATTAGTTTGTACGCTTTTTTTTTTTTTTCAATAAAACTCAAAACCACATGTCAAAACTAGAAACCATAAGTTAGAAACTTACCTTAATAGTAATGATAATTTTTGTATATTGTTGTAGCCCTGCCCTGCGCCAGTGTCTGAGGTGCGCACTAGCGCACTAGTGAACGTAAACAGGAAGACACTAGGATAGAGAGAATAACAGTGCATCAGGGATTGTAAAGAGTCTGAATGTTTGGAAACTAAGAAGCCAGCTTTTGTGCTGCCTGAAGGTTGTAGAAGGGACCTGGAGCGAAGCGGGGAAGGCTGTCGTTAGTCCACATTCGGGTTAAGTAGCAAAGGACTGGTATAGTTAGTAGTAAGACTCTGAGGTAGCTGAAGGATGTAATGTGTTCGTCCTAGTGAATAAACACCTGTCTTTATTTCCTGTTAAACTGTGTTGAGTTGCCTGCCTTTACATGAGTGCCTACCCTAGAGTTACAACAATATAATACGCATCTCAATTTACGAACAATGAGTATAATTATTTCCAATGTATTTTCAATAATAATCTAGTAACTGATGTTTTTCTGACGTAATATTTCTGCGCAACCATAAAGGTTAGATTTTCACACCGGGTCTCTCAGAACTGTTGATTACATACTTGACTAGGCTTTGCCTACGTGTATGCATATCTGACCAGATTGTCAAAATCAGACTATTATTTTTTTTGTTTTGTTTTTAGGAGAAAGGGGGGGGGGGGGGGGCAGAGATCAAGTTAAATTTAAATTCTAGATCTAGACAGTCATTGTCTATCGATTCAAACAAAACTGTGTGTGAAACTACACCAATGACTATCATAGCCTAATCCTATGAGCTAGGTGGAGCAGTCACTGTAAATATTTAGCTGTCGTAACTTTTGAGACCCATTTCCAAGATGCCAAAGCGATGCAATGGGTTAGATGTAAAGGGAAGCGCCTAAAAACAAAATATCATGTTATCCCATTTTTTTTAGGATGTGAAGAAATTAATGTATAATTAATTTAATATTATTTTCAAGCATCTAAAAAAATTACAACTTTTTAAAGCAGAATTTAAATATGACAACTCAAATTTGAAAAAACTCTCGGGAGTTTTTCTATAATGTGAATTATTGATTTCAAGATAATACATTACAATTAGTGCTGAGTTAGGTTAGTAAGGTTGATATAGCGCCGAACTACTAAAGTGAATGGTGTGGGTTCGATACCCATTGTAGTCATTTTTTTTCTCTGGGGAAGAATGAGTTCTTCAACAAAAGTAACAAACTCATCTATTATATACAACAACACATTTACTCTTCTTTACGTGTCTGTCTGAATATCTCATTAGTTTTTTTATTTATTTCTAAATAGTGGTTCTCTATTTTATGAATATATATATATATATATACGACTGCCAGAAGAAAAAAGTATTATTATAATTAATTACTTCCGGATCCTCTCTTGTAGTAAGCATAGTTAAATTTCGAGGACAAATTAATTTCATTTGTATTTTTTTTTATCAAATTTACACAAAACACACGCCAACACTAGAGGAAAATTTGTGGTTCTTGGTTCTTTCTTTTACAGAAATGTCATCAATGTGCATAGTATGTCTCTTCAGTTAAATAATTGGCAAGGTTAGAAGAAATGGATATTCTCTAAAATTAGAATCAGTTGCCAACTTTTCCTTTAAAATAACGGAAATTAATTTGTAATGACTTACAGTTCCGATAATTTATTTTTAACATTTGTTAATAAGAAGTTAACGCTTGATTAACGCCGGAAGATCAGGGCCTAGATGAACGCCTTTCGGGGTCAATAGGTCAAGAGGCTTTCAAAGAATGAAATAATGATCAAGACTTTCTTGTAGTCTGTAAGTTCAAAGGAAAGCAAAGGTCGACCGCGAGGTCATGAAACTTATTTTTTTTTCCAAGGTTAAAAGTTAAAGGGGATGAGGGTCTCATGTGGCTAGCACGTGGACCTTTCTATTCCAGGTCCAAGATCAAGTCTCCAGTTAAAGTTGAGGAGCACAGATATCTTTGTTCAGATTTCAACGACTAAATCACCGCGTAGCATTCAGGGGCGGCCTTGGGAAGGTGGTAAATGGGGCAACCGTTCAGGCCTAGAGGGGCCCCACGACGAAGAAAATATTTTGCAACCGTCAGCCCATCGTACAAATACTCGTGTCCCTCATATAACACTCGCCCAGGGTCCCGGGCATAGCTAAGGCCGCCTCTGTAGCGATCAACTGATCGACACCTTCTGTTTGTCAAGTTTAAATTTCTGGTGAACTCTAACCTCTCGATTGCAGGAGAGAGAGAGAAATGGGAATTAAAAAGAAAAGGTGGAGAGATGTCTCTTTTGGCAGCCAAAACAAAAATTGCCTTAGCTCCATCATGGGGCATACGAAGGCAAGTTCATAGTACTAATAGCGATGACCTGGTGAATGACGGTTTGGACAGTGTAGAGGTAGGGCCTACTAGTTAATATTCAACTGAGCAGGACACCAGGACACCTATTCAGTATTGGGGGCGGAGGGGACGGACGACCTTATGCCAATCTAAACCTTTGTCGTTTGTTGTTGTTGTTTTTCAAAATAGAAATCTCATTTCAACATCAAAACTTTTAAAAAAGAATTTTTTTTTAATTGTTTTTATGTATAGCCTACTTAGTACACAATGGTCCAATCTCTTTTGAGGACCAGTGTGTGTTTGGGTGGGGGGGGGGGGGGGTCAAAGAAATGGTTCCCATGTTGCCAGCAAACATAACTCTTCTCGAGTCGGGATTGGAACTCAAGACCCCTTTTAAGTGGCCCATTCGTAGTCAAGTGGTTTTAGCCTCTCAGTCTCACATCTCACATCTTTCACTAAGTAGATTTTGTATAAGTGGACAAATTAGAATTTGTGGTGGTTGTTTTATTTAATTCACAATCGATCAACAATTTATTTCTCATATCATCTCAAGAATAAAAAATCTTAATAACGCTTCAATATCAAGGAAAGATAATGCACGCTAAAAAAAAATCAACTTAATCCATAACTAAATTATCGCCCATCGATCACGAAAACCAATTAACGCTCGCCCATCAATAAACTCAATCATTTCACTTCTCACTCTTCGCATTCATTATTAACTCAGCGCTTGATGTTATAATATATTCAGTTTGACTAGAGATATGGACTTCCATAACACTTTATCACAAGTCTGACTGGAAAGTCTAAATTCACAGATCCTCTGAATTTACAAACTCTATTCAGCTTCAATATGCAACCAGGCAAAAGTTTCGAGGGCCAGATACATGGTCGGCCCTAGCTGTTACGGCGCTGTGCAAGTGCATTGCACGCGAAATGTCTAGGTAAGGATAAGCATAATGTTAAAATGATTTTTTTTTTAGAAATTCTTTCGTCTTTACAAAAAAAATGTATTAAATGAAAGCTCGCAATGCCATTTTTATTTATTGGCACCCCAAAATGACAATCCTGTCTATTTTAAGGAGATTTTAATAATTTCAGAAGATTTTCAGGACTTTTTTTGTATATTTTGCTTTTTCATGAGATTTCCTGGAGGCCCAGGAAAATCAGGATGTCGTGGAAACCCTGTTATTATGTATAAGTTTTAATGATTTAATTTAATAATTTACATTTAGCGCAGGGACTATGAAAGCACGGGGCCCACTGCGACCGCATAGGTTGCAGTGGCCTAAGGCCGGCCCTGGTCAGATAAAATCACTGGCCACATATGATCCGAGGTACGTAAATTTGGCACCACAGTGCAGAACAATTAGACTGCTCTTTTCTAGATGAATAGATCAATCACACATTGACAAGAATGTCTTTAAAGTGTTTTAGAAATTGCCTGCCCTGTAAGTATCTAGTCCTCGTTACACTGCATGAAATAACGGTTGGGCCTGCTGACCACTGTCAACCATACAGTGGCGTTGCTAGGGTGGCGGAGGTGGGGGAGAATTTGAAAATCCCCCCGAGGCCCAACTTGAAAGGGGCCCCCAAATAAGTGATTTTTTACATAAAATATTAAATATTACGCAAAAAGCAGGGGCCCTTAAAAAGGTCTCATTTCTAGCTACGCCTCTGCAATCATATTGAATAAGATAAACACCACAATAAGATTAAATAAGGTTATATAACACATAAAATAAATAAGTTTTGACATATTCTTTGAGACTCTTTTTTGACATTACCAAAGAATATTGAAAGCATTGGTAAGAAATTGGAAGATCTTAAGAATTAGTTTAGTCTGGTGTTTTCATTTTCTTTTTTTCTTGGGGTTTTAGAGATAATCTTTTCTTATAGTCTCAAGATTTCCATGGACAGTTGACCTCATTGTCTGAATAGGTCAAATGGTTCTCGCTATGCTCTCCCGAGAAGCGACGAGAAAGGACAGCGTCTCCTGCGAGCCAGTGAAGAGGGAGGCTTCATTGATTGCGTAAGAAGTCTTCTGGGATAGCCGTATGTAGGTCCCGAGAACCGACAAGAAAAAGTAAAGCACTTTACACCGAGACCACGTGATCATGGATAACAAAATTATTACTGTGTGACAGGAAACCAAATGTTATCATTATGGCACAAGGAGCCAAGCATTTTAGTATGCAATAAGGGGCTAAATGTTGTCAGTCAATAAAAATGGATCCCGAATTATTACAATGTGACAGAGAGCCAGGGGTATAAATTTAGCTCTTTGAGTGATTTGGACTTAATTTTCTTAAAGCCGATAGTATAAAAATACCTTTTATAGTCGCGAAATACCATTCACGGAAATATTTATATAATGGCTGAATGGATTTATTTGCATGAATTTGTCTACACAGGTTTTGTTTTTACTTCTTAGGAGTTAACTAGAAAACGGTTTTTTATAGATTCAAGAGCGGAAATTCCCAAAAAATTATACCTTAGTGTTTAATTTCCGGTATTTCCCCCCCAAAAAATGGGAACCGTACGATTTTGTTTTCATCTATGTAGAGGCAGAAATACCAAAATGTTTAAAAGTACAGAATATACTTCCGTCTTTTTCTTGTCAACACCCAATATCTCTTTTGTGTCTAGCTCGCCGTTATAGACATCTTAAAAAGTCTGTGTGAGTGTAGAAAAATACTACAATTTCTAATGTAATACCTGTCTCATTAAAAAAGCACTATTTAATGTTTGACAACTAGATATATACATGAATTCTATCTCTAGTATTAACATTGATTGTAGGGACTTATTATATATATATGCCTTTAAGCTTGCTTTTTTGAGGGCTTTTTACAAATTAAAAATGCCGTTCTTGTGGGTAGGGCTATTTTGGCTCCACGAGCTGTAAATAACTATAACAAGTCTGTATAGTGTGCGTCACTAGGATAATAGTTTATTTAAAGGCTAAATATATAGTCTACAAGTTTTAAATTTAAAACAAAAATGGTGTCCCTTCCGTACTCTTCTACTGGAGGAGAAAAAAATTAAATAAAAGTTTACGGTGAAAAGCCTATAAGGGAAGACGTTACGTTGAGCAAGGTGTGAAGAAGACCTTTATATTTTATTCAATATTGAGTTGAGAAGCCGAAGAATAAAGAGATATTGTAAGTAGGGCTTTTTTTTTTTAAGGGGAGAAGGAGAAGATTGATACTAGAATTCAAGGGCCAAAAGTATGTGTGTGTGTTTGTGAGAGGTTTCATATTGTGGGCCGATTTAATCTAACGTATTCTATAAAAATACAAATTAATTTGTACAACAAGCGATTGGCTTCCAAGCCTGGTGAAGACTGGGATTTTTAATTTCGGGATATTTAGAGAACTTTAGGGCGCCTCTGAGTCCACCCAGCTCTAATGGGCACCTGACATTGGTCAAGAAACGTAAAGGCGGTTGGTCGTTGTGTTGGACACATTTTACCCTCGTTAATTGTTACATATTTGATTGACCTTTGAGAAAAAATGCTTTCAGCTTAGTAGAATAATTTAGTTTCATGTATCATAGCCATTTTAAAGACTGCTACTTTGTATGAATACAAAGTCTATTCCTTTCACTATTTTTAAAAAACCCTCAGTGATATAAAGACACCGGTCGATCAGTTGTCAAAGAAAGCAAACCAAATTAGGTTAGTTACATCATATTTTATCAGCAGACTCTGTTCTTAAAGAAAAAATTTGTAGAAGAATAGCTCTTGTTTACCACGAACCCCGCACAATATAGACGCAAATAACCGTTACAATAGAATTAAAATTATGTACATACATAAAAATACTAGGAAAACGTCATAGACGCCCATAAGAGTGTTTAAAGAGCTGCTTGCACAATAGATTCCTCTTACATAGACTTAATTAGTCATCATAAACTAGGTTATCTTCATCTCTTATAGGTCATTTGATGTCATGAACAATGTTATCTTCATCTCTTATAGGTCATTTGCTGTCATGAACTAGGTTGTCTTCATCTCTTATAGGTCATTTGATGTCATGAACTAGGTTGTCTTCATCTCTTATAGGTCATTTGATGTCATGAACTAGGATCTTCAATATTTCAGACGGTCTAATACAATTTAACGTCAATCTGGTTCTACTGATGACGGTAACGTCCGAATCATTCGAGGGCTAATATAAAAAGTTGTATTTTCGCAAAAGACAGAGAGGAATGGGGAAAGACGATCAACAGTTCACGCGTGGTGCCCCAACGGTCCAACATACTAAGGGAAAGGTGAGAAGTGGTGATGAGATATAAAGCTGCAGGTGCTTAGAAAGAAGTATTTACCTCCTTAATTAAAAACAAACGCATTAGAGTGGTTTCTAAATAACATCTGTTTGGTGTTCTTTCATATCTATTGTGTTATTCATACGAAATTGTGTATTTCAAGGAAATAGAGTCTCTCCCTCTCTCTCTCTCTCTATCTATCTATCTATCATCTATTTCTCTCTCTCTCTTTCTCTTATAAATATTGAGAGAAAGTATCATACCAGTAACTGGGGTGAGAGTACTGACTTAACACCCTAACTAAATATCAGTAGACGTAACAAGACAGGTTTAGTATTGACACATCCAAGTACTATGTATAGTCAAAGATAAGATTCTGAGATGTCAAGCTGAATATTCTTGGTTTTGATTCTTTGTCAGTCGATATCTAGGATTATTTTGTTTCAGAGACTATTTAGCTCTGCTGGGCTCACGGGGTAAAATTCATAAACAACGAGGTGTATTCGTGTGTTAGTGTGTGTCTGTGTTATAATACGTTTCCAACGATAACATCTACAGTCTGTTGTACAAAAAAATGTTAAAATGTTGTTTGTTTGAACAATGTTTTCATGCTTCGGATGTTCCTTCAGAGTTGAAGATAATTTACTTCCTAGTCCAAACCTCCCGCAGGACGACGGGGGATGGGAGCGGGCAGGGTTTGAACCCGGGACCACCGATAAGTCCGAACGACAGTGTAGCGCGCAAACCGCACGGCTAGGAAGCCATCACAAGTAAAACATTGAAAATTCCTACTCGAAAACTCTAATGTATTTGCGTATATAGTACTATGTTTGTTTGTTTGTTTGTTGGTTTGTTTTGGTAAGATTTTAGAATCCTAAACAAATATGTATTGGCACATGATGCATCGAGTAAAAAAAAAAAAAAGTAAAATAGAGTAAAAAGCGTAAATACTAGAAAGAGGTGAGAGGTATCCATGTTGCAAATTTAATCTAGTCGAGAGGAGACTAGAATAGACTAAAGATAAATAAGAGAAATGATACTGATATAGACACATTGCACTGGCGTCGCATTAATAAGACTCGAATAATTTTTTTTTTATATAATTGGGTACAAGAAAAATACAGATAAAATTATTTTAGAACACTATGATACAGATACAATTCTTTGAGAAAACTTAAATAAATATACTTTTAGAATACTTGGATATTGATAAATCATTTATATTTCTGAATACCTTAATACTGTTATAACTCTGCCATGCGCACCGCCATTCAGGCTAGTGCTAGAAGGTGCGCACAGTGATAGACTGGACCTAAAAGGATGTCAACATTCGGAAGAGAGGAGAGAACGATTTCCGCCCAAGTTGAGAGCCGAAGCGAAAAAGACTGTGCCTAAGATAGATGTTGTTTGTGTAACTGTAATGTCTTTTAATAAACATCGATGTGTCTCGTTGAGTTGCCTCACTTAAGTTATTACAATACTGATGCATTTTAGCTGCCGTACTCAGATTCGGGAAAATCAATTTTGCTTTATAGCACGAAATTCATTTCGAATATATGGGAAAGAGCTTTCAGAATACTCGGAGAGATGAATTACTTTTAAAATAATTGGATTCAGACATTGGTCATGTCAACGATTTGTTTACTTAACACCTCAATAGAAATTAAATAATAAATTCCTTGCTTGTTACATACCTCACTACGTCTGCTGAGGCTATTTTCTGTTTTTCTTTGAGGCAATAAGATTGAAGCGCCTCAACAATACGTAACTATTTATATTTTTATTGAAGCCGAGGGCTGAATGGTAAACGAAGAAATAGGATAATGAGTCGCTGTTCAATTGACTTACCTTTGATGTATCATTGAAAACATTTCCAAGTCACATTAGCCAAGAGAGAAGTTCATAACTGTTTTCTTATCAAGTACTTATCACAATTTTCACAATGTTGTAATGTCTTGATAGTTTTCAATTCGATAATTTAAACAAAATTATTTATGAATATTGCAACAATTTGCCTAGAACTTTGTTTTCAACACGCACATATATTTGTTCATGTTTTTATTATGAATCAAACTAATTGGAATGTTTACATTTTGTTGCATTTTGTCTGACTTACTTTGTGGGGAAAGTCATCGTTTGAACTAATACATTAATGTAGTTGAAACTAGTTCTAATTCCAAGCGGGAAAAAAAGCGTTACATCTAAATAGGTTTTTTTTGGAAACATGTTTGTTTAGATTATTGTCACGCTAATAAAAATCGAATGCAATGTAGATATAGTTTCTCTATATCAGTTTTTAAAAAAAAAAAAAAACACTTTTTCTTTTAGAATTATTGTTATATATATAGGCCCTACAATTCTGCATACAAAGAAAACATTTAGTCAGAAATATTGGATCTTTTCTCATATGGAAACCCTGTTAAAAAAAGTAAAGTAAAAAAAAAATTTTAAGTTCCCCTTCTAGACCTTGCGATCTATAGAGCAGATGATGTTAAGATCATCTGTTGGGGGGGGGGGGGGGGGGGGGGGGGGTTTGCCCGCACAACGACCAACCGCCTTTATGAAGTAGCCTATTTTTTTTTATTTGGTAAAGGCCTCTATTCTTTTTTTGCTTTAATATGCATGCATTTTATTTAAATCTTTTATTCAGCAGAGGAGATTATATTGCCGAAAACACGTAAGACAAAAACGCAAGTTCCCGGTTGACACAACAATTAAGGTTATCAATTTTCAGAAAATATCCAAACTTTATGTATTTTTTTTTTAATATGTATCTGCCATTTAATCGAACTGTAACTTTGAGAAATATAAATAAAAAAGTGTTTGTACTGAAATATGGTTTTAAATATATGATTATTATACACAATATGAATTAGTAAGAAATCATCGGTCTTTTTGAAAATAAAGTCAAAGAATCATCAAAAGAATCCTATCAACCAAAGATTCGTAATTAATTTGTCATACCTCTAATACACACAGGAGTACCGCGATAGAAATTAAACCCCCCCTCCTCAGTGTCCAGGGGCAGAATTAAAGGACGGGCGCTGATCTAAGGCATGCAAGTACATAGTGGAAATTTTCCAGTGGTCGAATACAGGCCAGGAAACAATTCACAAGGGAGGGAAGAGAGAATCGCGCGCGCTGGTCTCGTGCTGTAACCAAGTATTGCCCAGCTTTTTATCAGGTCTATTTTTCTTACTCTTGTAGGACTCGCGCGCGTGAGTCTCACGCGAGTTGCGCGAGAATTAAAGCTTCTCGTGCTGTTTTCTCTATCGCTTGTGGTCAGTTCAACGTACGTAAAAGAAGACTCAAAAGTTATTAACTGAGACGCTAAGAACTTCCTATCAATTTATTTATCCTACCATTCGGTCATACTCCTGATGGACGTTCCGGGTACTTACTTAATTATTAGCTGTTTTAATTTAGACGAGTTTATAGATTACCCATTCGGCATGCCAGGTCCTCTACAGCTATGGAGTATAGCAGAAACAGAGTTAAATACGAAACTAAATTAGGTCTAGAAGGAACAGCATACAAAATGTTTGGGTAATAACTTGTAAAAAAGTTCTTCTTTCAGACTTTGCGATCTATGGGGCAGATGATGTTAAGGTCTACAATGGCTAAATTTTGAAGAGCAGAGTGCCACTCATCCACCGCGCCTTCAGAGTAATAACGTTATAATCTTTATTTCTATCTGATCATTATATATGTCCCTTAGATAACCCTGTGCCCTATGAGCTCAGCGCTTCCAGAGTGCCACTTTTCTCTGTCAAAAGTTACGATTTGCTGTTTTGTTTTCGGTGCATGGACTAAAAGATGGGAACTCACTCCCAATAGCTTTCAGGCAGGAAGATAGGTACACTATATTGAAGAAGAACATTAAGACCTATCTGATAAAAAAACTTTTTTTAGATAAGTTTGTCATTTTAGCTGTCTTTTAATGTTTGTTATGGTATCACGATGCCTTAATTGTTGACAGCGGACTATAAATAAAATTATTATTATTCTTACCGTTTACAATATCTAAGTCAGGTCAATAAAATGGATTTAGTTGATATCAATAAAAATTTCTCGTTTATAAGCGTCAGTATGCATCCACCACAGTTTAGATTAGCACAGCGTCTAAAGATTAGTGGTCAGTGGTAACGTTTTTCTTGTCAAATAAAAATAAATAAGGCGTGTCTGTAATTCCAAAAACTATGCATCACTGCAGTGTTTCAAGCCTTTTTCAGCCTAGGTCTATTTAAGATTTCTTTGTGTTGTCTGCCCCTGTCTTCGACATGTGCTTTTCTTTGGGTCTCAGATGTGTGTCATGTATTTAGTCATGCATGTTAACCAATGACCTAAATTCTGCCTAGTCACTGATTTTCCTGGCTAGCTCAGGCAACCCATTCCATGCTCTAATAGCACTAGGGAAGAAGGAGTATTTTGTACAAATTTGTCCTAGCATATGGGACGAGGAATGTGCCTTTATCTTTGTGTCTTTCTGAATATTTTATTAAATATGTTTTTGTCTTTAAAGATTATGGTTCAGTGTTTTATGTAAAGCTGCTACTTTACTTGTAAGTCTTCTATCCTGAAGGCTTTCTAAATTTAGTGATTTTACTAAAGGTGCTACTCTAGTCAAATGTGAATATTCGTTTGTTATGAATCTAACTGCTCTATTTTGTGTCTGTTCCAGTTTCTTAATCTTTTCTTGAGCTGAGGGGTCCCGAACAGAGGATGCATACTCTATTATTGGCCTAACCAAGGTTAAATAACATTTTAGTTTTATGTTCTTTTTGTATTTCTATGTCAAAGTGAAAGCAAATGGACGCGTGGCATACTGATACATGATAAATAGACTGTTTAAGATCTCTTTCACAGAACAAAGGAAAAGATACTGCCGAAGACTGTCATAAACTGCAAAAAAGAAACTCAAACCAGCGGAAGACAACGATTTCGCACGGTTTGAATGTGGAAAAATATGTAGGTCTCAGCTAGGGCTGCCTAGTTAAGTAAAATACCGCATTCCTTATTGTTTTTCGGACTCGAAGACAAAGCATTAAATTGATCAATTATTTAGTAGAGAACTGAAAGTTTATAGTCTTGAGTCAGCCAGGAAAACTAACGACTTACCAGAGTTTAAATCATCGATTAAAATGCATGAGAAGATTGACTAAGACACACGCGTAGGACGTCACCATCGTCTTTTTGTTTCAAGTAACGTCTGTATTTTACAAGAGGAGACTTACGTCTTTTTCAGACATGAACAAAACGAGCTACTATAAACCTTCTAACGGTTATTTTTTTAGACATATTTTATTTGTGCAGACATTTCTCTTTTTTTTTAATGTAAGATTTTTTTTCTAAAATCTAAACTAAAACGTCTGACCCCACATACACGCACACACTTTTTTTTTCTTCTTCTAACACACACACACACTTTTTTTCCTCTTCTACTTCTCTCTCAAACTAATTTTTTTTTTTTTTTTTAAAAAAGAGAGAAAAAAAAATTGTAGGCAAAATTCTTCAAAGCCCAACCCCCTTCCAACACATTTCATCTCATTCCGTTGCATTCGCCGGATCACTTCTGCTGTCCCAGTGGTATTGGAAATGGCTCAAGCCACTGGAAAGCTAAGCAGCATCGATCTCTGGCGACTTATGCAAATCATCTATAGTTAATCTCTTTGGTGTGGTCTTTTTTTTTCTCGCCGTCTGCTTCCTCGACCTTAACCTTGTTTCGTTTCTTTTCAACAAAAAATGTTTTTGATAGAAATTTCATTTTTGCATTTACAGAAATCTCTGTTCAATTATTTGAAAAAAATATAATTTTAATTAAAATTGAGTTTCCTTTAAATTGATTTATACACTTTGTATTGTACAGAAATGAATATATATTTAATTATTTAGTAAACGTAAATATAAGAAACCTTGCTGGACAAATGGAAAGTGATTTAATCAGGCAGGGCTTCCTATAGGCATGCTTATCCTGTTTTCTATACTGTTGCAGTTCGTTGCAGCTGATAATCTTTCTTTTTCAAGTTTTAAATCAAAATCTGCATTGATAAAGCGCTGATTCGGTAAGAGTCTTTGTTTTATGTATTTGCATTCCTATCAGTATTGTTATAGTATTAATGCTGTAGTCGACATAAGTAGACAAACTGAATTTCCATTTGTTTGGATCAATGACATTATCTTGTCGTATCTTATTGCTATGTGTCACGGATAAAATAGTCTCCTCTCAGGTGAACTTCATGAATACAGAGCTGGAAAGTGTAGATAGAGAACATGAGTAGAAGGCATGACCGGAAGTATGGTTGTGTGAGAGATTGAAAATTTAATAGTTGGTGACCTAATGTAATGAAGTTAAGTAAGTTTCAGGTCAGCTGTTGAAGTCAGTTAGCGTAGTTGCTTGGTCAGCCGTTGAAGTCATCTACCGTAGTTTCCTGGTCAGCTGTTGAAGTCAGTTACCTTAGTTTCCTGGTCAGTTGTCGAAGTCAGTTACCGTAGTTTCCTTTTAAGTTGTTAAAGTCAGTTAGCTTAGTTGCTTGGTCACCTGTTGAAGTCAATTATCGTAGTTGCTTGGTCAGCTGTTGAAGTCAATTACCGTAGTTGTTTGGTCAGTTGTTGAAGTCAGTTACCGTAGTTGCTTGGTCAACTGTTGAAGTCAGTTACCTTAGTTTCCTGGTCAGTTGTTAAAGTCAGTTACCGTAGTTGCTTGGTCAACTGATAAAGTCAGTTACCGTAGTTGCTTGGTCAACTGTTGGAGTCAGTTACCGTAGTTGCTTGGTCAGTTGTTGAAATCAGTTACCTTAGTTTCCTGGTCAGTTGTTGAAGTCAATTACCGTAGTTGCTTGGTCAGCTGTTGAAGTCAATTACCGTAGTTGCTTGGTCAGCTGTTGTAGTCAATTACCCTAGTTGTTTCCTCAACTGTTGAAGTCAATTACCGTAGTTGTTTGGTCAACTGTTGAAGTCAGTTACCGTAATTGCTTGGTCAGTTGTTGAAGTCAGTTACCATAGTTTCCTGGTCAGTCGTTGAAGCCTTGTAACAATATATTAGTCTTTAATAAGCTGATAAAAAGTTTTGCGAAGTCAAGTAGGGGGCTTAGTGATATGACGATATTACAATCGAAGTTAGAAAGTTAACAAAGTAGAGACATGTATATATTGGACATCGATTGACTATTGGGAGGACATAGTCCTAGACCGCACTATGTGGAGAGACATGGTGACTACTGGAAGGACATAGCCCTAGACAGCACTACCGCACTATCTGGAGAGATATGGTGACTACTTGGAGGACATAGCCCTAGACAGCACCATGTGGTTAGAGATGGTGACAAAGTAAGCTATGGACAGCGAAAAGCATTGTCCTCAGCTTGGTAAGAAAAACGTTCCCAGCGAAACTTCCTCTACCACCAAGGCGAATGCCACCTTAGCCTGCGTCACAGTTTATGTGGACAAAAGTGTCCCTCCAGAAAAGGACTACACGGTCTCATAAAAAATCCACTGCGAGATGAACCATAGTCGTCCTACGACCGAAGGTGGTCAAGTGAAGAACAGAGAGCTTGTCGGATCGAATGTACACAGTGTACACAGAGATTTTCATATATGGCGGAAAACATGTTAAACGAAAGCGTTTTATAAAAAGCGTTTTGGTGTATCCGGTATACAAAATGAAAGAAGCTATGTTTCTATGTTTTTGTGATATGTTCATTATGAGTACATAGTAGCATTACAGAATCATGTTTTTTTAAGCTCTACTGCTCGTAAATTTTATTTAGTTGGCAATGTGGAAATTTAATTTAGCGTTCTAGGCATTGTTCAGTTACTAGCAATAAGCTTCATTGAATTTGTTGCCATTTTTCTTTACTCAATTTTGTTTTTCATTGTCCATCGCAACTTTAAAAGATGTCTGCAATTTGTATATTGATCACTGAATTTTTCTTCTTTCGCTATATTTGTTGATTCTATTGTTTACATTTAGCGTGCCCACCCTATGTACTGCTATTATAAAGATCGTGAACGGTATGATTATTTTATTATGCTGTCTTTAATAGAGGGATGGCGGTCATACATTGTTGCTAAACTTTCAGCTATTTTTCATATAAAGACCAAGCAGGCCGTGAGCTGTGACAAAGAAATGTACTTGACATAGTTATTTTAATAAAGGTTTATGCAGATGATAACCGTAGAAGTAAGAATTCTATTATTGGTACCTTTTAAAGACAAAGGCGGACTATTTATGTGCAAAGCAAAGTCCCAGTTGGTATACCTTAAAACTTTCAATAGTAGTTAATAAAAAATTGTTTAAGAAAATTACTTAATAATAGTTGATCTAATTCTTTAAAAAAGAATACATATATGGAACCATCAAAACACATACATTTATAGCCACTGACATAAACGCACATACACACATACATTTTAAAATCAATGTATCAGACCTGGAACAACGCGAGATCAAAATATTAAATTTAAAACTGACTTTCTCAATCAAGTTTCTTTTTTTACTTAGGGCAGTGGAATGTATATGTATAGCAATTTTTGCCCTAATTAGTATTTTCAAATTTTTACTAAAGATGTGTTATCGTATTTTTTATTTCTTGTTTGTAGATAAGGTCGACGTACTGGCAGGTCATACTTTTAAAGCGTGGTCTAGTCCCAAAGTATCAATGAATTTTTCATGAAGTCTGGCTTTTTTTTTTTCAGAGTCCGATTTTTTTGTTTGTCGATTTATTTGATTAGTTCGTTGCTCTCCATTGACCACGTATGACTTGCTGGATATTTATTTTAAATGAAGTGGAGGAACTATAAACGTGTCTGTCTATGAAAGATAACCATATGGGTTACTTCATGGTGTAGCGATATGAACATCAAAACTTCTACAAAACGTATATGTTAACAAATTGTAAGTCATCATCATCATCATCAAACTCCATTTGAGTGAGGGCTTGAGAGGCTCAAATCCTCTCTTGCAAGAGCCCTGGACAGAAACCCTGCTGTCTTGCGTAATGAATAAATGTCGCCATACAGGTCCGAGAATTTTGGGTTTCCCAGACCTGTCGAGACGGAGATCAGCAAGTCTCGGGCAGTCAAACAGAATATGAGGCACGGTTTCCTCTTCTTCCCCGCAGCGGGGGCACCGTGAATCAAAATTTGGCCATAGCCGCGAGAAATATGAGCCAACAGGACAGTGGCCTGTCCTGCACTGTGCTATAATAGCTTGCTCAGGCCTGGACAGCCTCCACCACGGGGAAGTGCGGTCAGGGCGCCTCATGCGCTCCCAGACTCCACGGGCTTTTTGGGACTTGTCCCAGCACTCAAACCACTTTTCCATTTCTGTTTTTTGTATTATAGCCAGGGCTTGATGAAAGCTTACAGCCTGACCAGTGGATGGAATTTGCCCTCCCTGGTGGTCCAATGGGCTTGGGTCTGCCCACTTTCCTCTTTCCTTGTGGGTTCTAGTCCAGTGCCTGCCTTGCAACATTGGTAGCTGGTTTTCGCAGGGTGTGTCCTATCCAGCTCCATTTTCGTTTTGTGATGTCTTGGGCTATGGGCGTTCCGCTTAATACTCACATTAATTTATGAAATTTGTGAATGAGTAGGACCAACATGCGGAAATACCCAAAGACATCCAGTTCGTTCAAGGTAAATATTTTTAGTTCTTTAGCCAATTTTAAGTGCATTTCTTTTTTTTTTATTTTGAAAAATTATAACGGTAAAACGAGCTAGTAACTCTTTTCCCAACGATATACTGATACAACAGCTGTTAAACTTTTAGGAAAATCGTTAGAGCCATTTTTGAGATCCGTGTCCAGGTTCCACCCACCTAGAAGTTCCCAGGTTCCTTTAAGTTATGAGTTGAATAAAGATATAGTATAAAAAAAAAAGGCATTGAAAAAATACAAAAAACAAATTAAAACAAGCAACAACACAAAAAAATAAAAAAATGAAAGTTAATATAAGGAAAATAACTGCACAATTACTGCCATACATATATTCTGCAAGACTCATCTCCATTTCTCTCTATTTAAAATCCCCAATTAATTACCACACCTAATTAACCCATTGGTTAATTTTTCTGATTTATTCATGTATTTGTATCGACAATGGACAACTGTGACGATACGAAACTTGCATACAAAAATTCATTTGAGTTTTTCCCAGCAAACCGTGAGAAACTTTTAATTTTTAACTTTATCAATTATTTTTCAGTCCACCCATAACTAAATTCTTATGGGATTTATATCCCCTCGTCTAGAAAAAAGTACCTTTCTCTCGGGACGAAACTCGACGTAAAATTTGAACTAGCCTCTCTAAGGCCAAGTTTTAATTTGTTGACCGCCGTACAAGTGACCAGCACACAATAGGCGTTGTGCTACACGCAGCGGTTTAATAACTATTCACACGTTCTTCTCTCTCTCCCCCCCCCCCCCCCACCCTCCCTGTAGGATACGCGCCGCCATAGGAATAGTATTACTCGGGCTGGACAGATACATATTCGCTTAATTTTCGACTCTCACAGTAGGCAACGAATATTGACCATAAATCGAATATGTCCAGTACATAAATACATGTGAGAAAATCACCTAGCATGCTCCCCCACCCGTTAAACGAAAAGTCCCATCTATATATAGCGAGAGACCAAAGCATTCTAAGTTAGAATTCATACAGTCTCCACTGTTGGGGAGTTTATTTTGTGAGGTTTCCTTAGGGACAAACGGGTGAGTGTAAACATTTTACTATACTTATTTCATCTTATAGGAATGTGTGAGTACACAACCACGTTCCCCGTCATTATATTATGACTTTATTATGTATGTGCATCGTACTATTTTATATCGATGCTACATCTTCACGTAGTATCATTAATGCTACAACGGATGACTGCATTTGTAACCGCAGTTATCTGCCCCTTAGTGTACTTTATTTATTTTATGTTGCCCATACCTGAATCTTAATAATTATTGTGAACGATAAGGTTTCATGAATCTAAGTACTGTCTAAGAACCTACATCACAGTGTTACAGAGTGCATAATGGATTAATTGTTTCACATTCCCATTATATCCCTCATAAATATTATTATGTATTACACCCTTGTGAACTTATAGTTCCTTGGATGAATATAATTCTGATATTTGATTAATTATATCAAACCCTTATTACTGTAGCCATATCCCTAGTATTTTATTTTCATATTATCCTTTAGTATATACTATGCTTATTCCCCATTTTACTATAACTGATTACTTATCGTCGTAATCCAATTTAATGGATGAATCTTGACTAGTATCATCCTACACATTTATTGTGGTTATCTTACTTGTATCTTTTTTGTTTGTTGAATTATATGCGTGCTTCAAGATTTTATACATGATTGTCTTAAATACCTGGGATTGATACCAATGCCTGTATCTGAATGAATGCAAGGAATATGGCAATGCCTACTCAATGCCTCTAAGAGGTTCCTAATTGTCTGTCTTATCCCCAGCCTAGTTGCTGGACCCGATTGCTGTACCCGATTGCTATACCTGGTTGCTGTACTCGATTGCTATATCTGGTTGCTGTACCTGACTGCTATATTTGAAACATATTGCTGTAACTGGTACCTAACTCTGTAAGATCTCTACTCAAAGCTAGAAACCACAGCTGAGAGGTCCACCCCACTTCAACTTAGTCTGCAGCACCAACCCTCTCTACTGCTAAACAGGCAGTGGCCTCACCCTAGAGCCAGCTTGCCTACAGCATAGAGAATATCCCGAGCCGACGTCCTAAGACAGAGCCGGATGACTCATCCTTCTGAGTGCCAGTCCTACGACCGCCAGAAGACGACCCACAGGCTAGCAGCTAAGAATATAAGTAGTCAGACATAGGAACACTCTTCCATTTACGCCTAAAGTAGCAATCCATGGGGATCAATTAAGTTAGATATCATCACCTTCATTCCACTTCTTGATTATATTATTTTTGTCATTTATCCACTTATCTATTGTAAACTTTAGACAATTAAATCATTTTATTTTATGCATTCAATTCACTGGCCTGTTCTTACTTGTTAGTTGCGGTGTGCCTGTTCGAAATCGTGTATATGTGAGCGGGATAAATTAATAAAATTTCCTCTAGACTTAAAGAAACAAGCCAAAAGATGAACTAACTAAACATCTCGTCACAACAACTGGGCAACTTTTAAAATGGTCCGAGAATGGGAAGTGGGAAAAAAAAAAGTGTACAAGATTTACACCAGACAGACAGACAGACAGACAGAGTGAGTTGATATAAGCTTTGTAAATATAAAAGAAAATTCAGGAGTCTTAAGTTTTACCTCATTTTTCGGCGCGTTGCATATCGCATTGGCAGATGAGTTAAAAGACAAGGTTGCACGCGGCTTACATGCATAGGAAGATTCGAACCAGGAGATTTGTCTGTTAAAATATGCATTGAATCGTACAGGCTCCAAGTTTCTATATATAAGCATGAAGGGGGGGGGGGGAGATTACATATGAAGTGAGCTGAGTCCATCAGACTTTAATCGGCAGTGAGAGCTGTGACTCCCTCTCTTAGCCCTTAAGTCCTCAGACCCAGAACCTGGATTATAGGATTACGGCAATGGAGCACTGAATAGACATGTGTCACAGAGATGTTTCCAGCAGCCGCGGGAAGCTCAATAACAATGGAGGAGCTGGGTCGTTGTGGCGCAAAATTTGATTTGGGGTGTAGGCCTCAAATTTTACGTGGTCAAGAAAGTTAGGGTTTCTTTTTCTTACCATGTCTAGATTCTAAGACATCTTTGTCTTTGTTTTTTGTTTTTATTTTTTATTCAGGCAGTTTTTTAAGGCGATTTTATTTTGTGTCTTTGTTTTGTAATCTTTTCTCGTCAATCTTCTTTTTAGTGACAATCTAATATTGACATTTTTGGGGGGGGTTTACATTGGCCTTCTTTTCAGCCATCTTCTTCTTATTAAACTATGTTTTTTGGGCATTTTGTTTTTATTTGCCTTTAACATTTTTTGCCAAGTTTTTGTCCCACATGTTGGCATCTATTTTTAGGCTACACCGTTTCTTCATTTCTATGGGGGGGGGGGGGGTTCTCTTTTTACTGTGTTTTTATTTCTTTTGTTTCCTTTATGTCTCTCTCTCTCTCTTTGTCTCTCTCTCTTTTTGTCTCTCTCTCTCTTTGTGTCTCTCTCTCTTTGTCTTTCTCTCTTTGTCTCTCTTTCTTGTCTCTCTCTCTCTTTGTCTTTCTCTCTCTTTTTCTCTCTCTCTTTTTGTCGCTCTCTCTTTGTCTCTCTCTCTTTGTCTCTTTTTCTATTTGTCTCTCTCTCTCTCTTTGTCTCTCTATCTCTCTTTGTCTCTTTCTCGCTCTTTTTTTTGTTCCTTTCTCTTTGTCTCTATCTCTTTTTTCTATCTCTCTCTTTTTTCTATCTCTCTCTCTTCTCTCTTTGTCTCTCTCTTTGTCTCTCTCTCTTTTTGTCTCTCTCTCTCTCTCTTTCATTCTCTCTCTAGTTCTCACTTTCTATCTCTATACTTTTACTCAGTCACTCTTTTTCTTTCTTTGTAATCTTTTTTCTTTCTTTCTCGTTCTCTTTATATCTTCTCTTTACTTGTTGACTCTCAGTCTATACTTTCTCTTTCTTTCTCTGTTGCTACTTTTGTTTCTCTCTCATTCTCTTTTTCATTTTCTTCCCTTCTTACTCTCATTTGGCATTCTCTTTTTCTCTCTCTCTTTTGTATATTTTTTTTTCGGTAATTTCTTTCTTTTTCTCTTTGCAAGTATTTTATCTTTCTTTCTTTTTCTATCTATTTGTAAGCTCTTTGTCGCTTTCTTCCCATATTTCTGTCTTTCTCTCTTTTTTTCTTAAATCTTTTTCTCTCTTTTTTTCTTTCTTTCTTTCTCTCTCTCTCTCTCTCTTTAATCTTTTTCTTTCTCTTTCTCTTTTTTCTATCTCTCACTTTTTTCTATATCTCAGTCTTTCTTTAATGTCATTATCTATTTGTCTCTCTTTTTTCTTCTCTCTGTGTCAGCTATTTCTACCCCCCCCCCCCCCCCCCCCACTAAAACAATAGAACTTGTTATCCTCCCAACGTTTGGAACTCTCTTATCAAATCCTTACTATGACTTGTATCTGTCACTTGGCTGCAAAGCCTGATAGTGAATCTTAAATACACAAATACACGCAAACTCACACAGCCAAACACAGATCAATAAACAACGGCGATGACAAGCACTTAAACTTGTTATGATATGATTTCTCCAGGATAAGGATAGGACTAAGGATAACAGGATAATGTTTGGTCGAGAATTACTGTGATTCAAATGCTAGGTATTAACTTGAGCTTCATCAACTCTGGGATTATGGACGACATTAGCAATACCCATTATTATAATAGGTGCTTCACTTAGCAGTGTAGGCATCCTCAACGACTGCTCTGTTTAGGAGAGATCTGAAATAAAATAAATATGTTATATACCTGCTGTCGATGGCTCATATCCCAAGACTACGGACTAAAGGTGAGGCAGAAGGCCGAGTACAACGGTCATCTCTATTATTTTCTTCTCTGTAACGCAGCAGGAGTCAAGCGGTGTCCGTCATAAAGTTGCTCCTTGAGGAACGGTTTTTGGATCGTGACAAGGCTCTTGTACATCTCCACAAGAGCCGTGAACAAAGTTCTTAGGCACCCTAGTGGGAGTCGTCTTTTGCTACCGTATTAGCCTCTCTTCTAACGAACGGTTCGACCCAGAAGCTTCGTTAAGGCTGATTGGCGTTGCCCTGGCCTAAAAGCTCAAGACTTAATGCCAGGGGGAGGGGGGGGGGCCCAAGGGGCTTTACTTGATTCGGGGATGTTAAGAGAAGTGATCATACGAAACATGGTTTGCATCTATGGACAGCTTTTAGCACTTCAAAACAAAGAAACCTTTAAGTTCACTAGCTCACCGGAAATGCGAAGGAAAAATCTTGAATTGGTATTCCAGGCGATGATGACTGTATCCTGGAATTAAGTGTGTTTGTGGGGGGGGGGGGGGGGGGAATAGGGGGAGGGGGTGCGTAGTACAGTTCGAGGTAGATGGACGGCGGAAGGGAAGGTAGAGGATGGAAAAAGGGGAGCAGGGAATCCATGGTAATCAGCGCCCCGAGAGACAACAATCCCTGGGTAACTCTACACCTAAATGGCAAACTTGGACCGCGTCCCTTTTCACAGATTAAATTGGCGCACATACACAAAAACGCTCACACACACATTCACTCAAAGCACACACACACAGCTCACACGCACACTCACGCAAATCACACACACACACACACTCACACACACTTCTGCATGCTCATCAGATCACTTCAATATTGGCAGTATTCATGTGCAAATGTCAAACACGAGTACATCGCCAATGTATCGATACCAACGATCGCACGTGTACAATGCACGAGCTGGAAAAAAAAAAAAACACACACACACACAAAAAGAACAAAAACTGCACTTAACGGGTGAGATACAATCGTGTTCGGGATAGAATGAGAGTTAAACTACAACATTGGTTTAACGGTGCCTTCGATGTCTCTGTGTGTGTGTATGTGTGTGTATATAAATTAAAGGGGCGTGTGTCGCTTTAACGCTCATTCCATATATAAAAAAAATGCAAATTCCGTGATCTCTCATTTACCAATCTATGATTTGGAATTTCCAGTAATTTTGTTTTCTTTTCTTTTTATTATTTAGCACTCCTTTTCATTGTAAGCCTCTCTCACCATTGTGACTCTACTCTATTTTTCTGTCTCTCATTTATTATTTCAAAGCTTAGATCAACTCACTTTGTCTGTCTGTCTGTCTGTCTGGTGAAATGTTTTAATACGTTATTTCCTTCACACCCATACACGAATCAAATTGAAACTGTGCACAATTATTGTATTGTACCTAACTAAACATGAATCAATTGTTTTAAAAATAATAAATTAGTCAAGAATTAGTCATTAATTATTTTGTTTAAATTTTTTTAAAAGGCAAATAACCTCTACATTACTGAGAGATATAATTGTACGCGCGGAGTTCTTGCCCTTAGATAGCTATGTCTTAGAAAAAAATGATTTTGTAGGTATTTTTCTGCAGACATAACATAAATGAATCGGTCAATCGAACCCTCTTAATTCATCTCATCCTGATTCGACTCCGCATTTTTAAGGTTGTTTTTTTTTCGTAGGTGGGGAAAGGAGGGGAGATAGCAGAATGGAAGGGGGGTTGAAGCTGTGCTCCCGAGGGAGGGCTATTCATCAATGTGTTGATGTCACCAGGGCGCTAAATAGAAAGGTTGTAGGTGCAGTGTACGGTGGAGTGCGCACAGATTGTCCTCTCCGTAAAACAGTGAAACCTTTTTATGGTTCACAAGAAGATATGCTCTCTCCCCCCCTCCCCCCACCTTTCCCTAAAAACTTTATGAAAGGGCGATAATCTATGGAAGGGGTAGGTAATACGAAATCAGCCATTTACCTTGACAAATTCAAGTAAGAGTCGCATCTGCGGTCTTATTTACTGCAGGATGAGATGACGGATCTAAAAATGAACCTTGTTTCAATATTTGCATTGTATGATAGGCTCATTGGCATAAGCTTAGCCCCAAAATGGCGTGCATAAGACTTCGTATTAAATAAGGCTTGTCTTCGAGTCCGAAGATTAATTAAATGAGGAATGCAGTATTTCCCGTGGATACGCAGCCTCCATCTGTGACCCACATATTTTGCCGCATCATAGCAGGCATAACCATTGTCCACCTATGGTCGATTTAGATTTTATTTAAATGTCTACGTCTATAAAACAGCAAGCACGTATAAATAATGCCTCTATTTCATATACACATATTTCAATAATGGAAGCTTGTAATTTAAAAAAAATAATTTTTTTTCTATAATATGATGTTTTTTTACCATTGACTAGTAATGATTGTTAAATCTTTCATTCAACTGAGTGCTATTACACTTTGTGAATGTGGAAATAAAATGTAATCTCAGATATCAAGACTAATACATGTTCCGTGTTTCCAGTAACACTTGCAGAGAATTCTTTGTATGGACAAGACTTCTATTCGAGATTCAGGAAGAGTGCAGTATTTTATAAGGCTTCTTAGGCCCAGCTTTGACCTACATTTTTATCATATTAGACGCGTACAAAGTAATGGTCTATGTGAGTTCAATTAAAGTTCTCTGCTTGTCGTCTTTGCCTGCCTTTAGATTAGTTACATTAAAGTTCTATACTCCTTTCCCTATTGTGCCATATTAAATTAATATCCCATAACATGAATTTTTGCTTAATTTAGCACTTTATCTAATTAAAAGATTTAACTTTAATTAATTTTTAGTCAACACGATTAATTCTCTGAGTAGTTTTTGCACCGGCAATTTTTTTTCCCTATGAGATGTACTAACTCATTTTTAATGACATAGTCTGGTCATACCAAAGCTTGAACAAATAGAAAAGTTCACCTGGAACAGTTCACCTGAAACAGTTCACCTGGACAAGTTCACCTAGAAAAGTTCACCTGGATAAGTTCTCCTTAAAAAGTTCACCTGGAAAAGTTCTCCTTGAAAAGTTCTCTTGGAAAAGTTCACCTGGAAAAGTTCACCTGGAAAGGTTAACCGGAAAAGTTCACCTGGAAAAATTAACCTGGAAAAGTTCACTCGGGAAATTTCACCTGGAAAAGTTCACCTATTTAGACAATTTAACGATGGAGATGCATAGCACGATGTAGCATTTTGTATAGGAAAATCAGGAGCCGTCTTCCAAAAAAAAAAACTACGGTCTATCAGGGCAAACAGCTCAATTGGCCTGGCACCAAGATAACGTCCTCAACTGAATCATCGTATCAACGGCCACCTTCACCTGCGAGACGAGGAAGTCATCCGTAAAGGTCGAAAAGAGGCTAAACGATGGCTGAAAAGGATCTTAGTATAACATGCCTAGATCATGTCACCGATAGAGAAATCCTTACCGTCGTATGAAGGGCCTTATTCTTCGACAAGACGAAACACGTTTTCCTAAGCCGGCCACGGAACTCGAAAAGACGAAACACGTTTTCTAAAGCCGGCCACGGAACTCCAAAAGACGAAACACGTTTTCTAAAGCTGGCCATGGAACTCGAAAAGAGGAAAATGAACATAGAGCTGACCCCGGCGAACCTTCTTTGATAATCTAAAATTCGAGGGCGCCAGCTGGGAAGAGGCTTTAGAAGTCGTCTATGACTGATTACTGAAGATTACTTACCGCCATATGCGCCTACGGCACGGTAGGACCTACGTAAGTAAGTTTAGTCAACAAAACGGTGTTAGATTATGTCTTATACGGAGATTGCCTTTAAAGAGATCGAGTTAGTCTCCATACACCATATCTTCCTAGTATTTGCCACCTCCAGAACTACATTGCTCCGTTATATGATCGCATTATTTTATTTGTGTTCGGAATTGGTTATTGATAGTTTACATATTTTTATATTTCTATACATGAATATTCCCAAGAAACTATTTTTAGTATATTCCGAACATCTGTTCGGTATATTTACACATTTTTAAAGAACCTTTTTCAACCTTCTGTCATGTCATTATCTATCTCCTACGCCTACTGTTGAATGACCTGCTTCTAAACTCATTATGGCCTCTCTACCTTTTCCAGCCTGTTTCTTCCGTGACGTTTCTTCTATATTGCCTGATTCGATTTCTGTTACTTTTTTTTTTTTTTTTTTTTTTTTTTTTTCATTGATGATGAGCTATGCGTTTGGATGTAGTTCTAATCCAACGCCCCCTTTTATGCGTGTAATTTATCTTTTATGCAACTTTTGAATACTCGTTTTTCAACTTGATTTTATATTTACAAATTTTAACAGATTTCATTATTAATGGCGCACAGAGACAAATCACCTCGATAAACTATTCTTCATGTAGAGCAGTGAAAACAAGCAAACACCTCCTTTATGCAATTTATAGAACAATCATTTTGACTTTGTAACCAATGAATAACTAATAAGTGTTACATTTTTTTTTATTGAAATTTTTTTGGCCCCCCCCCCCCCATCTCCTTTCCAAGAGCAAAAATTTTTGTTAGGAAATGTATAAATCTACTATTATTCAAATGTAGGCCTTTAGATCTAGACCTAGAAGAAGATGCGTCAAATGTTCCTGGACATTAATTTATTAAACTCTTGAATGAATAATACATATATGTCCGAAGAAGTAGAGTCTGTTCAAAACTAATATCTAACCGTTCTCTAGTCAAATTAAAAATATATTCCTTTTTATACTTTGAAAACGTATAATGGTATGGTCAAACTACAGTATGACCAACGAGCTAATAATTCTTTTCCCAACGATATACATCAACTTCTACATTTCTGGGACTATCGTTTGGGCCGTTTTCGAGATCCGTGTCAATCCAGGTTTTAGTTTCCACAAAGGTGCGAGTCGAATAGAGGTATCGTAATAAGCACATGTGGTTCAGTAAATTGTCTCTCTTACTCTTCCATTGCACATGTTTTCCCCCACAAATCTCCGAAAAAACTCATAAAAGCTACATCAGACACTATATAAACACATTAATTCGTTTATAGCATTAACCAAATTAATTTATCTCAGTATACAAGCATCTAAAGACCGCATCGCAAACCAAGAGATTAGAGACAGGGTTCCTGCAGAAACTGGACCCCATGATGACCTACTTACTATCGTAAAAAAACGCAAACTAAGAAATGGAAATATAAGGTTTTCGGGGCTCGCTATGAACATCCTTCAGTGGCGTGGAGTTAAAGTGTTTCAATGTATGTATGTAAAACTTTGAAATTTTTATAATATCAAAACAATATGTATATGAAATATTTTAGATATTTATACCGACAAAAATAAAGTGTATTTGTATAATTTCTTGCGATAAGGTAAAATCAAAGGAATGTTGCTCATAATGACATGAAATCAATAGCTGGTCTACCAGCTCTTGGTAAACAACCACCAGCTGCACCAGAATATGAAAGAAAGTGGTTTGTTTTTTTTCATTTCATTCAAAGTTTTGTTTCGTCAATAATTTAGTTCGCCAAACAAACACACAATAATGTGTACAATGTATTTTTCATCTGATCGAAGCGTTTCAGGATAAGTATTAGAACTTTGTATTCAAACCTCATCACACTGAAAGCTGAGTACTTTTGTAAACACAAAATAAATGTGTGCTCACGTTGATAACAAGGATTAGTTGGGGGGGGAGGGGGATATTGCTTTATAGATTTAGCTTTAGTTTATTTTTTAAGATTATAAACATAAACGTTAGATCTAGAGCGTAAACCCTGTTCAATGATACACACTTTAAATGCAAGCTACCTTAATTTAAAGTCAAAACATAAGCGTAAGGTAATTATGGGGCGAAGGCGCCTTTGATGGGAGCGTTCGAGGATCCCTAGAAGCCTTCTATAGTGCTGACTACATAGCTATAGAGAAGGATCCTAGCAATGGAATTGAGATGCTACAGAAGAATCCTAGGTATCACGTTTACAGACCGCATCACAAAGATATTAGAGAAAGGGTTACTGCAGCGATTGGACCCCACGATGACCTGCTAACTATCGTAAAAAAACGCAAAATAAAAATTTATGGCCATATTACAAGGTCTTCGGGGCTCTTAAAGACTTCCTTCAAGGAACAGTACCAGGAAAAGGAACAGGCAGACAGAGAAAGCGATGGGAAGACAACATAAACGAATGGACGGGCTTGTTATTAAAAGAGGTTCTGACTAAGGCATAAGACAGAGAGGAATGAAGAAAGACGGTCGACATTTCTTGCATGGTGCCCCAACAGACTAAAAGACAAAGGTAACAAAAAAAAGAGAACCCAGGTCTCAGAGTTATACACAAATGTGTTGAGGACCACATTGATTTCTAAATTTCCACTGATAAAAGAAGAGTCCTATTCTGCCAAACTCTCATTTGGAGTTGACCAACAGGGCTGTTAGCCTTACACAGCGGATTATCTATTTCATAAGACAGTGGAGCACCGTCCAACACTGCGTTCCCCAAATACACACATGTAAAATACACAACATGATTGAAAAAATCTCAAGAAACAAGTCAAAACAACCCAGCCTTTACTAATTGCATCCTATTGACGTCCTACTGTGCCAGACTGATTTAAACAACAGCGTTGATCACATAATTCTGCATATCACGCAAGGTCTTTTTTTTTTTTAATGCGTTGAAGAAGAAATTTTCCTCCATCAGTATTTTATTGTAGAAGTTAGTAAGTAAGGTCACGGTCAAGTCGATTACCGGACGTCTGCAAGTAAGATATATTTATTAAGGAAAGTACAAAACCTAGGACAATATAACAAAGCGTTGAAATAGAGATGTTTACAAGTTGTTTCACAGCAAATCTAAAAGAAGAAAACTGAAACTGCAGCAACAAACTTTTAATAAACTATAAAGCCTTTATATAGATCCGAGGTCTACTTGTTAGGAACGCTTTAAATAAAGTAAAGTTAGACTTTCAGAGATTCCGAACTATAGTGCAGATGATGTAAAGGTCATCTGTTTCTGTGGCCCACGGTTAAAGAAAGTGTCATGTGGCCATCACAACGACCAGCCGCCTTTACTTTTCCTCAACTAATATAAGGTACCCATTACAGCTGGGTCGACTCAAAGGCGCACTAAACATCCCAAGATAAAAAAAAAAAACAGTCTTCACCAGGATTCGAACCCGGGACCCTAAGGTTCGGAAGCCTAGCGGTTTACCACTAGTCCAACGCTTTACTCGTTCAAATATCAAAAACCAGAAGCTCTAACAAATCATGCTACCAACCGTTAGTTCAGGTCTGGCCTTTCGTCATGAATGGTCCCTCCTTCAAGACACTAAGGTCATTCGGTAATCACACACACCAGTCTATCTGTCATCATTACTGTTATAAACATGATATAATATAACAAATTTCATTAATGAATCTAATCAACTCACAATGCTGACGAGGGGAAATTATGGAGAGTAAAGGTGGCATGATGATTCCCACTCTGCGTAGCCTCTGCACTATCTGTGAAAGATGTCAACTTTACGATGCGAACCACTAAGCAGTCTTTGTGTTACAGTGTAATATTTTTTATTGAACTGGTTGTCAGAGGCTATTTGAGAATCGCGTGCCATTGGAAGCATTTTATATGTAATGGTGGGCTTAGAACCATTACCACTTCCGGCGTTAACAACCTTGCGGAACTATTGTGAAAAACATAGCCCTAGACCGCACTAGCTGGAGAGAGACAGTGTCCAAGAAAGCTATGGACAGCGAGAAAACATAGGCCTCAGCTCTTGAAGAAAAGCGTGCCATACGGAAAATGGCCGGCTCGTCTGCCATGTGGAGTGTAGCCACCTTGATCTGCAATATATGTGGACGGGAGTGTCTCTCCAAAATAGGGCTCCACAGCCATATGAAAAAGTGTACGAGGCCAATACCAATGTTTTTATTGTTAAAGATATTTTTACAACGAAGGTAATCCTTAACCAAATGTTAACCTTTGATACGGTTTATAAGCTGTTTTAAAGAGAATTCTTTTCATTTTAGGGATTCTACTTGTCTTTCCCAAAATTGTTTTTTGACAAAGTGAAGCGAGTTACTCCCCTTTGTTGTATTAATTTGACATCTCAGAATTTGAAAGGTACAAGAAGAGCCAAGCAAAGCACAGCGCACATTTTCTTCAATCACAAAGCTCAAAGTATATTGCCAAATGTCTACAACTAATGATTAAATTACAAACTTCCTCATTGGTTTCAATTCAATATTTTTTAGACGATCTGGCTGATTGAAACCCATTGTCAGTAACAATACATGTGTCACGTTAATGTAAGCATTGACTCGTTAGCCTCCTGTTGGAAGCATCTGTAACTGGGAGATTTGTTCTCCTCTATCAAATCACATGTCAAAGCCAGGTGCTAATGGATTAGTTTTACAACCTGGTTAGGGTGACTTAAATACTCATTTTGACACAGCTGGATGTGGTGCAATTAAGCGTTCTTCTGTTTCCCACATATTTCCGTTATATCAGTTTTTGTTGACAGCATCGAGGATCAAGAAATACTTTGAACAATTTTCATTCCTGATATTTCGGCCTTGTTTCGCCGTGACAAAGCCTTATGTTTTAGGGCATATCCAGCTTTTAGAAGTGTTAAGGATGCAGTCATGTAACAAAGCCGGACACTTTTCCCGATAGATAGATAGATAAATAGATAGATAGATAGAGAGAGAGAGAGAGAGAGAAAGAGAGAGAAAGAGAGACAGATAGAGAGAGAGAGAGAAAGATAATAACTGCAGGTTGGTCGAAAAGTAGGTGTACAGTTACTTAATTAATACTTGATTATAAAACCTAGCTAATATTAAACTATTAATTTAATTTAAACTATTAATTTAGCTTGGATCAGTTATGTAATTAAATTTGTAATAAGCCTCAGACGACAATCTATAAAGGGGACTAATTCAACTTATACAACCACTTCAGTCAAGTACTATTTCTTTCCCTTGTTTAAGATACCAAGCAAAGTAATTTAATAGCGATAGTTAACTAATTGGTTAAAAAAATTTTTTATTGATTCTTGTGTTTTCAGGTAAAAGAAATAATTGATCAGAGATTTGGTTTACATGTAACATGTACAAACATTTGGTCAGATAGACTGACAGACAGACAGAGTGAGTTGATATAAGCTTTATAATAATCCCACAATTGATCACAAAACTTGTATTGACCTTTTTAAAAACAGACACACACAGTATATAAATAAAACGATCTATTAACGTGTCCAGATTGTTAACTTCTGTCATAAGTAGGTCACTTCTGCCAAACAATCGCCGGGAAAGAAAGGTTCAACTTAGATGCCCTGTGACCCTGGTGGACATTTGAAATTCAGAACGCAGAAGTGGTACTCGTGGAGTTTATCGTCTGGAATAGATTCCGGGATCTGGGGAGAAACGTGAAATGACACGTGACCAGGTTCTGACTCAGCGAACAGGACGTAAGTCTTAGGTCATGACTCTGGCGTTTTGTGATCGTGTTAGCCGACTTAACTCTCTCACTCTTAACTGACGATACAACGTTGATTTGACCCATTAAATTAAATTTATGTTTGGTTTTATAAACTTAACTTTGTGTTATATAAAAAGAGCATGCATTCTACTATAATTATATACCTTATAAAACATTTCTTGATTACTTACAAAAAGTTATTAAAGTTTAATCATAACAGGGTAGTGGAACACAAATGAGAAAAATGAATAATTCCATCGGAACGTGGGAAATAATTACGGAGAGAAAGAGTTAAAATCGTATGTGTATATGTGTGTCTATGTCAGCGTATACGTGAAAGTGTATTTTTAATTCTACCTCTCATACGGTGATGTAGATTAAATGTAATAAAACTATTTATAATCTAAATATCAAATTAGATTTAGTTACTATTAGTTCAGTAAGGTGGCTGAGTGGTAGAGCGCTTGGCTTCCAAACAGAGCAGTTTCAGGTTGAAATCTCGGTCAAGACTGGGATTATGACTTTCGGGATCTTGAAGGCGCCCTATTGTCCCACTTAACTCTACCGGGTACCATTTGTAAGCCTCCATGCACTAAGGCTCCGTGCTGGGATTAATCCCTTACAGCACGGTCCAGGTATCTGGCAGTGTTCTGTTGGATCTGCGTGTCTCCGTACAAGGCGAAACCACTGCATGCACCAGTTCTATCTGCTTCAAGACTAGTCCAGGTATCTGGCAGCGTTCTGTAGGCTTCGGTTGTCTCAGTATAAGGCGAGACCACCGCATGCACCAGTTCTATCTGTTTCAAGACTAGTCGTATCTTCTATTAGGTTCTTGAGCATTTGTGGAAAAGGATACCTGACATTAATTAGGGAAAGATAAGGCGTGTAGTCGTTGAGCTGATTGTATCACCGTATGATACCTTCCCCACCCCCATGGGCCATAAAAACAGATGGCCCTTACATCGCCTGCACTTTAAATTGCAAGATATGTAACTACTTACTTATCTTTAATTACGTGATTTTAATTAAGCGTTATAAAACTGTACAGTTATAAATTAACTAGATGCACAGATAGAGGTCTTTGTGCGTGACCCCTCTCCGACTCATGTGTGTGTCAGCGTGCTTCTGGAATGTGCGTGCGTTAACAAGTCGGCGTGTGACTCGTTGGCGATATGGTCACGTACTCTTCCAGCAGTAACATACATCTTTATGTATCCACGATATTCCAGACGCTTTTGGGGTCTCATTAAATTAAGTCACAGAAAGAATGTGCAGGTTCAATCTCTAAAGATGAATATGGTTCAATACAGTTGAAGAGTTGAGTACGGTTTGGTACAGATGAATGCAGGTGAGTTGGGTTGAGTGCAGCTCGGTACAGTCAAGCGGAGTGAGGTGCAGAGAAGTACAGTGAAGTGTGAAGAAGTAAATTGAAATATAAAGAATTACAGTAAAGTGCAGATAAGTACAGTGAAGTGCAGAGAAGTACAGAAAAGTGCAGAAAAGTACTGTAAAGTGCAGAAAATTACAGTGAAGTGCAAAGAAGTACTGTGAAGTGCATGGAAGTACAGTAAAGTGCAGAGAAGTACAATGAAGTGTAAAGACGTACAGTGAAGGGCAGAGAAATACAATGAAGCGCAAAGAAGTACAGTGAAGTGCAAAGAAGTACAATAAAGTGCAAAGAAGTACAGTGAAGTGCAGAGAAATACGGTGAAGTGCAAAGAGGTACAGTGAAGTGCAAAGAAGTACAGTGAAGTGCAAAGATGTAAAGTGAAGTGCAAAGAAGTACAGTGAAGTGCAAAGATGTAAAGTGAAGTGCAAAGAAGTACAGTGAAGTGCAGAGAAATACAGTGGAGTGTAATGAAGAGTGAAGTGTAGAGAAGTACATTGAAGTGTAGAGAAGTACAGTGAAGTGCAAAGATGTAAAGTGAAGTGCAAAGAAGTACAGTGAAGTGCAGAGAAGTACAGTGGAGTGTAATGAAGAGTGAAGTGCAGAGAAGTACAGTGAAGTGCAGAGAAGTACAATGAAGTGCAAAGAAGTACAGTGAAGTGAAAAGAGGTACGGTGAACTGCAAAGAAGTGCAGAGAAGTACAGTGAAATGCAAAGAAGTACAGTGAATTGTAAAGAAGTACAGTGAAGTGCAAAGAAGTACATTGAAGTTCAAAGAAGTACAGTAAAGTGCAAAGAAGTACAGTGAAGTGCAGAGAGGTACATTGAAGTGCAGAGAAGTACAGTGAAGTGCTGAGAAGTACAGTGAAGAGTTAAGAGGTACAGTGAGATGTAGAGAAGTACAGTGAAGTGTAAAGAAGTACATTGAAGTGCAGATACTTTACAGTCTTTTACACTCCTTTTGTACGGTGACAAAATCCTGACATGTTGGAGTACTGTAAACAAATCTTACAAGAAACAATAACTCGAGTTTTTAAGTTCTTTTTATTTATTTGGTTTGTTTGTCTACAAACAGATTTATCGATAGAAAAAGAATTGCATAACAATATGTAACTTAATGCAAAACTAGGTTTAATTAAATGTTGGTATGTAGGAATATTGTTATCATAATATAGAACATACGATTGTTTTAAAAGTGTGTAGTTTTTCCTTCTAATTCGAGAGTTCCTCCAGTGTTGACACGAGGATGACCAATTAGGTCATTGAAGAGGTCAAGGAGTTTCACACTGCGGTTTGGTGCCTCCTCCTTGCTGATGAGAGTAATGTTTTAATTCTCTACATCATCTTCTATTATATGTATGCATTTTTCCCAGCGTCACGAGTATCAGGTTAAAAAACTCACATTACATTCTCTTAAACTCTTTAAGCAAAAAAAATATTGCTGAAATTTCTTGTAGACTGTCTACTACTCGTAAATTGTGATCACAGGTGAATAAATCCTTGACCTGCAACAATGTCTTGAGTGTTTGTTGTCTGTTTTTTATTTTTACATTAAAAGAAAAGCTTTTAAAAAAATCTTTAGGATTATTAATTGTCAACAAAATCTTTACTCTAAAAACATTTTTTGTTAAAGATTTTTCTTTACTGTTAGAGTTTGTATGTGTGGGTGTCAGTTCGATCAGAATTTTTACCCTGTCTTATTGACATAATGATGTAACAGTTATGAGTGTGTGTGTGTGTGTGTGTGAGAGAGAGAGAGAGAGAGAAACAATGTTATTTCGATTTTGAACTCATTTTGAATTTCAAATTGTTCTCACATTTGATTCTTTGGGGGCGGGGGGGGGAGACATAAAAATATAGATTCCATCTACCCACAGCTTATGAAATGCTGTATCTGGAAAAAGTAAACATTCTGGAAAAAGTAAACATTCTGGAAAAAGTAAACATTTTGGAAAAAGTAAACATTTTGGAAAAAGTAAACATTCTGGAAAAAGTAAACATTTTGGAAAAAGTAAACATTTTGGAAAAAGTAAACATTCTGGAAAAAGTAAACATTTGTTGCCCTAAAGCCCTTAGTGAACATGATGTTTTTATGGCCAACGGTTAGCAGTGAAGTCATATTAATGTCACAGCGACCAACAGTAGTTAACTTTCCAAAGTTCTAAGTGAAGTGTCCAATAGAGTCGAGTGAACTTCAGGGATTTTCTATAAGCTCAGAACCTTAATATCCCAGTCAACAGCAGGATTCAAACTTGAGACTCTCGTTTCGTGGGCTATTCCCCTTTTGAGAGCCGCTACAAATGAAATAGAGAGCGTTAGGAAAGAACAACACGGTGAAAGAAAATTGGTGAGATAACTAAGAAGTGAGAGACTGAGAACAAAAGAAATTATTAAAAACAAGAAATACAATTAAGCAAAAGATTAAAAAAATTACTTTAAAAAAAATAATAAAGGACAAGAATCGCTTATTACTGCCATTTTTCACAGCAAATCAGGATTTAGCTCCCTTTCTGACATATAAAACAAAAAAAAAATTATTAGTACTAATAGATTAACTGATGGGCTAATTTTAGGATTCATTCGTGTATTTAATGTATTGTCATGAATAATATGAATAATTATTCATTTCACTTGATCAGAGATATGATATACATACTTTCCAAAACTTTATATGGGGATTAAATTCATATAAACATGCACATCTCACTTTAAGTAACAGTAATTCCCCTTATTACAATAAGAAACAAAATAATTAATCACCAATAATGAATTAACAAATGGGTTAATTTTTTTTATTGATTCATGTCTCGTCAGGTACAATAAATAATTGTTCAAAGTTTCAACTTGATTCGAGAATGGGAAACGGGAAAAAAATATGTTCAAAATTATACCTGACAGACAGAGAGACAGACTGAGTGAGTTGGTATAAGCTTTTTGAAAAAAAAGAGTTGTGGTTTAGAGAAAGTGATTAATATAGATAGGAAGACATAAAAAATAAGGTGAGAATGAAAGATAGAGACAGAGAAAAATAATGAAAAGAAAAGCAGTAACGAAAGAGAGAGAGAAAGAGAGAGAGAGAGACAGCCAGGGACTAGAAAGAGAGATGAGAGTCTGTCGCCTTGAACACCATCAATCCATTAAAAAAAAAGTAGTTAAGAAAAAAAAAAAAAACTCTCTATCACGTGAGACTAACAGACATCGACAAACCGGAAAGAGCCAAGACAACTTTTTTTTTTGTCGAAAGATTGGGGTCGACCCCCTTTGGTACCCTTGCATAATTATATCTGACCTTGATGCTTGTCCAGATACTGGACAGCGTAACGTATCGATTGATATCGTATTGATAGCTAACTAATAGTTAAGCTTTAGTGCTTCTCAATGACGACAGAAAAGTTATATTTGACTTCTGACTCGCCCAGCACTATTGCAGCCGAGCACAGATCATCACTCCCCTAGTTCTGCACTGTTAATTTTAACTCTTATAATAAGCGATCTGATAATATTTACTTGCAGTAAAAAAAATATAAAGTTCCCCTCTCAGACCTAGCAATCAATAGGGTAGATGATGTAAAGGCCATCTGATGATTCTGTAGCCCAATGTTAACGAGGGTGTCATGTGGCCGGCACAACGACCAACTGCCTTTACGTTTCCCCAATTAATCTCAGATACCAATAGGAGTTGGGTGGGCCCAGGTGGGGGGCCTAAAAATCTAAAAACTCAAAATCCCACTTAGCTACTACGCCCCGCAGTCAGCCCCAAGTCAATAAACTTGTTCATTCTGATATTTTATCAGTTTCATTCATTAAATAAATGCCATTTTATTTGATCTGATGGTCGAAAGGTATACAGTAAGACACACGATACTCACGACTGCGCCCTGGTTTAAAGGTCTCCATCGCCATTTACAATAAGGGCATTAAGTTTCAATATGACTGCCTGGTGTGGCAACCTGAGCACTAAAAATAAAAATAAAATTCATAAAATCCTAAATGCTGCTGGTAAAGTCATTGGCAAAAAAAAAAAAAACTCCATTTGGACAGCTGTTTGAGACAAACATCCATAAAAAAGCTAAAAAGATTCTAGAAATAAAAAATCACCCTTTGCGTCAGGATTTTGTGATTTTACCATCACTAAGAGACACAAGACACCGATAGCTAAGACAAACAGACACAAACGTTCTTTTGTTTCCTGGCAATCAAATCATTAAATAAAAACTGTCTGTGATGTAAACATTTCACATGTAAATTATGAGTGAGTCTGGTGTGAATGTACGTTTTCGTTTTCTTTAGTAATAATGTTTTGTTTAGTGTAATGCACAAATTGAAAGACAAATTTCCTTACGGATAATAAAGATTATTATTATTATTATTATTATTATTTTGTTAGAAATGAACGAGTAGTCATTCTCTGGCGCTGTCAGGGTCGAGTTTCGCTAAAGAGAAACAAAATTCATCGTCGTCCCTTTAACAGTTTCCACTGAGGAATTTTCTGATGATGTGGCAGGTCTGCAGCAGTACCGCCCTCTGATAGGCAACGAAGATGTTCCTAGGAATGTTAAGGGCCTTGAAGGTGTCTGTGAGGTCAGTTGTTATTATTCCCTCGGTTGATATAACAATGGGGTATATTGTTATTTTGGACAATTTCCATAGACGCTTAATCTCCAAGCCTAGGTTCCCATATTTTCTTTGTTTTTCTATCTCAGTTTTTCTTAAATTATGAGACAGTGGTACGGCGATATCGATAATGGTAGCGGTTTTTTCTTTTTTATCGATGAACAGCAGATCCGGGCGATTAAAATCTACCGTTTCGTCGGTCAGAAAAGGCCTATCCCAGTACAGCAGATGTTCAGTAGACTCGAGAACCTCTTGCGGAGAGTATTTATAATAAGGGGGAATGTCCTTACCGATCAATTTGTACGTCAAAGCCAGGTGTTGATGTATTAACTTTGCAACTTGGTTATGGCAACCTAGGTAGGCTGATTCTGATAGGGCTGGACATCCTGCCATAATGTGTTCAATCGACTCGCCCACATTTCCGCATTTTCGGCATTTGTCGACAACATTGAGTTTCAGGATATGCTTCTCGTAATTTTTTGTCCTGATTACTCTGTCCTGTATTGCTGTAACAAAGCCCTCTGTTTCAGGGTAGAGATGACCTGCTTTGAGCCATGTTAAGGAAGCAGCCTTGTCGATGTTGTCCCCATGTAATGAAGCCGGAAATTTTCCGTGGAGTGTTTTTTCTTCCCATTGGCGAATCTCATGCCCTACGTCGTCCAAACCGACATTGACATCAGCATTGTGTAGGTTCAGAGAGGGTTGCTTCGGAGTCATATTTGCGTAGAAGGGAAACTAATTTGTTGCTGGAGGCGAGCAGTTTTGATCGTATTTTTAAACTTGCATCTTACACAATTTGAAGATGTTCTGCAATCCACGACCCCATCCTTCCTGGGCAGGTATAACCTTATGGTGGAGGACTTGGGGTGTAGGCATCGAAACTTGGTTAGTAATTTTCTCTAATTATTATTATTATTATTATTATTATTATTATTATTATTATTATTATTATTATTATTATGTCACAAAGGAACGAGTATTCATTCTCAGGGTCGAGTTTCGTTAAAGGGAAACAAAATTCAGCGTAGTCCCTTTATCAGTTTCCACTAAGGAATTTTCTGGTGATGTGGCAGGTCTGCAGCAGTACCGCCCTCTGACAGGCAAGGAGTATGTTCCTAGGAATGCCAAGGGTCTTGAAGGTATCTACCAATGTTTCAAACTCAGGCTTAACAAATCCAATACATGTGCATCTCTTTACTTCAGAAACATTCGAGAAATGTCAATTAAATTGCATCATTCTGGGGCACAGGTATTGAGTCATGTCCATTGAATCCTAAGTCTAGATCTAAATCTAGTGACATTTCGCTGACATATATCCTAGCGTATGCCGGAGATTCGTTGTATTATGTAACAGTTCAATAAAATAATGTTCGGGAACATTCTTTTATGTTTAGATCTAAATCAGAGGCGTAGCATCCATGGCGCGTAGGGGTTCAATGAACCAGGGCCCACGACCATTAGGGGCCCACAGCCTGTAGCGTAGCAACAATGGCGCAACGGGGTTCATTTCGTTTGGGCCCATTACTCATGACCATTGGGGCCCGCATGATAACTTACGAACGTATGACACCAAAGAGAACAGAATAATAACACTTGTGTGGGAAGCGATTCAAAAAATAGAATCCAATAAACACCTTCTAAATGTCATAAACTTTATACCAAAACTTTATGTTCGTTTAAAGAATTTATTCGTGTTTAAGCTAGAGTCAGTATACCAGCGGCTTGGATTACTGTCAGGTTTATTGTAATGGTGTCTAGCCCTGATTGTGCATTGAAGTGGAAAACTGTTGCCAGATCGCTCCATTCTTTTTTTTAAATAGCATTACAGAAACTGGGGTGGGAGTGAAAGTGGTAGTTTGGTTAACAGAAAGAAAAGGAAAGGGGAGGGAGCGACAATAACCATTAGGTCTACTGGGATGGTCCTGATGGTCACGAATAAACATTTCGACACAGCTGCTATTTATTCAATTTTCTCAAAGCTCAATTGTTTTGTTCTTTTCTGTCTTTAAAAATAAAATTTAATAAATCCTTGTTGTTCCCGTTTGGATAGTTTACATTTTTAAAAAAAGCAATAGGCATGATGTCTACAGCCGTAAAAAAGAACAATGCCTGGGGCAGGATATTACTTTTCGTGAGAGACCAGGAATTTTGTTTTGTTTTTGACGATATAAAACCTTTTTGAGCTACTGAATTTTAAAATATATATATATTCTCCGGATAATTTTAAAAAAATCAAGTCGATGAATGTGCTGCTCGTACATCATCCTACATATTTAAAAAAAGCAGTAATAAAATCCCTATACTCTTTGAGACGATGAAAAAAAAATGGGGATTGAACTGACTTTGGTGTTATGGTAATTAATTAACGAGCTGCTGTACTTACAGAGACACTAAGAAACATTCGGTAATATTGTTCTGCTTATTGTCCAGTACTAAATTGTTAGCGCGATCAACGTTGTAATGTTGGAAAGTGAGCAGCAAGATCTACATCAAGCAGAAAGTCAACGGAAGATCTAGAATGAAGTAAATCACTGGAGAATGACTTTAAGAGTGTAAAAATAGAGGCTGCTGAAGTAGCAGGGTCTTGATACAGTTTTAATTGTTGTTTGTTTGTGTTCGCTCTATACAATTACGGAAAGTTGAAAGGCTATTCGATGAGCCTACTACGAAGAGGAAATATTCAAGAGAAGACTTTTCAACTCAATGTATTTTACCGAACTATTGATGTTATTGTTTTTCAAAAAAAAAATCTGTCAAACAGGCCTACATGACAGATTTCATGGGCATAAAAACATTGTCAACATGTTGAAGCCTAGTTTTGTAGATTTCATTTCAAGTGCAAACGGCAAAGAGTTAGATGATGTCAACATGCTTCTAGCTTCACCTGAACCAGATGATATTGCTATAGGATAGTGTTCAGAGATTCAATCCTTACAATAAGCTTTTCATAATCACATTTCAAGTCTGTGTTCGATACAAAATTTGGCTGTTTATTTTTTATAAACAACTACATGGGATTTTTTTTTTCCTAATACAACTGCATTTTATCAAGTTTTCTAAAGATTTTCACAGCATGCATGTCAGTTCTCACCTTGTATCAGTTTGTATGACGTCATTTTCGAAATTTCGATTGATCAAAAATTATGTAAAATCTTCTATGATACAGATTAGGTTGGCTTCACTTTGTGCTATTTCATTGAGAAACAGACACATTTTTAGAAATAGATGCACTTGTTACTGACTTTCCTACTTCGAAGGCCAGAAAAAAATGTTAGTAAATAAATGTTAGATCTATTTACTGTTCAATAATGGACGTAGAATCAGATAATAGTTTGTATCAATGTTTAATAGACTTACACATAGAAATGTTTTCGGAATGTAAATGTGTATGGTGGGAAATAGAACTCATACAACATTTCTTTTGTCATAAGACATTGTACAAACATGATTTTAAGGACACTATAAACTTGTTGGAGTCTGAACTGAATCAAACGTAGCGACATAATTGGGCCTACTTGTTTGTTTTTAAAAAAAGCTACGTGTACAATACAGGGCTAGCTGGAGCATATGACCATTGACCACTGGGGTAGTAATTTACATACGGGCGAATGACTCTATGGACATACGGTCGAAGGAGAAGGGGGCCGATCTAGATATTCTTGAACCCGGGCCCACGGATACCTTGCTACGCCACTGATCTAAATATGTAATATTATAATTAAAACATTCGCTTAACCAGTATTTTTTATAAGGTTGGGGGAGGGGGGATTTTCTTTTTTTTTAAATCTAATATTAATTAGTTACAAAGAGCAAAATAAGCTCAAAATAGCAATGTTGAAATACATAAAGGAGGTATTGTCTTTTCTATAATACTCCTGTATAAGTCAGAAATTCATGGAACCTTCGGACACCTGGATCCAGGAACCTGAAAAGCGGATCTAAAAACGCCTCTAACGTTTTTCCTAGAAATTAAACAGTTGATGTATATCGCTGAGAAAAGAACTACTAGCTCGACGTCCACAAACTCTAGTTTGACTATCATAATTTTTCAAAGTATTAAAAAAAGGTAAATTTGGCTGGAGACTTAAATCTAGGTCTAGAGCCAACATTAGCGTAGTCAGCGTATTACAGTAATTATGCCATGACTGAGTACATTTAAAGTTGCTTCAATTTTATTGACGTTTATAAGAGTTGCTTAAATTTTGACGTAGATCTCATATAGATTACATCTAGATTCTAAACTAAACGTAGATCTAGACTAAATCTTCTAAATATGATCTTTAGGTCTAGCGTTAGATTAAGATAACCATATAATGAACATAGTAATAAAAAAATCGGAACAGTATACATTGTTCGATGATCGAATTGAAAATGTGTAAGTTATAGCAGCTAACGGTGTAACGGGTTCGATAGCCGAATTAATTCATTATCTTTTTAGTTTTATTATATTATATTATATTTGAGGTTTAATAATGGAGGTATTCTCTTTTTAAACAACAATATTTTTTAAATATTTTTCTTGTTAATAAGTATTTATTATGCTTTCCTTGTTAAAGCAATACAAAATGCTTATATGGTAATTACGAAGTACAGTAATGCACATAATCTGAATGCTACATAGTGGGTGACTAGCAACAAATCTAGCCCTCAGAGAGAAGCCCCTGGTCCCTCTCGGGTCACTTCCTCATGCCCCCGACCGTCTCCTCAAACAACGGTGTGATCTCCTGGTCCCTTGTCCACCTCACGGCCAAAAAAAGTTCCAGCAAAACGTGACATGTGTGTATATGTGTGTCGTCTGGAACTTAAGAAATTGGGTCATATTCATGCGCACAAGTAGTCCTGCAGCTGATATGGTCTGGCGATAATTTAAGAGTGGGCGATCTTTTCTAGAAAACTGGACAAAAAAGCGCCGAAGGGCGTACCACTCTAGGCTCATGAACTTCTCCTTTCTGGAAGGATAAATATTGTATTGCAAAAAAAAATATTAATAATAATTTAACATCATTTAAATGCGGAAGGAATTATGATTATTTTAAGTACAAAAAAGGGGTATAATGTTTGGGTATAAAGGTCTTTGCTGATAGTTTGCATATGTAATGACTTAGAATCATATATTACTAGATCATTTATTTCAGTAAAGTCCGATCTAAAACAACTTTTCGGATCACTTCTTAGTGACCAACCCTAAATTTTGTCTTTGTCATTCTTCTTCAACTTGTTCGCGATGCCCATTAAGTGCCCGATTCTGCTAGGTTAGAGTCTAAGGCATTTATTTGTAAGCTCTAGATCTAGATGAAACCATCGTACGTACTTCATTAACGCTGGTAACACAATAGAACAGCATTATCCTACGAATGCAACAGACACAAAACAGGTAAATAGGCAGCTAATCCTGTAATGGTTTTGGCAATAATTCTATTCTCCAAATAGTGTATGTAGTTGTTTAACTTCGATAGAGAACGAGTGTCAAGACTTTGTTGCTTTTGATTAACATGTTTCGAATGTTTCTTCAGAGTTGAAGATTATTACCTGCCACCGACAGGATATCGACGGATGAGTGCATACCACACGACCAGTTAGTCATCCTTTAGTCTATATAGGAGGCCTACAAGAAAGTCCCATCTGGCCAGTCTGTATATTTTTTACAAAGCTTTTATGACTGTTTGTCTGTCTTGTAAAAAGTTTGTACACGTTATTTCTCCGACACCCAATTTACCGATCAAGCTGAAATTTTGCAAAATTTTTTATTTTACCTGACAACACAGAATCACTTTAAAAAAAAACAATTGGTAAAAATATTTCTAATCGTACAGATCTATTGTTGTTGGTCTAGATAAAGTCTATGTCTATTACAAATTTAATTACATGATCCAAAATAATGTATACAATTACACTCTGTACAAGTTGTTTTTTTTAAGTTTTGTTTTTTTTTTGTTTTTCTTGTTATGTTTTTATTTTTATAAGTCAGTCTTCACTTTGTTAAAAGTTTTGATTTTAGATTGTGCACTTCTAGAAAACAAAATAAACAGAAAGCGCTCTGGTATTCTGTGTTTATTCTGTATTTATTAGTTTGGTGTCATTTGGTGTTGACTTTGAAACATTGTTTAGAATCGTCTGCAGTTCTGGACAAATTTGATTTGAAAATCTAAAATTCTAAAAAAAAAAAAAATATTTTCATCTTGGATCAGAAGGGGATCTATTTGAGGATAACATCGCTTTGTATCGCCATCGCTAGATCCCCCCCCCCCCCCCCCAATAGACACACACACCTCTCACTGTTAGAAAGATCTAGAAATATAATGAATAAATGCTTTGAACAGCTCGATGGTATGCATTGGAAGGGACAGAGAAGGGGGGGGGTATTGTCGCGTGCTCCTAGGTTTATATAAACAATGATGACGTGTCTACCAAGTACCAATATTTAAGCCCCGGGAACTTCTCACGTGACTGGGTTGGCAAAATGTCATTAGTCTAGCGGCTGAAAACTTCGACAGTCAGTCAGACTATTGGAGCGAGTGTTTGTTTGTTAGTTTTAGTGTTGACCCTTTTTTTTTTTTTTTTTAACAATTATCTGGTCACGTGTCATCAAATAACTCGAAAACTTTTGCTTTCTGACCAAAGTGAAATGTCAGGGTCCTTTGGGGTATGTCAGCAATTCCATGCCCAGATAGACAGTCAAGAACAAACAGGATGCCAGGTCTTGTTGTATTCACCTCGGAATGCCGTTGTGACGATCTTTTGTTTTTGAGTACTAGATGTGAGGATGTCTTTGATGTTACGATGAGATTGTGCTGATCAGACAATTATTATAATTTAGTGTAGATTTCTATTTTAAACAATTACCGAAAACTCGAATAAGATCGTTATGCCGGAGACACAAATACAAACTATTAATTCAAACAATGAAGATACAAACACAATAAATTCAAAGTTTTGAATTAAATACACACAGCGAAAACAAAAAAAAATAAACAAGTGAACTATCTACGTTCAAGCTCATAACTACCACTAGATCTAACAATAGCTCAGGTTCTACAACTCATAACTACAACTTAACTAGATTTTTTTCTACAACTGACTTTTTCTTTGTCATTCCCAAAACTTTTTATTCATTAACCTCTCTCTGTCTCTCTCCTCATTTGCGAATAAGTCACGTCTTTCACCCCGCTTAATCTTCGATGCTCCTTTTATGGTGATTGAATTCCTTCTTTTCCAAGAAAGCAGGCTCTCTGCAACAGATCGTCGACTATCAACCTTGACATTGCTAAGGAGATGGTTGCAGAGAAATAAAAATAAACGTAGCCTTATTATGCTACATGACAGTCGTCAAGCTGGTCAGGTGTATAAACCCTGCCTCCATCCCGTCATCCCCTGCTGTCCAGCAAGAGCTATGGGCCTCGATTTATTTCTGATGGTCGAAGTGTATAAAATACATAGAAAGTACTATTGAAGTTCTTGTAGCTTTACAGACATTTTAAGAAAATTTCCCTCTTGGAGATGTCCAAAAAGTCTCGAAAGGAACCTTTGACCGAGAAAAGGATTTTTATTCCGTGGCCAACAATAATAAATATGTGCGGGTAGAAATATGTTTGCCAATTATTTTTGTTTAGCGCTATTTCATGCTTTTAGCTTTCTCAGTGCGCTATGATCCTATCATTTGTCTGGACCCGTTGGGAAAAATTGGGGGGGGGGGGGAGGGAGAGAAAGAAAGGGATATCTGGGTGCATTTAGCCGTAATCGATTTTTTAAAAGCATTCATTTTTTAAAAAGTGGAACTACCTCAGTTCGAACTCATGGCTCAAGCCTCCTCACGTCGACATAGTATCCGCTCTGCTAGTGATCTGCTTATGAAAACAGAACATTATAAAGTTATATATTATTTGTTTCAAACTTACTTTAAGGCGGCGACATATGAAAGGGACTGATTCAGCTTATACCACCGCTTCAGTCAAGTACAATTTCTTTCCCTTGTACTAAACAAAATAAGTAATAACCAATAGTTAATTAGCTAATCGTTTTTTTCAATTGATTCTTGTGTTGTCGGGTAAAAGAAATAATTGTGTTAAATTTCAGCTAAATTCGATATTGGCTGTCAGAGAAATCAGGTGTAGGCCTACAAACTATTTAGAAGACAGACAGACAGAGTTGAGTTGAGTTAAGCTTTTTTTAAAGAAAGGACGGGCCTGTTATTATAAGAGATTATATCAAGGGCTAAAGACAGGGAGGAATGTATAAAGACGGTTAGCAGATCTTGTGTGGTGCCCCGACATATTAAAGGATAGGTGAAAGTGTGACCCAACAAAAGTGCATTCAATGAAGAAACTTTACAGGCGGGACCTTTCATTGTCAAGCTTTACTTGCAAGTATGAAGTGGAATTCAAGCAAGGAATGACTATAACATACATTTACATTGTATAATTAGTTGTTTGTATATTTTATTTACAAACTGTGTCAGGTTTTTTTTTTTACTCTTATCATCATGGCCAGATTTGGGAGGGGCAGGAGGAGACAAGGGGGGGGGGGGGGGGGGTTCAAGCCACCTGAACGACACATATAAAAACAAGAAAAAGAGGGGGGGGGCACAATAAGATTTTAAAATTCTAATTTCGATGGGTCAGCGACTTCAACGTTGTTTTATTTCCCCTCCAATTTTTTCCCCCCAATCTTAATGACAACACTTAGAAATCTTACTGCTGGTAACGTTGTCTTCTTGGGTCAAGAAGTGTGACGTAGACTTGTGTTGAGACTAACTTTTGTTATATCTAGATTTAGATTTTCTCTAATTCTTTTGTTTTATGTTCATTCATCTGCTTATCACTCTGCTTTTTTATTCATCTGCCCATCGCTCTGCTTGTTTATTCATCTGTCATCACTCTGCTTGTTTATTCATCTGCCCATCACTCTGCTTGTTTATTCATCTGCCCATCGCTCTGCTTGTTCATTCATCTGCCCATCACTCTGCCTATGTGTCAGTTCCTATGATTGCTAATCAGTGTACTCCTCTCTCTACTCATCTAACGGCTCCACGTGACTCAGAAAGACCCAGACGATACAAGCACGTCCTCAAAACGATACATTCGCCACTTAGCTGGTGATATTATACTCCCGTAGTGGACATTAGCCAGCGTTCTATTTAGCCCCAAAGGATAACTCTGACTTTCCCCATTTTTCGTTATCACCTATTACCGGAAGTAATCATACAAGAAAATTGCTTGATTTAATTATTGCTTTTTTTTGTAAGGATTGCCAACAACATCTAAAACAGGACAGTGAGTAAACAGTTGTTGAAGTACATCCTGACAGGGCCGGCTTTAAGAATGCGGGCCAAATACAATAAATGCTTGAGAGGCCTGCTCTTCTAATTTTTATTTTCAATAACAACTATTACTATTAATTAGATTTACTAGATCATTATACCAACATTTAATACAAGATGAAAAGGAAGCAACTCAAAAACGCAATAAGCGCATGTAGCTTATTTAAAGTTACGCCCATCGTACGATAAGCCTGCACTAAATATGTTAAGTCCTTTATCTTTAAAAGCCTGTAACAAGAGGCGGCTATATAGATCGGGTCTCAAACAAGGAAATCCTGTGCTGAACTGGGAGTCGACCACTTATTGACGTTGTGACAGAGCGACGCATGAGATTAGCTGAACATGTGTTCCGACAAAATGAACTACGCATACCTAGAATTTCGATGACATGGACGCTAATACGAGGAAAGCGCAAACAGTGACGTCCTCGTATAACTTGGCGCCACACATTCATGGAGGAACTCAGAGCAGTGGACACCAGGTGGGAAGAGGCTTCAGTGACATATCTTGTCGCCTAAAGCGCCAAACGGCGCGGGAGGATCTAAGTCTAAGTAAGACAAGGACAGGCGCAGATGACGAAAAGGATATCTAAATCGATCACCTGCGGATAATGGTTATACATGCCCTGGATGTGGCAAAATATGTAGGTCAAAGCTGGGGCTGTGTAGCCACGGGAAATACTGCATTTCTCACTAATCTTCGGACTCGAAGACAAGCCTTATTATTATTGTAAATTGCCTAATAGGAGCAATCGGTCAAATGGGCCTAATGTCGGCCCTGCATCCTGTCATGCGACTTAAGCAACAAGACATTTCATGAGTATAGATGTCGTATACATTTCAGGTTTATAGATGTTTGACTTCTAGCCTTCACTAAAAGAGAAAAGCCGATACTAGTTTTGTGTGTATTGTATTCGTCTGTAAAAACTAGATCTCAGAAACTAGAAAAACTTTGGTAAATCCAATCCAATACTTGTAGTTTGCAAAGTTTAAAGTTAAACAGCTACCTGTTTTCTTTTGAAAGCAAATCCTTTCGTTATTAAAGTTGTCACGCAGACAGTTTTCTCCTAATAATAAATCTCTTTTGAAACAATACACTAAAGTAAGGGAGGTTATATTGTTGAAGGGAAATATATAATCTATTAATTTGGTCGCATTTCTATATAGAATTATGCCGTTTGTCAAAATAATATTTTTTAAAGCTATAAGTAAGTACTTCACAGTTTTCTGGACTCAAATGTTGCCATAAATGTTCCATCTCTTTCTCTACATGTAAAGAAAAATTTAATTTTATTTACACAAACGATTAGGGGGCGCGGTGGCTGAGTGGTTAAGCGTTCGGTTTCTGAACCTGAGGTCCTGGGTTCGAATCTCGGTGAAGGCTGGGACTTTGAATTTCGGGATTTTTAGGGCGTCCCTGAGTCCACCCAACTCTAATGGGTATCTGACTTTAGTTGGGGAAAGTAAAGGAGTTGGTCGTTGATCTGGCCTCGTGACATCCTGCTCGTTAACCGTTGGCTATAGAAACAGATAACCTTAACATCATCTATCCCATAGATCGTAAGGTCTGAAAGGGAAACTTTACTTTTTTTTTTTACACAAACGACTAACAATACCTCGTACTTTTGGTGAGATTGATGCCTTGCAATGATTCTGTAAATTGGATAAACCAATCAATTGTCTACGGTTCTGTTAAATAGATATGAATAAGGGAAGGTAATATTGTGATGGATATCAGACTGTAGTTTCATAGTTTCTGATATTCGTGGTTAAAATATTGAAACCTCTCGTTCTACCCACCCTGCTTTTTACATTAACAATATAATATTAAGCAAAAATGCGGGGGCCTTCAAAGAGGTCAAGACTCCGGGGCCCCCAAACGATGGAAAATTTCCCCTTTGTATATAAAACAAAATAAATTAATTTACCACTAATTGATTAACTAAACTGGTGGACTTCTTTTTTATTGTCGACAATGATTAATTGTGAAAAAACTCAACTTGATCCGAGAATGGCAAGTGGTAGAAAAAAAAGAAGTAAATGAATTCATCCAGACAGAGTGAGTTACTAATCAGCTTTTAAAAAAAAAAATAAGGGCGCATGATCGCTGACTTTAAACAGCCATGTATAAATTGTCGTTCTTTGAAGTTATATAAGGAACGCTACGTCAAAGATTTTCGACAAATTTTGCTTCTTTATTGTAAGATCCATATGTCTTTTGTTAGAATTTACATAGTGCAGTCATTATTATTGATATATCTTTTCTGTTCGTCACATTTTCGCTTTTGAGATATTAATGGCATAAAATGCTAGAGATACTTCTAAACTGATCTAAAGTTAGTACTAGTGATTAATAATAGTTTTTTAAAAAGTTAATTTCTACAGCTCTGTTTACAAACACCTAGGCGGCTAAAGGCACACTATTAAATGATAGAGAGAAATAAAAAAAGACGTATTTTACTAAATGTTTGGAAACGTTTGGATTTTTATGGGGAGCGACTTCCATAACTTTGACCCATGTGTCCACAAACCGTTCAGTTTTAGAGGGCGTAACGCGACAAAGGGCTATGAGCGCAGGGCATTCTCAGATACATATGGAGTAAATTGTTCACTGTGGTTTAAAGGCATTTCACCATTATTTAGTTCTCTCTATTTATCTGTAAGGTCTCCCTTGACGTATGATCACTTACGTGGTTCACTTAATGTATTAGCGCTTACGTGGTTCACTTTACCGCTGCCACCATGTTAAGTAGTCCAATATAATTGAGGCAGGCTTACGGCAGAATTTGTAGTGAATGGTCAAAGAGTGAAATTCCAGTTAGACACAGGAGCCGACGTCAACATTATTTGTAAAAGGTTTGTCAAGAGATGTCAAGCAGTGGAGACCACACAAACCCTAAGAATGTGGAACATGACTGAACAGAAGCCAGAAGGAGTTGCTGATTTACCAATGACAAACCCAAAAACAGGGAAAACAACTGTAGTGAAGTTCGTCGTCGTTGGAAATAACTTTCAATGCCTCCTAGGCTTGAAAACGTGTCAAGAACTGGACCTCATTACACTCAACGACAACAATTTCGTCTCTCGAATACAGTCAACCAACGATAACCTAGGTGACCTAGGAGAAGCGAAACTAACCATCGATGCAAACAAATCTCCAGTGGTGTCTGCATGCCGCAATATTCCTTTCGCATACAGAGACAAAGTCAAGAAGGAGCTGGATGTACTCGTGAAGAGAAAAATACTGGTCCCAGTAGAGGAGCCAACGGATTGGGTCAGTCAAATGGCCATTGTTCAGAAAAAAAACGGAGATTTGCGAATCTGTATAGACCCACAACACTTGAATAGAGTCTTGAAAAGGGAGCATTACAGACTCCCCACTTTTGAAGATACTCTACCCCAGTTCGAGAACGCCAAAATCTTCTCGAAACTTGACGTGAAAGAAGCTTATTGGCATGTTCGCCTTAACAAAGAATCAAGTATTCTGACAACAATGATAACACCTTACGGCCGGTATAGATGGACAAGGCTGCCCTTCGGACTTTGCGTCAGCGGAGAAATATTCCAAAGAAAACTGTCACAAGCACTGGAAGGCCTCAGCGGCTGCATCAATGTTGCCGACGACATCATTGTAGTCGGGTGTGGCAGAACCATGGAAGAGGCGTTGGGGGACCATAAGACAAAACTGGAAAATCTGCGAGAAAGATGCAAAAGAAAATCCATAATACTGAACGAGAGCAAAACATTGGAACAAACAGAGGCGGTCGAATTCATGGGACACGTCATCAGCGCACAAGGTATCGAACCAGACCCCAAGAAAGTGCAGGCCATAGTAGACATGGATCGCCCTACAAACGCACAGCAAGTCCGACGATTCTGTGGCATGGTGCAGTACCTGTCCAAGTTCCTCAGCAACCTGTCAGCCACATCACATCCCCTGCGGGAACTCACCAAGAAAGAAACGGAGTTTGAGTGGAACGAAGAATGCGAAGCCGTCTTTAGGAAATTAAAAGCGATGATAACAACAACCCCGGTGCTGGGTTTCTATAACGCAGCCAAATCCCTGGAAATCCAGGTCGACAGCAGCCAAGATGGGCTTGGTGCCGTGTTGATGCAGGAAGGGAAACCATTGGAGTATGCCTCACGAGTCTTAACACCAACGGAAAAGAGATGGGCTCAAATAGAGAAAGAACTACTGGCCGTGGTTTTCGGACTTGAGAGGTTCAATCAATACACTTTTGGCAGACCCGTCACAATCGTAAATGACCACAAACCCCTTGCTACCATCCTACAAAAACCCCTAAACCAAGCCCCAAGACGGTTACAGAACCTCATTATGAGAAGCAATAGATATGATTTCACATTCAAGTGGGTTCGCGGAAACGAACTGTACATAGCCGACACGTTGTCCCGTGCATGCGACACTAAGCCATTGACTGAAGAAATATTGAACCTCAACATCCAACAAATCGTCGATATTCCCGATCCACTGCTAGACCGAATTAGAAGCGAAACAGATGCTGATGAAACTCTACAAGCTCTCCGAATGACCATTGAAGAAGGTTGGCCTGTCAAGAAAACTGCCGCTCCCGAGGCTCTGAGGCCCTATTATGACTTTGCCGAAACCCTGAGTATAAGTAATGGAATCATCGTCAAGGGGGAAAGAGTACTAATTCCCAAAAGCATGCGCTCAGAGATGAAGGAGAAGTTACACGCCTCCCACCTAGCATACGACAGCATGATGAGGCGGGCGAGGGCCCTGATTTTCTGGCCAGGAATGGCTGCAGAAATCAAACAGATGTCCGACTCGTGCACCACCTGCCAAGAGAACAAGCCAAGCAATCAAAGAGAAACGTTGTGGCCACATTATGAAGGAAAAGGACCCTGGGAAAAGGTGGGAACAGACTTAATGGAGATCCAAGGGAGAACATACTTGATCACAGTTGACTATTTCTCAAATTGGATCGAAGCTGACTTATTAACAACATCAACCTCAACCGAGGTGATTAGAAAACTGAAAGCTCACTTTGCCAGATTCGGAGTCCCTAAAGTCCTAATCTCTGACTGTGGTCCCCAATACACGTCTCACGAATTCGCCGTATTCACTAACAGATGGAACATATCGCACCTCAGGTCCGATCCCGGACACCCCAAAGCCAACGGAAAAGCAGAGGCCGCAGTAAAAACAATCAAAAACATGATGAGAAAGACCATCGGAACCGGAGATGATCAATACGAAGCCCTGCTGGAACTTCGCAACACTCCCAAACAGGACTGTGGCTATAGCCCAGCCCAGTTGTGTTTGAACAGAATACCACGGTCACTACTACCCCTGACTAAAACCCTTGAGCCCGAAAGATACACAGAAGACCTGGGGGCGAAAGTCCGTCACAGGTACACCATAAAAAAACACTATGATAAAAGAGCAAGAGACCTGCCCCGGCTGAATGTGGACCAAAACGTTTACTTCCAGAGTCCAGGAAACAATGATTGGCGGCCTGGCATAATTATTATGAGAAACAGCGAGCGGTCCTATACCGTGAAGGGAACAACGGGCGGTACATACGTTAGGAACAGAGTGCACATCCGGCCCAGGAATGTCCCTCACTCAGACATCTTTTCAGATGATGAAACGGCAACCCATGAGGCGCCACTAGATGCCTCATCCACAGACGTAACACCACACCCTGCTTCAGAGCCCAGCGCCGGCCCAGACGGGATCCCACCCTTAGCTCACGGAGCAGAGCCTAGCGTGAGAAGGAGTGGTCGAACGAGAGCCACCCCTACGTGGCACAAGGACTATGACATGGGCAAGTGGTGACCTCCCCTGCAGTGTGGTTTTGTTCGTTTTTGGTGTGTGTTTTTTTTTATTTACTCTCTTCGTTTGGCTAGATGTGCATAGCCTTCAATATCGATGTACAGGATGTTAATATGCCATGTGTTCGTTTTGGAATGTTGTAGTGAATATGTTTCGTCGAGAGAAAGGGAAGGATGTTAATAGTTGATATGTAAGTTATAGCCCTTAGTATTTGTGAGTTATGTGTTTGTGTTGTAAACTTCCGTTTGCGCGCAAGATGGCGTCTTTTGGTGTTTAAATAAAAGTATTAGGCTCAATTCCAAGAAGTGTTGCCTCAATTATATTGGACTACTTAACACAGATGATGTTAAGTTCATTTGTTTCTTTAACCAACGGTTACTGTGTCAAGTACTCAGAGGTGCCCTAAAAATCCGAGTCTCACAAGGATTTGAACCCAGATCCCCAAGGTCGGAAGCCAGGCGTTTAACCACTCGGCCCCATGTGCTAGGTTCTATTTTTGTATAAATCTCTGAGCACTTGTAATGCTTCTTCTTTGTATTTATGTCTTAAAATTGTGTCACATTTCGCTTTGGGCTATTACATCTAAATCTAACTGTGTCTTATTATTTTTACAGCGGAACATTTTTCTATATCATCTTGTTGACAAACTGTGTAGATTTAAATTTTACGAAATGTTAGTGCGCCTTGGTCAAGGTCGATCACTGCCTACATAACTTAGTAACACCCTTAGTAAAATCACTAAATTTAGAAAGCCTTCAGGACAGAAGTAAAGTAGCAATTATACATAAAACACTGGACCATAATCATCAAATACAAAAACAAAATTTAATAAAATACTCAGAAAGACACAAAGATAAAGGTACATTTCTCGTCCCATATGCTAGGACAAATTTGTACAAATATTCCTTCTTCCCTAGAGCATGAAATGGGTTGCCTGAGCTAACCAGGAAAACCAGTGACTTAGCAGAATTTAAGTCATTGGTTAATATGCATGATTAAATGCATGACGCGTAGGACGTAATCATCTTCTTTTTTGAAGTAACGTCTGTATTATATAAGATAAGAAGATAAGTCCGAACGACAGTCCAGCGCGCAAACGGCAAACCGCACCACCAAGAAGCCATGCTTCGTGTAAAATGGGGATGCATCAATAGCTTCCCTTTTTTTTTTTTTTCAGTCATGGCGGAAGCTTTAAAAGTAATCATGGACTTGGTTTTAGCCGCAGCCTCTTCCAAACTGATTTAAAAGTAATACCGATAACAGAAAGAAACCATCTAGACGCCTTTTTAGCTCTTTGGATGGACGGTCAGCGCCTTTACCTTCCCCCCCCCCCCCTACCTTTTTCTTCCACTTCCACCGTATTTGTAAATCGCTTCATCAACTTCTAACCCAGATCTCACTCTATGACAAGCGCATGAATATTTAACGAGGGAACGTAGCCACGAGGTGAAGCGGTTAGTTCAAGACCTTTGTACCAAAGCCAAAACTATCCAGGCGGAGGGATCTGCGGCTCTTCTCTTTCTTGAACTCCGCGGGTACTACATAATTCACAAGTTGCTGGCTTCTACTTTCACTTAGGAGATTAACAGTAGTCCGTTTTCTTAATCTTTCAGTTGCTTGGAACAGTAGAGAAACAACCAAGTTATCGCTTGTGCTATTTTTTATCGAAATCTTCTGTGAACAAGCAAAATATTAAATAACTTTTATTAAAAACGGGGAACAACTCCTAATTTACAGCTACATCTCTCAATATGTAGAAGTTATTTATATATTTTGATACCCATTAAAATAATTAATTACCAATAATTAATTGACTAACTGGTTAATTTCTTATAATCTCTTGTTTTGTTAGGTTCAACAAATAATTGTTTAAAATATCATTGTCAGTATAGAAAAAAAAATTAATTACCAGAATTTAATTGTCAATTTTTTTATTGATTCATGTATCGTCTATTCCAGGGGTCGGCAGCCTGCGGCTCGCGAGCCACATGCCGATCTTTTAATGTTAAGCTGCGGCTCTTTAGTTCCATACTCAAACTTTATTTATTGTATCGAGAAAAACAATGAATTGATTAACTAAGATTAGGCAGCGATTCTATCTCTCAGTCACTTGTTCTCGCTTTTCACCCCACCCCCTCCCTATGTCTTCAAATGTAACATACTTGCAGGTGGAAGAACTCAACTTTCTTCTGCTTTATCAATGATATAGATACGTCTTGACGACATAAAAGACACGGCACAAGTTGGCTTTCTGTCAGGTAGATGTCTTCCCAAGGATTGCTAGCGCTCTCGTGACAAACTAGGGAGAAGATTTAGCGAATGCGGTGCAAAAATGCCTTAAAGACAATAAGATCTATTTAAATAAACTCGTTTCAATAGCAACTGATGGAGCCAGAAGTAGGACAGGAAAAAATAAAAAGAGACTCTGCGAGTCTCCACGAATTTCTTACGTTTCACTTCCTACTCCACCAAGAAGTGCTGGTCAATAGCACTCTAGCATCGTCAGTTGAAAGAATTCTTAAACGAAATGGAGACTCAGTATTCCGACCTCCTTCTTTCCAATAAAATGCGATGGCTTTTACAGGTATGATGTTGAAACTTCCAGCTTTGTACTAACCTTTTTCTTTTGCAAAACAAACACTCTCCTCCTACTCTTCTGCATGCTAGCAATGGTTCACTATCACGACCAGATCTTTCTTTAGTCTCTTCTAACTTGGAATCTGTCATAACTTATCAAGTACTAGGCGCAATATTGGCAGTGACCACCTTCCAATATTACTGACTGCTACTCTTTTTCTAAAATCAACACCAAGACCACCAAAGAGTCACGAAAGTGGTGCTGTACTAAAGCTAATTGGGAAGGATATGGGACAGCTGTCGACAATGCCCTGGAAAAAATCCATGTAGAATCTAGCTCTGTCGACCTTGTATACCGTCAAATAACAGCAGCTATCCTGGAAATGGCTAAAAAGTTTATTCTTCGAACTTACCCTTGTAAAAAATTCAGGAACTTTTGAACAGCTGAAATTAACAAACTTGTTACGGCCCGGAAAAGGGCACACCAAAAGGTCCGAAAGAACCCAAACAATTCAATACTCAACTCATATAACAGACTCAGCCTACTAGTCAAAACGTCTGTTAACAGGGAAAAACGACAACGTTGGACCAACACCTGTGTAAAGTTAGACCTAAGAGACAGCTCTAAGGCCTGAAGTTTTCTGATAAATCTCAAAAATGCTGGGCGTACGAAAATAGCAACCCAGTGGGGTAACCATTTCATCAAAAAGAAAATTGCCACCTTGTTGAACAAATATTTTGCTAAGATCAACAAGGCTGCCAAGAAGTTCCCAATGTCCAAAGCCATGATAAAGCTCGCAAAGCTGATGAAAAAAAAAAGACCGAAAGGAACCACAGACCGAAAGTGCTGAGGGAATGATGAGATCCTCCTTCTCGATAGGCGAGCTTAATGCTGCCATAAGGCAATGCCAGGTCAAAAAGGATGCTGGGCCTGATGGTATCACCACCGAAATGAAGGGCCGTGCTCTTGGCATTTATAAATAGAACCTGGAAACGTGCCACCATTATTCCTATACCAAAAAATGGAAAAGATGCTTCCACTGCTGAGGGCTACAGGTCCATCTCACTCACATCTTGTGTGGGAAAGATGGCTGAAAAAAATGGTAAATGAGAGGCTGGTTTGGTAACGTGAGAGTGCCCGTCTTATAGCTCCAGAAGAGGTTTTTTTCAGGGCTGGAATGTCCGCTATAGACCAAGTCAACATCTTTGTGCAGAGCGTAGCCGATGGATTCCAAAGGACCAAAAGCACATACGCAGTCTTCATTGACTTATGTAAATAAATATCGTTGCTCGTTGAGTTATTACAATATTTAAACTTGGTTAGGGGAAAGAAAGAGCCGTCAGAACTATAACATTTGACACCTTTAGTAAAATCACTTAATTTAGCAATAATAATAATAGCAATAATAAAAATGTTTGTTTTACATGTTCGTTTAGAGTTGAAGATAGTTTACTTCCTAGTCCAAACCTCCCGCAGGACGACGGGGGATGGGAGCGGGCAGGGTTTGAACCCGGGACCATCGATAAATCCGAACGATAGTCCAGCGTGCAAACCGCACGACCAGGCAGCCATCCAATAATACATCAAAGCAATAGTATCAAGAGTAGAAATAGCAGCAAAAATAGGTAAACCACTGAACCATAAATTACAAATACAAAAGAAAAAGCTAATAAAATACACACAAAAAAAGGTTCGTAAAGGTTCATTTCTTATTCCATAAGTTGGAGCACATGCATGAAAGTGCTCCTTCTTCCTTAGTGCCATTTGGATTGATTTGTCGTTAATCAGCCACTATAACCAATGACCTAGCAGAGTTTAAGTCTCTAATTAACATGCACTTCTAGATTAATACATGGATACGTGTAGGACGTAATTATCTTCTCTTTTAAAGGAACGTCTGTAATTTATAAGATAAGATAGTTGACAAGAATACAAATCCCTTGCCCAAAAAGATACCATATAAGAAGTTAAAGCTTGTACTATCAAGGGGCACAACTCGCATTAACTATTTGAATTTCACTTCTCTAGTTCCCAGAAACACTCCTCTGCTCACTGACCCATTGACCCATTTAGAAATAACGCTGCCTTTTAACGAGCACCGAGTGACATTAAGGCGGCACCCTACGGGGGCTAAAAAATTATCTTCAACGCCCCGCATTTCCTCAAGTTTATTTTGAGAACGGTGTCAAAACTAGCACTAGAAAATAAAGAGGGAACAAAAATATTGTCGTTAATATTCGAAACGAGGCTTAGTGTGGAAACGGAAGAAATGGAATTGGAAGAGAACCCGAAAGGGAAAATAACTAATTAGATATTATACACGCTGAATTTAGAGTTTTGCCTCTGAAGATATTTTATCTTATTTTTTTTTGTAATATAATGTAACTCTATTATTTAGGCTCTTATTTCGGAAATAGCTTTTAGGTTATCAGTTTGACATTTTATATTTTAGTTTACGACCTTATTAACAAATACGAAATAAAAACTTGTCCTTTTTCCATCATGAAAACAGCAATAAATGTTGATTTGTTCTTGACCCAAAAACCTATATGAGGAAGACTAAAATATTTGCAAGGATATCGCATTTCCTAGTTGGCAACTAATTGTACTTCTCCTAAGAACGATGCCAATAGAATGGTGCGTGTTACGCTGTAATTAGTCCTGCTTTAACACGTACAAAAAGAAGCTTTAATTTTCTTTAAAACAAAAAGGATTGTTTACAAGTGTTCGGTATAGTACACTACAGTAGCTTGTATGTTGTAGTGTCTCTTCAACTATTGTCTCATAAATGCTCAGTTTTTAAGGTGCCCATTATAAATGTATAACTCCTCGGCCAACTCGCATTAGGATATCGATCCGTTTTGGTACGGTATTTAGATTTGAAAATGATTTGTAGCTGATAGATTAACAGTTTCTCCATCAAGGGGGGTACAATTGTAGTATGCCGTCAAGTGTAGGGCTGGATTGACCTATAGGCAACGCAGGCTATAGCTTAGGGCCACCAAGAAGTATTTAGTACTGACATGTAAATCTTAAGTTATCTCAAATAGCTTAGGTAGTTTAAGTAAAGTCTCCCTGTCAGACCTTGCCATCTATGGGGCAGATGATGTTAAGGTCATCAGTTTCTTTGGCCAACGGATAACCAGCAGGGTGTCATGTGGCCAGCACAACGACCAACCGCCTTTACTTTCCCCAACTAAAGTCAGGTACCCATTAGAGTTGGGTGGGATCATTGGTTAAGCGCTTGGCTTCCGAACCTGAAGTCCTGGGTTCGAATCTCGATCAAGACTAGGATTTTGAATTTCGTGATTTTTAGAGCGCCCCTGAGTCCACGAAATAGCTTAGGGCCTTTTCAACTTTAAATACGGAAATGGTCATGTGTAACAACTCATAGGGTCTTCTTAAGCGTAATACAGTCAATGTGGTTTCTTGTCTATTAAGGGAGAAAACTATGAGACATAGAGATTGCAAAAATGAAAATAAATAAATGTTCTGCCCAGAGCTTCTCTGTCCCTGAGAAATAGAAAAAACTCAATCGACCTTCACTTTTACAAGCACATTATTTTCAGTTTCAAATGACCTTCCTAGCAGATGGCCATTTCACTGAACACGCTATTAAATTACACAGTGAAAGTACGTGACAACAAAAGTCCACGTCGTGATGAAGTTATTAACGGCCAATTAGCGCAAGCTCAATATAGCTTCTGGACTATCACGTGACCATGACCCTATGCGAGGATTACTGCGCTAGCGTATCAAAGCTGGTTCATTCATTCATTACACTGGATTGAAGAGAGCACTACAAACTTGTTATAAACACATCGTTATTGAAGGGACCGTTGTATGGCGGACAGCAGGACTGCTGACAAGGTAAAGAAAACGAATATGGGAGTGTTTCTCCGGTGTTCTCGGCCTTCGACCTCACCTTTAGCCCGAATGTCTTATGATACGAGCCATTTCAAATAGAACAGTTGTTTTTTAGACAGGCCGATAGAGGGGAGCTTCCATGGGCCAAGGAAGAATTAACATTCTTTAATTGCTTTCTTACTATTAGAAAGAGGAAGAAGAAACCCTTGACTTTCTTAGTGAGATAGAGTTGGGGGAGGAGCTAACCTTGACCTCTAGCAATCTAAACTTTTCAAAACTAGATTCTTAAATTCTAATGGTAAAATTATATATTTATATTAAATATATAATTTGATGTATGTTTCTTTTAGATCTATAAAAGAAACATAAATCAACATTCGCGCAACCAATTATCTTGCAACGATTTTTCTTTTTGAAAAAAAAATGCGAATCAATAAGTCAATAATATTCTGAGATGTGATGCTATGAGATCGATATTTGATCAATTAGCAACGCATTCGTCTGAATCATTCTACCAGATTTATCCCAAATGATATTTCATTAGATCGTTGCTGACCTCTTGCTTAGAGAAACGATTGATTCCCCTTTCTGAACCTGCCTTTCATCCAAAAACGATATGTCCTATTTTATTTAGAATCATTCAGTTCTTCATTAAAATGCATCAAAAATAATGTGACGCGAGAAATGTGTTAGTTTAGTCAATGGATAATCATTCTAGTTTTCTTGAATTATTTCGTTAGTTTTCTTGAATAGTTCCAGAATTCTTGAATAGATAACACATTTAATGAGTTCATGACACAGACATATATTATATCTAGACTGGACATGGTTCATGACTTTTGTATTGGGAAGAACTTTGGCATTTTATATATTTCTCCTAGCAAGGGGTCAACAGCTATTTCAACGTGTCTTGCTTGCTGAGATTTTATTAGGATAAATTAGGATATTTTGAGAACCTTGAAATAGATGACTTTGTGACACTTAAACGTCAGTTTCAAACTTTAATGTGAATCCAATATAAAAAGTATTATCGCCTTGGACTTCAAACACCTCTGATGATATCCGACAATTTTGAATGTATATAACAGTGAGTTCTCATTAATTAGCACTATACAACACTCGTAATAGTGTTGGGCGCGAAAACTGTTTTATTTGTAGCTATAAGTCCATATTTTAATAATCAATTAAATAAAAACAAGATTTAAAAAAGCAGCATCTTAAATCTACTCTTCTGAACCATATTTTATAGTCAGAAATACAGACAAAGGTGCAGGACTCAATATTTGTCCGCGTGAATATCAAAATTACTATCATTTCATTATGATGAATAGTGCGCTCTAAACGCCAGGGAAATACATTTCTACAAATCTGAATGAAGAAAAATGCTTGACGCCTAGGCCAGAGGTTCTCTGGCAGGGAGAGTGCGAGCGTCATCTTTTTGACTACGAGGCATCACAGATAAAAAAATAAAAAATAAACAAGCAATAGAAAAAAAAGGAATACTTTTTAAAAGCAAAGCGTATCTAAGGGAAGGAACCGCTAATTACTGCATTTATCTTAAAATTACGGGGTTTATCTCCCTTTAGCTGTTTAAAACAAAATTAATTAATTAGTACTAGACAGACAGACAAACAGAGTTGATATCAGCTTTGTAAAACATTTTTTTCAGCTTTTAGATTCTTTACCGAAACTGAAGCATTGACATTTTAATGTCCATACGGATGAAATCAAAGGGTGATAAAATGTACACACAGCAAACTTATTGGAGATTTTCACGGTAAACCAACGTGAAGAAGGACTCTGTAGTGAATTTCACTATAATTTTAGAAAATATCTAAATGTGTGGTAGTGAGTGCCCGCATAAAGTGTCAATTATTACTGCTTAGTTATTTGCCCGCTTTTAGATAAATTTTAAGTTGCAGTTGCTTCCTTTTTATTGAAATTAGTTTGTGCCGCCAACTAAAAAGCTTAAATTAGTATCATATACTTTTCAAAAACCTTAGCTTATGAACACGTTGACCAGAGGGAGCAAACATACAATACCTGCCATTTTAAATTTGCAAACTACGTTTACAAATCTCTTGTTATTTTAAAAGTGTCGATGTTTAATTCCGATTCATTTCCCTTTTATTTTTCCTCACACTGTGAAATTTTAATCATTTCAATTAGAAACGCTTTTATTGATGAATTAAGATCAATGATGACATGACACGAAGAACTGAAGAGCTCTCAGCAGAAAAACAAAAGGCCTGCATAACAATAGAATAATTATTTTAAAAATAAAAATGGACGCCTCAAACAATAACGTGCTGTTTCCGTGTTCCTGAACTACCCTGTACCACCAAGAATTTACGAAGGTACGACTTGAACAGAGGTATTTCAAAAACACGTGTGTAGATCTACTATTATTTAGTGTACCAGTTATTCTAGCACTATGAACAACTGACGGACTTCTGTATTGGAAGAACATGGCAGCCCAACCCCCTCAAGGTGTTTACGAGGGAAATGAAGCCGATTGCACTTTAACGCCTGTATTTAATTAAAAACTTTATAAATCTGTGACACTTTTTATCTCGTAGTAATTTGATCTTAATTTTTTGTTTTTCTGTTTTGTTTCTTTATAAAAACACAATAGTTGAAATCATTTTCAATTTGAGGGGATTTTTTAGTCAAGGACGCGAACACTTAGTAAAAGTACATTGCTCTTTTAACGTTGCGTAGTGGCCAAGTGATAACACACTGACCTCTGTGGTGCGGGTCGCTGGTTTGAACCCAAATATCACCGTTTCAAAATGAAAGTCTTTCCCTTCACTTTGAGATGTTTATGACGTCATTGTGTTCGGTCATGTGTCATATCAAGGTCAAGTATTTTAAACTCTTTCTCTCCGTAATTATTTACCACATTCTGGTGGAATCAACTCTGGTATCGTCAGTTAGGAGAGAAAGAGTTAATGGTAAATAAACGATGTAGCTCGTTGCGCTGGAAATATGAAACCCTCGTAAGCCGTCAGCCACAAGAAGTCTTAAGTTTACATCCCTTTCCCTATTGGTAATTTACATCATTACACGGTCGAGCACACTTGGAAGATCAAAGCAGCATTGCCAGTGATTAGTTATACTGTCTTTGCTTGGTATGTTTAAGTATCAAAACTGAAGAAATGTATATAGGATGTGGCAGAGAGGCTAAGTACGCTTGAGCTTGGCTTGGCTACCTATCAAGGGGGCTCGAAGTTTGAAACCGGACTCTATCAAAGTTGCTTATTGAGTACCTAAAGGCAGATTTTTCTTTACCCCCCCCCCCCCCTCCCTGGTCGATAACTGTGATCGGACCATGGCGCACTGGACACGATATAAGCATGAAAGTTGTGCTATATAAAAGGTATTGAAAAGAAAGAATAGAACTAGGTTAGTACATATTGTCTCAGGACAATTTATAATGTTCATCTTAAAGCCAGAAAATTATAAAGATAAGTGCATTAGTTTACCACCTGTGACCTACATAATTTGTTCAATCCTTATGGCAAAACTTGACAAACAAATGGTTACTAATTTTATAGACATCTATTATAGTTGGTTTAGTTGGTTCAGACCTTCGTAATTAAAAAAACAAATATTGAAATGATAATAAACTTAACTTTGATAATTATTTCAACCTTGCTAATGTAATTCCTGTTCCTTCGGAAAAAAAATGGTTGTTTTCCATGTGTTACAACGCTTTTATCAACTCGTCTGTCTGGGAGGACTTTTCGACCCGTTTTTTGGTCCCACTTACCAGTCTCGGATCAAGTCGAAATTCTTCCCAATTATTCATAGTCGAAGTACAAACATGAATCAATAATAAAAATGAACCGATTAGTTATTCAATTTAAACTTACCTAGACTTAGACTTAGGTCCTCCCGCGCCGTTCGGCGCATTGGGTGACAAGCTGTCTCCGTAAAGATCTGTCATTGGCAATGTCTGAAGCCTCCTCCCACCTGGTGTCCACTGTTCTGAGGTCCTCCATGAAGGTGTGTCGCCAAGTAATAGTTAATAGTTATTCAATTAGTGGTAACTAATGAACTTTGTTAAGAACAAGGTTAAAAAAAAAAAAGTATTGAGATATGTCGCAGTGATAATTTTGCGGTGTTTTACCTTATACAAGCTTAGTTGTTGTTGTTGTTGTTGTTGTTGTTTGTTGTTGTTGTTTTTGTTGTTGTTTGTTTGTTTGTTTTTTTGTATTTTTTATATTATTGTTATTTTAATAGTCTCTTTTAAAATATATTTCTTTTTAATCAAATCTCTTGACGTCAACAAGATAGCAACTTTTCTGCAGCTATTGCATGTAGGTACAGAAGGTGACACCTAACGAACAAGGGCGTAACTACGAATTTTCCATAATTTTGGGGCCTATGGGGCTTGACCTCCTTGGGGGCCCCTGCATTTTTGCGTAATATTTAATATTTAATGTAAGAAAACACTCATTTGGAGTTCCCCCTCAAGTGGGGGCCGGGGGGGATTTCCTAGTTCTCCCCCTCCTCCCCCCCCCCCTAGCTACGCCCCTGCTAACAAAGATGAAAAAGATAATATTGTATGAATGGTGGAATGCCTGTTGGTGGCATGACATTTCCGACAGCCCACGCATCTTGATGTAGCGTAGAGTTGTCGTTATTCTTCACATCACTGCCCACACACGATTTGTACCATGAAGGTTTATTTGTACCATAAAGGTTTATTTGTACCATGAAGGTTTATTTGTACCATAAAGGTTTATTTATACCATAAAGGTTCATTAGTACCATGAAGGTTTATTTGTACCATGAAGGTTTATTTGTACCATGAAGGTTTATTTTGTGTTATAGAGAAATGTACGTCCTTTGCACGTTTCTACAACTTGATCGTATCTTTAGTTTGGACACATCACAGAAGTAGAATGCTGATTTTTTGATGTACTAGCTCAATAGCCACATTTAAATTTATTTCTTTTTATACTTTAAAAAACTGTAATAGACAAACTAAAATTCTGGCAGTGTGGCCAACGAGCTATTAATTCTTTTCCCAACAATATACATTAACTGTCAATTTTTTTAGGAGAATCTATGGAACCGTTTTCGAGATCTGCGTCCACCCAGATGTTTGGCCTATATCCCAGAATGTTTTAGTGTCCACGAAGGTGTGACATGAATAGAGGTGTTGTAACAATAAAAAAAAACATTTAAAAAAAAAGCTTATACGAAGTGGATCAGTCATGTAATTAAATGTGTAATGGATCTAGATAAGCAACAATAAATTTAACGTAATCGCTTTTTAAAACCATTTTTTAAAGGATGGGGGAGGACCATCTGAATTGGAACGAACTCATGACTCAAGCCTACTTACTGACCACTCTGCTAGTCAAGTTCCTATAAAAATAGAAGGGTGCAAGTTATATATCTTTGTCATAAACTAACTTTAATTCGGCGAACTGTAAATGGGACTAATTCAGCTTTTACCACCACTTCAGTGAAGTACAATTTCTTTCCATTGTTCGAGATAAATAAAAAAATTAAGGTGAAGATCTCGGCATAAACAAATATATATCTCAATAATGTAGAGATTATTTCCCCTATAGCATATTTTAAAAATGTGTAATAAATGATAAATTACCATAAGTTAAGTAAGTAATCGGTTCATTTTTTAAACTGATTCTTGTGTTGTCAGGTAAAAGAAATAACAAGGTAAAGTAATCCATCAGTAGTCACATATATTTCTAAAAATGTAGGGTTTGGTCCCCTTAGATAATTGCACTCGTTATTTCTTCCACACCCCATTCTTGGATCTAGTCGACCCGAGTACGTTGTGCTGCCTCAACGTGGCACTCGGGTGGAAACGACCATTAGAGGAAGTGGTTAGGCTAAATGAATGGCAAAACGAAACCCCCCGTGGGAGTGTCCAAAGGTACGCGAGAGTAAACCCATTGCACCGAGAGGAGTTGAAAGAGAGCTCTCATGGTCCTGTCGATAATCCATGCGCCGTTCTTCAAGTGACCGTTACATTAATGGCGAATCCCCCATGGTTAGCTTGGTACAACATAGGAACATGGCGGAGGTCCCCGGTGTACTCGGCCTTCGTCCGAGGTGCCAAATGAATCGGAAATAGCAATGTTTTACATAGGCATTGACTTGGGTCTCTTCCAGACAGAACAGTGGTTCACGCAGGTTTGTTTTTTTCTTACTGTTTGACGCTCAAACAGGGTTTTTTTTTCAACTTAGAGCTCGAAGAGCCTTCGGTTCAGCTCTTACACTATCAAACGGATCAAGTCGAAACTTTTAAAAAATTATTTATTTGTACCTAACAAAACGTGAATCAATTTTAAAAATCAACCAATCAGTCAATTAATTATTGGTAATTAATTATTTTCTATGACAGCTAATAAGGGAAATATGTTCTACATTATTGAGAACTATAGTTGTTGGTGCGGAGTTCCTCACCTTAGATTAGCTTTGTTTTTTCGAAACAGAACTTTTTTTAGCGGCCTCCGAAAGAGGAAAAGACGCTATAAGTTTAGTGTGAAATGTCTGTCTGTCTGTCCGTCTGTCCACCTGTACGTCCATCCCGTTTCGATCTCGTTAACTAGAAAGGTAGTGAAAATCCGACATCATAATATTTTAGTCCATTCAATGTTCTGATGCAACGGCTACTTTTTTCTTTTCTGAAAGCAAAAAATCTAATTTTTAAACTCACTTATGCAAGCATTTTTTTCATCACAATACACCACTTTTACCACTATTCACTATTAATAGTAACAAACACGGGAGGCTGAGGCTCTAGAGTAAACGCAATGGCTATATGACATATTTATAACACATTTATGCAAATGGTTTTAGTTTTTTTGTATTTTACATTTCTATTGCTAAGTTATGTAAGTTCTGTCCTAATAACTAATACATTTTCCCAAAAATAATGTTTTTACTTTTTTTAAGAGAAAAAATCTATATAGTATGCATATAAATTGGACATAATTTAAAACAGCAATTATATTTAAAACAGTAATTAGTGAGTAATTTTTCATATTACCATATGACAATGTATCCATAAAACATGAAACTAAAGAATTTTTTTCTACGGAAATGTTTTGTTTTTGTTTTGATGATTTGAATAAGAGATTTACCTTTTACAAAACAATTAGATAGATATTCATTATACGACACCAGTTAAGCCAGGTTCACCTTAAACTTCACATTCACTTTCACATATCCTTTGGTCTGCTAGACCGCTGGGGCACCACACAAGATCTTTCTTTCACCATTCTTCTCTGTCATTTGTCTTTGATAGAATTTAATTCTGATGTTTTTTCTGAAAATATTGATACCTGCCTTTTTACCTGCCTGGGTGGACCACTTCGGGGGCCGATTTTGAGTTTGTGTTTCCACAAAAACTGTGTTTGTAACCTTGTTATATTTTGCTTCTTTGAGCGAGTAAAATCGTGATGTGAGTTGCCTGATGTTTGGGTTAGAATTTCCATATTACGTAGGAATTGGACGTTCGCGCTTGTTCGCCACTTCAAAGGAAACTTCTGATTGCATCAGGCAAGAACGAAGAAGAAAAAGTGTAAAAAAATTAGATCTAAAAAAGAAAAAACACCCCCTTTTGAGTTTACGTTTTACATATAATATTATTTTACACCCACGAGACTACCCGTGACCTTTGAGAATCGGGTTAAAATCTCTGGGGGCTAGAGTCCAGATGACGAACTCTGGGATACGTTCTTAAAACGTATTCGTTCTTTGCCTGGGGCCGTGGTTGAACTTAAGCGATATTAATCCTTGTAGTGGGTTAGCCAAAGTGACCACACCGTAGAACTATGTCCCCAGTTTTGATATTTTTGCTTCTTGTAGGGTAACTTTTAAGTTTTGTCTTTAGTTGCCCTTTTTTTTTTTAGCCTGGATATTTTTTTGGGGAAGATTAGGTGGATGAAGGGAGAAGCAGGGCCGGATTTACGACATTGCTGGCAGTGCAGCCTCCCAGGGCCTCTGCCTCGTTGGGGGGGGGGGGGGGGGGGAGGGATACGGCACAAAATAAACAATGTAAAAAAAAATAAAACTTATTTTAAAATATCGAAAATGATATAAAAGATGAAATGTGGTCCTCTACGATGTTAATAGAGAGATGAAATGTTGTTCTCTAAGATAATAATATTAGAGAGATGAAATGTTGTAAGCTGACTTGCTTCAATACGACCCCGGGGAGAGTTACAATAAGACCGACGAGACGTCTTCATCATGTACGCCCAACTGATCGAATTCATCTCTAAAGTGGATGCAACGTCCTGACGAGAGGAAATGCCAAGGTCGTCAATAAATTTATTTACATTATATTTATAATTATAAACTAATATATACCTGCGCTACGTGTGGCAGAATATGTAGGTCGCAGCTGGGACTGGGTATCTACGTGAAATACTGCACTCTTCATTCATCTTCGGACTCAAAGACAAGCTTTGTTATTATAAGTCTTTTTTTTTTTTAATTAGGTAGAAGGGAGAACATCACACTTCAATGTTTCCTTCCCTCCAGTGACCAAATAAGACTTTCTGTCCATCTACAACGTCAAAAAAGACTACAGCAAAATCAATGAGTCAATATACACTAAACATGTTTATTTATTTTTTTACTATAATTGACATACAAATAGTCTTCAATTTCAGTTGACTCTAATCGACCTCCATACAAACATATTCTTTCGTTTCAGTGATAGAGAGATCGCTGCGATGACAAGAAGAAGGGACACGACTCTGAGATACAAAACATCACAACACTTAAAATACCGAAAATCCGCTGATAATGTTCTCTCGTGGAAGTACAGCTATTGATTCCGATACCAAATGGATCTCTGCTGAGTCTGACTGAGCATGCGCATGGGTCAGCTGACAAGTGGCTATCCAGGCTGTCAGTAAGCAGTTGGCCCGCGGGTCACGTCCAGTTCTCTTTTGAAAGGCATAACGTCGCGGGTAAAAAGAAAATGGCGCTAAAATGTGCGAGAAGAATTACAACATTGTTACTTTGTCACGTGATGTTTGCCAATTTAGAAGCATGTATTTTCCTTAACTTCAAGATTATATATATATATATATATACTGTATTCAAATTGCGTACATGTAAAACATTTTACAAAGTAGTAGATTTTTTCTTTTGAAACAACTGTTCAGCCACATCAACTACAACATTTCAAACACACAACCCTATCAACATGTAATCACATCAAATTGCGAAACATTACACTGCAAGAATATTAAATTGCCACATCAAATGGTGACAACATCAACTTAGAATCGAATCAACCTACAACCAGTTTTTCATTACAATGTACAATCTCATTAGCTCTTCAGAGATATATCTAGATGTTTACAAAGAAAGATTTTGTAGGAGTATCCTTCAAGGCATTTTCGAAATCCTGACGATATAATTTTTTAAAAAAGGGTTAAATAAATTATGTGGTCTGCTGTTTGTTTGATCTCTTTTAAATTGTATTTGGCAATGACGATTAAGCTATCTTCTTCATTGGATTCTATCTTTTTTAGCATATTTCTATTCGCCTCTAAAAGTCGCCTGCTCGAATGTCATCACAATGCAGGACAGCAATAAAAGTGAACCAAAAGAAAATCCGCTTCCGGGGACAAGCGCAGACTGCGAAAAGAAAATTTTAATTGACCACCGCGGACAACGGTTATGCTTGGCATGCATGTGGTAAAATATATAGGTCACAGTTTCTGGCAGCGTAGCTACGGGAAATACTGCAATCCTCATTGATCTTCGGACTCGAAGACAAGCCATATTATTATTTTTATTCCCCAATATTAGTTTATTGTTTTTTTTCATTCAGATTTATTAATCATAATTGAGTGAAAAGACTAACAAACTTTAGAATGGATAAATTTTTCTTCATGGAATAAAAAAAATTTAAAAAACTCCTAGCAAAAGTAAAAGAAACAAATACAAAATATTGACAGCAGTTCTAAATAGATACATTTATTAGATGGTTTAAGTTACAAAACCGCATCAGTCAAAGTGAGACCACGCGTTATAGAAGACCTGAACACTGAACTGCAACGTCACAACCTGTGGGCAGTTTGGACCAATAGCTCGTTGCCAATTCACAGGTTTGTACGACGTGGATACGAGCTGTTGGTCCAAACTGCCCACAGGTTGTTGTTGACTGTCGTTGACTTGTAGCCCCAAACTGCTGGTAGACATCTAAAACATTTTAGTTGTATTATATATTAACTAATAAAACTTTAAATCACTTGAGTAACTTCTTTGTGAACGAAACTAAATAGAACTTTATTTATATAGACAAAATCGAATTGATAGGAGATAAAATAAATGTACTAGACTTTAGTGATAATATTTGTAAACCATCCATTAATCGATTAATCCATTAATGCAAATGCAATTCCACCAATACGAAGAACAAATAACTTCGACAAAGTTTTTTAAGTTGTTATCAAAACACCAGCAAATTCGCCCGTTAAGGATGAGTCCAGTAATGGTAGTCTGGTAGTGGGAGGACGAGGCATAACAGAAACCGAACATCACATAGCAGCAGTAACTTGGCGCCACAATTTCATGGAGGACCTCAGAGCACTTGACACCATTTGGAGACAGCTTGCCGCCTGATGCAATGAATGGTACATGACATGTGCAGTCTACGGAAAAAGAAAGCACTGAAATGGCGATGATATTTATGTATTTTTCTTGGTTCTAAATTACTAGAATAATAATGATTATTATTATTATTTAAAAATATTATTATTGTTTGCTAGATTTTTCTGTTACGCAGACGACAAGCCTGATCTCCCCACTTCCTATATTCCTAAATACGAATCCTGCGTCTTTCCCATGACGTCATGTCCTGTAAAAGCTACAACGTCCTTGGCATTCATGTCCTGCTTAGTAAATAATACAAGGGGATGCAACTTTTCCCAAGGTCCGTGTAGCAGAAGAGAATCACAAAGCAGTTCCGGTTTCTTGTTTTCGAAATGTTTTTCACTGTCCAGAAACTTGCTTAGGGGTACGATGTTATCTTGTCTTTCTGAATGTTGTATTTCTTGATGTTTAGAGCAGGACATTTGTTTACCGCCTAGCCAAGCTACTTTGAAGTTGGTAATATTATCATCCCGTGTGATGAGATAAATGGCGAGACAATGGTATGACTGGAAGAGAATAAAGAAAATAAAAACACATGGAGTTAATTACCTGAAGGCAAAGGCAATTCAAGTTCTGAAAGTCGCTGCACTAAAAGCTATTTATTCATCTATTCAGAACTATATATTGATCCAGTGACGGATTTTTAGAAAGTCGAGCACCCAGAGCCGAGTTTTGCAAAGGCAACTACCCTCTACTACCTCAGAGAAGTATTTAGACGTGAAAGCTGTTGAGATGTGAAGCCTTCTTGGGGTCCTTTTTTTTTTTTTATTAGCCCATAAAGTATAAGTCAGCGGTAAGCATTTCTTTGGGGCCCTAAGTTTTGCTTGCGTAAGTGCGACCCTTTTCAAGCTTCAATAGAGCCTTAATGCAATAATAATAATAGGAAATCTAAAAGCATGTCATCTGTTTGTTATGTGTATAAAGTAGGGAATATCAATTCTGTTATCAGTTATAGACTATTTTTAAAAATAAAGCTAGACTATATAATCTCCCAAAAATGATTAACCTAAAAAATATTGGCACTAGATCTTTGTAGCGTTAGATTTAGATTGAAATCTAGCAATTAGAATCAATGTTTGAGTCATCATGCATATTATAACAGGATTTCCCAGAAAATTATGCCCAAAAATATATTATAATAAATAAGTAAAAGAATTAACACAGTTTTGTTTAGTCCAGTGTTATTGAAGGTGGTTGACTTGCAGTGCTAAACCACAGGTAGACAACTAAACGTGTAAGCGTATTATATCTTAACTTGTACAACTTGAAATAACTTGAATAAATTCTATTGTGAATAATATTAAATATTACTTTTATTTTAAATATAGACAAAATCAGTTTGTGATGAAATGAAATCAATGTAGTAGACTTTAGTAATAATATAAATTGGTATTTTTAACCCAATTTTACTCACTAGAATGACACTTCTTTTCAGTCTCACGTTCTGGAGTCGTCTGTTTTACCTCATACCCCTTACGACAATGTCACTTATCTTGCATCATTCACAACCAATCGCTAGCCTCTTCACACCTTCACCATAGCACACTACACACTCCATATCTCAGGCGTATAGGAATCGTGCTGTATTCAAACTGATGGTATCTTTTGGGAGAGGAGTGAGTTCAGGGAATCCTTAAGGGTCGTTAATTTGTTGACTGATGACATATAGGCTTAACATTCAAGCACTTAAGTTTGTGATCTTTTTCTTACCAATTAAAGCCAAATTAATATTTTTTTAACTACTAAAATATTTTATTAATTATTCATCTCCCTTACTAAATAGCTTCCAGTTTTTGTTACTATTAATAGCGGATAGTTGTAAAAACGGTGTATTTTATGAACGGACGGACAGACAGACCACACAAAACTAATAGCGTCTATTCCCCTTTCGGGGTCCGCTAAAAATGAATAGAATTATACTTTAGCTTTTTGCTTTGTCTTTACTATACATGTGTTTCTTTTCCTACTATGAATACTTGAAACATTTCTAAAGACTTTTGATACAACACTAAACATCTTCAGCAGCTCCTGATGCTTTCATTTAATTCGTTGTGGTGGATATTTTTTGTTCTCCATTCTGAATGACAAAACTTGATGTGGGCGGAGAAACTGACAAAACGAAATACATTAAGAAATGACGTCAAAAAAAAGTTGTTTTTTAGGAGATTTTACTCGCTTTTTTTTTTCTTTCTATTTTTTTTTTTTTATGAGTTATATATTTTAGGACAATTTTAAATCAGAGAATTTAGAAACTGGAAATGGTTTAATGTTATTACAAGTTTATCCCCCCCCCTCCCCGTTATGAAAACTTAACATTTAGATTAAGTTTTGTTTTAACGTGCGTGTATTTATAGGGCTTACTTTGATAAGGTTGTAATAATTGGTTTATCTTGCGCCAGTGTATGTTATATGTGTCTTGGCCAGATTTCACAATGGACCTCATTTCACCAATAGTAAACAAACAACATTTTCCTACTTGGTTCTCTATACCTTCTATACAAATTAGGCAATCCATATAGGCTGTCACGTGATACGTAATTTTCATTGTTTTATCAATATTATCACGTGGCTAAATGTTGTTTGTTTATGATTGGTGAATGAGGTCTATTAATGATTTAGTAGTCTATTATCCTCTCAGGGCAGGAGTTACGTATAGGCTGGAAAAGATATAGCTTAGAGACCCTCTATCTTGGACCACCTCATATTGAAACATATTTACAAAGTTTATATCAACTCCCTCTGTCTTTCTGTGTGGTAAAAATGTGTACACAGCAATTCAATGAATTTGCCAAAATATGTACCAGGTATACATGTTGATTCAAGTCAGAAATTTTATCAAATAAACCGTCACACAAAATTGAGGTTAACCACAATTTTATTTTAAATTCAAATAACTAATTTTTTGTTAGTCTACGCTGCACGAACTACTGCAAAAAGTCACTTCGGCAGTGAAATATGATACTAAGCGTACTTTTTTTTTTACAGCTTTTGATTTCCTGACTTTAATAAAATATATTGTAAGACTACTCAGAAAGACACAAAGATAGAGGGACATTTCTTATTCATTTGCTAGAACAAATTCGTACAAGTGCTCCTTCTTCCTTAGTGCCATTAGTACTTTGGAATGGGTTGCCTCACTCAGTAAGGGAAACCAATGACTTAGCGCAGAGTTTTTCATTGATTAGCATGCATGACTAGATAGACACATGAAATTCGTAGAACGTAATTAGCTTCTTTTTTGAAGTAACGTCTGTTATATATAAGATAAGAAAATAAGATTTAAAAGTTATCATTCTTGGTAAGGCGTAGCCCTCCTTTTTTTATGTCCTCCTATGGGCAGGCTAGTGTCTGACAACTCAAGTATAAATAATAATGATTTTATGTTAAAAATGTATGATTTCACTATTTATATACTTCTCAATTTTATATCAATTAAACCCTCAAAGTACAAAATTATACTACTCACTGACATATAATAGCTGAACTTTAAAAGGGGCTCAATATCACAAATAGCTTAGGGCTTTTTTTAAGCCTTAATACATGCCTGTATCCACTTTTAAGATTCACTGATACATGAACCTCTGTAAGATGAACACCAACAGTTTGGAGAAAGAAGCACAGGATAGGCCCACAAACACAAAGGAAGGGTCCTGGGCTGCAGACAGAGAACACAACAGAAGCAGGGGGAAAAGCTGAAGAGCTGCAGCCTCTATTGAGAGCAATGCCTAACTTGAGATTGTATGCATATTGAAAAATTTGGACTTTTTTTATAGGAGTAGATACATGGGAAGAAATAAAATTAAATATAAAAAATTATTTTTTAAAAAAGCATACATTAAGTGAAATTGCACCAATTATTTTAAATCTATCGTGTAAATTAATTAAATACCTGGCATTCAAAATTTAGCCATACACTTGGAATGCCATAAAGGTTTATCGTCATCCTGAATGTTCACAGGAACGTTATTCACTCTTTGATGTAAGCTGGGGGGTGGGAGTTGCTCTTGTCTGAATTCTAACTCAAGCCTCCATTATGGAAGGGTGACGTACTTTGTCAATTAACTATTTAAGCACTTATAAGAAAAGGTTTCATTAGTCTATTATTAGTTTACATTTGTTAAAACGAGCTACCTAATTCTTAACATTATTGTGATGATTGTGAACACTGGGCTCCATGGACTCAACGCTTCTAGCGATGCCACTTTTCTCCCTCATAAGTTACGGTTTGCGGGATTTTCTCAGTGCACAGACCAAAAGTTTGGATCTCACTCCCCATTAAATCTCAGACAGACAACATTCTTTATTACATTCAAGAAGAACATTAAGACCTATCTGTTTAAAGTTTTTTAAAAATAGATTAGCTCTCTGTTTGTGTTTGTTATGTTATCACAGTGCCTTGAGCTTACATTGTGTTTGATTACAGAGCACTATAAATTAAATTACTATTACTATTATTATTATTGTAACGGGTTGCCCGTTACAGATATAGTACATTGTCCATGTAAAAAAAATAATTACTACTAATTAATAAACTAATTGTTTAATTAGTTTTGATTGATTCATGTGTCATCATCAACAATGAATGATAGTGCGAAGTTTCAACTTGATCCTTGAATGGGAAGTCGCAGAAATAACGCGTATAACATTTAAACCAGACATTACGGTAAAACAAAAAAAAAAACGTCTCGCAAGACATAACATGCTACAATCTCTAACCCAAAACTCCTTTAATAATGGCGTCTGCTAAATAGGCCTAGAGAGTCATTTTGGCGTCACTTAGCAACACTGAGTAAGAATGCTTAGATCTTTGAACGAAAAGGTTATGTCAGTTCAATGAAAGAGGAGTGTGTCTATCTGTTATTGAGAAGTACTTTCCTCTATGTTATCGACATGCCTGTTCTCCAAAAAAAAAAAGCTATCTACAAAGAAAGTGTATTGTCTCTGATTTGGATGATTCAGATGTCCAAACGGTTCGAGGCAAGCACGCCCCTTTGATGAACCATGTGACCCGAGAAAGGCTTTTATCTCGTGGTCAGGATGAGAAATTAGCTCTTCACCGATCTCTCTGTCAGGATTAATTATTATTATTATTATTATTACAATTTAAACCCCAAAATAGTGGTAATAAAGTAAAGTACCCCTTTCATACCTTACGATCTATAGGGCAGATGATGTAAAAGGTCATCAGTTTCTGTGGCATGCGGTTGACGAGGGTGTCATGTGGCCAGCAAAACGACCAACGACCTTTTTTTTTCCCCAACTATTGTCATGTGATTAGACTTAGGCTCAGAGGCTCCATTAAGATCCCAAAGTTTAAAAAAAAACAGTTTTCGAACGCAGCACCCTTTGGTTCGGAAGCCAAGCGCTTTACCACTCAGCCACCGTGCATCATTTGTAATGAAACATATGAGAATTCAAATCATGATAACACTATTATTTTCAAGAGTAACAAACGTTAATGACAATAGCAGAAAAAAAAAACAGTTAAAACTTTTTTTTAAAGTAGACAATAACAACAAAACAAAAAAAATAAATAAATCTCCCATCACATGCCGTAACGGAAATCCTTTTGATGAAACTGACCAATGGTAGAAAAATGGAACGGTCAGCTGACTCCCTGGGCAACAGGAAACTTTTTCCGAGAAATGATCAGGGTTCTACGTCATTAGTGGTTTGCAAAGGTTCTGCTTTTCAAAAGCTCTAAGCTGTAAAAAAAAAATTAAAAAAAATGAAGTATTATTATCAAAGAACTGCTTCGTTGTCTAAAAATGAAACATGATCGAATGGCAAATGGAGATAGAGAAAGAGAGAGAGAATGAATATAGGAGAAAGAAAGAGGAGAACAGAGGATGAGAATGTGTCTAGACAAGCCTGTCCATCAGCTTGTGTATTCACCTATCAGATCCGCCACTATCTTAGAGTTCGGCTTCTTCTTTCTTTTTTTTCCCCACAGCGCCACGAAGTCTTCAACTAATTCAAATGTCGTCGTCAAGCCGGAAGGGACCAACTCGAATGTCAACTTTTTATTGTTAAAGTTTGGCTTTCTTAAAATACTGGCGGCAGAGCCGAAATATGAAACTACAAAATTACATTTATTTTGAGCTTTTAGTCCAGTGCGGTACTGGATTAACCTAGTAGCATTGTAGACATCTTGGTTACTAGGTGGGGAAGTGTGTCATTGTTGGGACATAAAGGTAGAACAATAGGTCCTTCTTTTGTGCATTCAAGAAAAGTAGAATTCAGGGGGACTGTATTTACTTCTAATTGTTTAATTAAATGTACAATGTCCTTTATTTCTGCTTTATAACACCAACAATTACTGCTGGCGGATGTCAATTTCTTTTTCTGGCATTAAAAAACAAATTAATCCGGTTTCATTTTTTTTTCTAAAGCAATAAAATCAGAGGCATAGTTAAGGATTGGGGGGGGGGGGGAGGGGGTCTTAAGGGATCCCTGTTCTTGACATTCGACATCAGGATATGAGATAACGTACTTAATAAATATATGTCTAATGCGTGGAATAAATGCAAACTGGTCACTAATTTACATGACAACATAAATAGCAAGATAGCATGGCATTGGCTTAATATTTAATGTAAAAAAAAATACTGTAGCATAGAAAAAGTAGACAAGCGATGTGGAGAAATTTATGGAGTGGGGTGAGACAAACTGGAATTTCATTGAAAAATCGTAATGAAATTAATAATAATAGAGAGATTTTCATTATGTGACCACTATTTGACTATGGCCAAAACCAAGGCAGCTACTGTAGATCAGCGGTTCTCAACCTTTTTAGCTCCGCGACCCCCTAATACAATTTTTCATTAAGAGGCGACCCCCAACCATATTTTTTTTTCATAGGTCTATGTAATCGTGGAGGCGCAGTGGCTGAGCGGTAAAGCGCTCGGCTTCTGAACCGGGTATGCCGGGTTCGAATCCTGGCGAAGACTGGCTTTTTCAATTTCGGGATCTTTGGGCGCCTTTAGCCCACCCAGCTCTAATGGGTACCTGAGATTAGTTTGGGAAAAGTAAAGTAGTGCAGTTGATGGTTGTGCTGGCCACATAACACCTCGTAAAACCGTAGGCCTCAGGAACAGATGACCTTTACATCATCTGCCCTATAGACCACAAGGTCTGAAAGGGGAACTTTACTACTTTACTTTTACTAGGTTAATGTGATTTATTTAATGTTATTAAATGGTTATCAACATGTATAGAACTAATATCCATAATGTTAACTAAATTGTTACAAACGTATCATATTTATGTAGTAAAATAAATTTGTACTTTAATTTTAAAAAAAACAACAACAGATTTTATGGTTTTTATTTATTTACTTTTATTGCGTGCTTATAATACGTTACATAAATATTTTACAAATTTAAAAGTGTTAAAAAATTATGAAAAACATTATTTTCAAACACGCCAAAGTTAGTGCGAAGGTTGAGCTTGTTTTTAGTTCACTTGATTAGGAATTCACATCAAGTTTATTTCTGTATTTAGACTTTATAACTGACAGGCAGAAAAAATAACGTGTTTCACAAAGATACAGTGTTGGAAATGGAAGAGAAAATCTCGAAAAATCTCATAGAACAGAATGACCGCAAAAATTTGGTGTAGAATTAGTAACAAACATTGAAGAGAAATATTTAGATGCATTGATATTGGCGTTGCTAAGATGTGTCGAAAAATCATAGAATGACTGGATTCTAATGGTGACTCATTCTGTACCAAACATTGACATCCAGACCGACATCAAAGCATAATTAGAGCACCATCTGTGCAGACACCATAGATATTTGTCCAAGATGTCTTTTACTTTTTCAAAATGAACCAACTTTGTTAGATACATCACTTACTATAGAGGTCGTTTATAGATGTTTGCATTGAAAATAATCTTTAAAATCGTCATTATGTATATATCGTAAGTATACCGGAACTAGTAATTGTGAACAATGTACAAAACCTGTGGATTCGTCAAGCTGGATGCTAAATATTGTACAAGAAGCAGATATCATTTCCTTAGTATCAGAAGACATGTCAAATTATCTCCTGCGAATGGTGTCATCAGGTATGCAAATTGCACTAAGTGTATTAATCAACTTTGCTTCCAATCCTAACGAGCAATGTCTTTGGCCGCTGACAAGAACTCCTTGGTAATGGTGTGAGGTTTCAGAACTCTGGCGATTCTGAGAGCCGCCAAATTAAGAAGCTTCATTGGCTGATATGTTTTAATTATGGTGCTTTCCATCTGAGTCAAGTCTGAGTTTTATCAGGATTGAAAACTAAACTACTAAATATCGTTATCGGCAAAGCATGTTCTACCTTATCACATACGGCAGGTCTCTGAAGTACTGCTTAAAATATGGAAATTAAAACTATACCTCAAAATAATCACCATTCAATTTTCTTTTATTAACTTTCTTTTGTTCAAAGTCTATACAAAAAAGTCAATCCATAAAGAATTTTTTTCCATTGACTATAATACGATGGCATATTAGAGACTTGAATACATCTTCACCAAATAAATTTTGATCCTACTATGGTGTTTCGGCGCATAGATGGGCAGTAAATTCATTTGATGAAAAAAAATATTCTGCAACGAAGGAGACATGGTCTGCAACCCTTATATATATATATAGAGAGAGAGAGAGAGATAGAGATAGATATATATAGATATATAGATATATATATAAAACAACAATAACAAAGAAGAACCAATTAGAAAAACAAACTTGTCTGCGTTCAAACAAGGAGGATACATTTGCTAAAGGCGCCCTCTGTATCCTCTGGCAGTATGATAGTGTTTACATTCGTCATCCACACTTTTTGTTCATTGAAGATTAAAATTGACGTTCGTTTCATAATTTGTTTGGTTATAATGTAATTTGAGTAATTTCCCTAATCATTGCAACTACTTATGTAAATTTATATCTACTATGGTACAAATATACTTGTTACAACACATTAGAAAAAAAAAAAAATTCGATAAAAACATTGCCCTCCTCCCCCCCCCCCCACCCCAATTTTCCGATGTTCTTAGGCGACACCCGGCAAATAGTGATTCGACCCCCAAAGGGGTTGCGAGCCACAGGTTGAGGACCCCTGAGCTAAGGGGAGATAAGCATTGTGTAGAGAATTAGGACGTCACTTAAAATTTGGAACTAACAATTGATAACTATTAAACCTTCCTTTTCACAAGGACATGTCTAGCTCAGTGGCTAGCGCGTCGGCCTTCCATCAAGGAGACGTGAGCACTCAACATTGAAGTCAAGGCGAGCAGGGTATTTTTTTTAAAGCCAAGAGGCGCAGTGGCTGAGTTGTTAAGCGCTTGGCTTCCGAACTGAGGCTCTAGGCTTAATCCTAGTGAAGTCTGGGATTTTTTAATTTCCGGATTTTTGGGCGCCTCTGAGTCCACCCAGCTCTAATGGGGTACCTGACATTCGTTGGGTAAAAGTAAAGACGTTTGGTCGATGTGCCAGCCACATGATACCCTCGTTAACCGTAGGCCACAGACCACAAGGGGGAATTTCTACTTACTTTAAGAAAAGCCAGCTGGAAACCTTCTCCCACATAACCCCCTCCGTCCCCCCTCCTTTTTTTCCATATGGTCCACACTAGTGATTGGAACATAGTGCAGTGACATGCTAAAAGCTTAAAACTGCGATAAATAAAACCCATTGGTAAAGATATTTTCAATCGTACACATTTACTTTAGACCCATTACAAATTAGTTACATGATTGAGCCAAAATAATTGAGACATTTACACTTAATATAAGCTTTGGTTTACAAAAAAAAAAAGATTTTTTTTTTTTTTAAATTGGGCGTCTCTATTTTTGAAAATATTTTGTTTTTCAGTCTTAGTTGATAATCAAAACCTTAAAAAGTTAGTATATCTTATATAAACCATATCCGGCCCCTAAAATCTTTATGTAAAATTCATGAAGAAGACAAAGAAGCTGAATCTATTGGGCTCAACCATTTTTTTGAAGCGATGGGGTCCGTGACAATCTTGTTGAAAGATTCCCCCAGACTTAAAAAAATGTTGGGTTGCACTGGCTTAGAATGCTTACAAGATACACAACGTTCTCGAGATAGGAGATACATATTCTCAAAGTATTCAACAGGAGCAGAGGAGTTGACGTGTTAGGGTGCAAAACTCTGCCCAGACCCACACACTACTTTTTTTCTTTTTCCTCTAAACGTAATTGATCAAAGTTGTTTTGTTTGATATTCACAATGTCAACATTTCACACCGATTTGATATGGAAATAAAGTAATTGGACAAGTGAATTGCATCATGGGAGAAAAAAGCATACCACAGTTTTTTTTTAGGGAGTGTTCATTTTTTTCTTTTGAGTCTAAAGTTTTATGGGTGTTCATTCAATGTTATTTTTCAACGTGTTGACGCATGCGCATGAGAATACAGCCGACATGCTGTCTACGCGGGGCGGGGAAGGAGCGTTTTGTTGTGTTGATAACAGAAAAGAAAATACGATTCACAGACATGTCTTCCAATTCATTGTAATGCAAGATTGTGTATGGAGAGGCATAAAGGTTGAAAGGCGTAAAAACAATCAAGAAACAAACAGAGAAAGCACGCAATGAAAGATTGTCATTTCTATGTACTCTTTCTAGACAAGTCAGTTTGAATCAAAGACGAAGATCTAATTGAATCCAAATATTTACAACCAAATAACGCTCTCTGGGCATAAAACTTTAAGTCTTGTGATGATCTGGCTTCAATTCAGAAGTATTTTGTGATGAAGAAAAAATGAACTTCTTACTAGAAATAAGTCTGGAGTTGAGAATATCAGATGGCTAATAATGTCTTACATATCTGCAAGACTCATTTTCAGAGGTGCACATTTTCAGCAGTGCACATTGTCATTACGCACATTGTCAATAGGTTACATTGTCAGTAGGGGCACATTGTCTCTAGGGCACATTGTTAGTAGGGTACATTGTCAGCGGGGAACATGTTCAGTTGTGCACAATGTTAATGGGGAACATTGTCTTTAGGGCACATTGTCAGTAGGTCACATTGTCTGTGGGACATATTTTCATTAGGGTCTATGGAGTCATATTGTCTGTGTAGCATATTGTCTGTGGGACATATTGTAATTGTAATGATAATAGTATTAATAGTAATAATAATAATAATTTTAATATCAACCGAGGGAATAATGACAACTGACCTCACAGATACCTTCAAGGCTCTTAACATTCCTAGAAACATTCTCATTGCCTGTACTGCTGCAGACCTGCCACATCATCAGAAAATTCCTCAGTGGAAACTGTTAAAGGGACTACAGCAACTTTTGTTTCTCTTTAACGAAACTCGACCCTGGCAGCGCCAGAGAATGAAAACTCGTTCGTTTCTAATATAATAATAATAATAGAAATACATAATTACATAGACAGAGACGGGAAGAGAGAGCCGCATTAAAACTAGTATACGTATCATCATATTGATTACTTATAGTGTTAACCTCTTAGAAATACGTACCAGAGTACATATCACGCAAAAACAAAATCCACTATGTGATTTCAACGAGACTACCAGACCATCCTAGATCTGATATAATCTCCAATTACTACACCTCTTAGCTGGCTCACTGGAATAAAAACAGCATGGATTCTGTCTAGAGTTCGCTCTTGGACTATTGTCTCGTCCAGAAGGAAATAAAGACTGTAGGAAAAAAACGAGAAAAAGAAAGCGAGAGAAGAGAAAAAGAGCGTACCACAAAGAACCTATATTTCATTACAAGGGTTCAAGATTCTAGCGTGACACTATCATGGAACTTTTTTTACAAGGGGAGATAATTTCTATAGTAATTTATATAACAGGCACAGACCACTCCTTTGAAAAATATCTCGAGATTTTCCCTTTTTTCTCACTATTCCTTTAAGTGAAGTCTTTGAATTATTTTTTTTTTTTATTAAAGACTTCTTTTTCCCCAAAAATTGTATACCATTGGAAGCCATATTTGTTGGGTAGTAACCTATTTTCCAGTGAATAAGACATGTTAAGAAAGTTATAATTAAATGAATTTTTTTTTTATAGAAATTTTCGAATTTTAAGAAGACAATAAACTGCACATCAATTCTGTACACAAAAGAAAAATGAACGAAAAGTGGCATCTGTATATTCAGATAAGGGAAACGGACATATAAAGAAGAAAAAAAAAGTAAAATCATAAACATGACAAAATAGAAACAAAAAATCAAAATCTAGACTGCAAAACGTGATGGAAAATGAGAAGTCCAACATGACCTTAGAGAACTGGAAGACTGGAATGGAATATTGCACACATCTATGCCAAATGAAAAGAGAAGAAAAAAATAATAAAATTGAAACACACCTTTAAACAAAGAAAACGTAATTTAAAACAAAAAAATACCTAAAAACAAGGTTACAAAGAGAGCTTGTGTGGAAACAAAAACTCATAATCGGCCCCCGAAGTGGTCCATCCAGGCAGGTAAAAAAGGCGGGCTTCGAAAGAAGGTTGACAGATCCTGTGTGGTACCCCAACGGTCCAGCAAATCAAGGGATAGGTAAAAGTGAATGTGAAGTTAGATTTGAACCTGGCCTAACAGATGTCATATAATGATTTTCTAATTGATCTAAGTGTTTTGTGAAGGGTCAATCTCTTATTCAAAGGCTCAAGAGAAAAAAAAATTCTATTACTTGTGTGTTTAGTATTGTGGTGTGATTGTTGCAGTTCACGAGATAATATGTAAATACTACTTAGTAATTGCTGTTTTAAATTATGTTCAATTTATATGTATGTTAAATTAATTTTTTTCTGTAAAAACAAGTAAATATTATTTTGTAAATGTAGTAGTCAGTATGACAGAACTTAGTTAATTAAGCAATACATTTGTACAAAAAAAACTTTTTAATTAACAAAAAAATCTGAAAATGTTTGCATAAATGTGTTAAAAATATGGTAAATAGCTATCTCCCTTACTAAATAGCCTCCCGTGTTTGTTACTATTAATCGTGAACAGTTGTAAAATTGGTGTATTTTTATGAAAAAAATACTGCTTGCATAGTTGACTTTAAAAATTAAATTTTTCATTTTCTTAAAAAAAAAAGTGACCGTTGCATCAGAACTTTGAAAAGTCTAAAATTTCATGACGTCAAATTTTCTATATCTTTTTTAGTTTACGAGATCCAAAAGGGACGGACGGACGGACAAACAGACCACACAAAACAAATAACGTCTATTCCCCTCTCGGGGGCCATTAAAAAAACTTACACGAAATGTAGTTGTATCAATTAATTTTGATCAGACATATAATTGAGTTTGTAAAAGATCTAGACCAAATACAATAAATCTGTGCGATTAGAAATATTTTTACCAATTGTTTTTGTTTAGCCCACTTTCCTGCTTTTAGCTAACTCAAGACGCTATGATCCTATCCCTTGTCTGGACCAGTTGGTATAAATGGGAAGGGGGGGGGGAGAAGAAAGAGATATCTAAATGAATCTTGCCATAATCGGTTTAAAATAGCCTTTATAAAAAAAAAGAAGATAGATTTGAATCTCAAGCTTCCTCAAGCCGACATTCTAACCACTCTGCTAGTAAGGTCCTTATGACTTTAGAGGATTGTATAGTTATGTAATATTTTTTTCAAACATATTTTAAAGCGGCCTCCTTATGAGCGTTAGTCTTAGGGTTTGGAAAAAAAAGCGCCCCCCCCCCCCACACTCCATCGGAATAAATATCTAACCCAAGGTCACCCAAGCATCCTAACTAAATACAAAACAATTGATATGTGGGTAAGGATACCTAACCTGGCGAAGACTTAACTAGTGTAACATTGGTGTCAGCAGATCTTAAAGCTATATATAGCACCAGCTCTCTGGCTAAACGTTGTCCATGTCAGCAGTTCTGTTGTAGATGACCATCTCCATGCAATATAGCTGTAAATAAGAAGACATTGGTGGATAAGTTTGTGTTAAAGTAGAACGGATTTGTCACGAGTTTTTTGTGTTGTTTTTTTTTTTTTTTGTTACACAAAGACAGACAAAACTGTTGAACAAAAGTATAATATAACAAATCAAAACATACAATCGATTCCTACTGCAAATAATACAGTGAACGAAACATTCATATTTTATTTGGAGTTGGAAAAAATAAAGAAAAAAGTTCGTAAGGAGTTCGAACCCACAACATTCGCGTTATTTGCAATTTAATTTCCCCCATGCCAATGCGGCAAAGTCTTGCCTGAGCTTATCTTTATAGCTCTCCCATGGAAAAAGGTGGGGAGTGCTAATGTTACACCACCCTGTTTAAGCTTGCCAAAAGGATATAACCTTTGGCGTGCGGTCAGCCCAATTTCGGGATATGTGCCCGACCCAAACAATGCCATTTCAAAACTCTTTTCTCATTCTCACGGTAGACGTCCAAACGCTGTTGTTATGTTTGTATTACACTGGAACACGCGACTGACCAATCATTTCATTCCGGAAGTTTGCTTCCCGTGCAATGTCAACTTTTCTAGCCAATCAACAATGTTTTGAGATTACAGCTGCGTCATCACTGTCCTTACGCTATTGAAATGTTTATGCAGCTTGCTGTGGAAGTGTTGCTATCAACAGAGAATGGAAGCTGTACAATACGCTACATTAGATTCTTCGAAAATCTTACTATCCTCTGGGCCATAGAGGACTTGGTAGATGATATTCTGTGATTATTATTATTATTATTATAGCTTTTATATAGTGCTACTTTCATGCTTATAGCATGCTTAGAGCGCTTTTGGTCCAATCTCATTTGTGGACCAGTGGGGGGGGGGGGGGTATCTAGGAGTTGTTTTTCCGTGCTGCCTTTAGGCGCTCAGAAAACACAACTCTGCCCGAGTCGGGTGTCGAACCTCGAGCCCCCTTCTAGGTAGCCAAGCCAAGCCAAGTTTATTATGTATCAGTAGTAGTTAGTATTTATCATGATCGTATGTGAGTTTGTACATAAATAATTAGCACCCACGAACACACAGGCGACGTAACCTCAGTAGCTTGAAAGCTATATAATGTCATACAAAAGCTTGAGCGATATACTATACCATCGTTCTAATGGAAAGTCTAATTATCCTTCATTTGGACAAAATGTTAAAAACTGAAACAAAAAATAATAATAATAATAATTAGTTACAAGTAGTTATCTTTTAACAGAATTATTTGTACACACTTTTACCAGATAGTGAGTTAAAAAAAAGCTTTGTAACTAGATCTAGTTGCTGGCCCCCAGGCCGGATATAAGTATGTGGTGGGCCTGGGGAGAATTTAAGAAAGATCCACATATGAATTTAAACATTTATACCTTATAATCACAACAAATTTCCGTAAGGATCAATAAAGCAGTCTTAGTCTCAGTCTTAGTCTTAGTCTTAATCTAACAGCATGCTATATTTTAGAAGAATGAAATAAAGTTCTTGTGGACTTAATCTCACTTTCCTTTTTAAAAAATATATTTAATATGCAAATTTTAGATCATAAAGTTTATATATTTTTTGAGTTTGTGGAAGGTAAGGCACTTGTTAGACACACTGTCGTAAATCCGGAGATGCATTTACTTTTTCCGAGTATGCTACACGCGTGAATTTCTTAATCAAGACATTTTTGCCAGCCGTAAAAATGCGAGATAAAAGGTAGAAAAAAAAAGTGTAATTTTGTGATCTTTTGAAATTTGAAAATATTTT